>CM062917.1:88147502-88673093 GCA_031878705.1 Tapirus indicus | reverse complement strand
TTCTCAGGCCTTGGGGTGGCACGCGGCACGTTTCCTCCCGGGGTCCTGGATAGGAGAGTCTTGATCGTGACCCTGCCGGGGGTTCTTCTTGCGGCGCCAAGCCCCGCTTGGGGTGCCTGTCGGTCTCGGGACCTCCGCATACTGCCTCCGAGACACTCGGCCTGCCCCTCCATCTTTCCTTGCCGGCGCCCCAGTGCACACTGGACGTTTCTGCACTCTAAGTTTGTGTTCGCTCCTCACCCTTTCCCGTGAGTCTCTCCCCTCTCTCGAGGGTGCACGTGTTGTGTGCCAGCGAGTTCCCTTTTCCTTCAGCTGTGTCTCAGCCGCTCTTCCACCCTCCTGCGCAGGTCACGGCTCCCGTCCTTTGGGAGTCGTGATCTGGCCCTTTTTGCCAACGCAGGCCTCGGGGAGTAGATCCAGGCCGTCCTTCTAGCAGCTGATTCCTCCGGGACCGCGTGGTTTCCTCCTCGAACAAACACAGCCTCACATCCCATAGGAGAAGCTTTCAGCGCCAAGAGGGGGAAGGACTTTGCCAAGTCAGAAGGCCCAGGACGGCTGGCCAAAGGAGTTTGGCCACACCGGGCAGGCCCCCTAGGGGACGGGGAACCCAGCAGGCGGGCTTCCTCTTCAGCGGGTCCCAACCCCTTCCCCGGAGTCAGGAAAGTCACGCTTTCCTGCCACCTAGGGCACACATCTGGGGAGAAATCCAAGAAGAAGGGCCGAGAAAGGCCCTCCCCCGGCCCTCTCCCTGAGGGCACAGAGGTGGGGCAGAGGGAGAGGAGCCACATAGGGCTTCCCTGCAGCATCCCAAGGGGGCTGGCAGTCCCTGGCCCCCGGGGGCCAAGAATCTCTCGGCGGGACAACGACGGAGGAAAGAGGCCTCACTGGATTTCATCCCGGCCCAGCACCCCCACCTGACCCATGACACAGCCACCGAGGTCCACTTTGGAGCCCACGCGGGTGACCGGCGTGCCCGCCCCTCGCCGCCACGACCCTACCTCAGTGCTTCCCGCGGGCGGCCTGGGGGACGACGGCGGCGGCGCGGCGGCCGGCGGCGGCGGCATCGATTTCAGCCACCCAGAGATCTGGGATGTCGTGGACCCGACGAGAGGAAGGTGGCTGCGCCCTCACCACGTCGTCCCCCCACCTCTCCGACGACTGCTCCTCTCCCTCACCCCTCCGGGAGCCCAGTGCCTGGCAGGAGAGCCGGCCCTTCAACTGCAGGCTCGCGCCGGCTCAGGCCTCACAATGCCTCAGGCGGTTGCTAAGCCACGGAGCCTGGGGGGCGGGGCTCTGAGGGCGTGGCAGCGCCCTCTGGGCGTGGCTAGGTGCCGGTCCAGGCGCCTGCTGCGGCCGGCCTCTGTCAGTGGGTCCTGCCAAAGGGTGAACGAAGGAATGAATGGACGCGTGAATGGTCGGATGAAGGTGATGGATGAAGGGAGGCAGGGAGGAACGGATGCGGGGATGGCTGGAGAGGGAAGGAAGGGAGACAGGAAGGATGGTTGTGGCTCCCGAGGGTGGATCACGCCCAGGCAGGGCCAGGCTGACCAAGCCGGGTCAGGAGCCGAGCGGTCAGACCCGTCCCTCAGCTGGGCTCCGAGGGTGTGCCTGGCATCGGACAGCGGGGAGGTCGCCCTGTGACCCGGAGGTCGGACTGCCTGTGTGCCTCCGGGCGGCTTTGCTCACTCAGGGGCTTCAGTGCCTGGAGCCACAGCCTGAGCCCGAGGAGGTGCCCGTGGGTGTAGAGGGACGGGTCTTGCCCACTCGGCTTGGGCTTCCCTGCGGTCCCCATGCCTCCCGGGGACCTCGTGCCTGTGTGGCTGTGTTCGACTGTGTGCCTTGCTCCCCTGCGTGTGGTCTTTCCCGGCTGCTCTGGAGGGCTGCCTGTCCTGGCTGTGGCTTCGGACTGCCGGTGGGAAGAGGCCCCTCTCCGCCCTGAGAGACAGCCGTCCTAACACAGGAACGCCCGGAGACCCCGTCAGGAGCTCACCTGAGCCTCCTTTTTGGAGGAAAGGAGCCAAAAGAGGTCCAGAAAGATGCTCAAGACTCTACTGCCCCCCACCCCCCATTCCCAAAATGCTACCATCTGACCTCGCCAGGATGCCGTGATCAAGAAGAGGAAAGGTGCTTGGGGACGACAGGACCGACCCAAGTGCCAAGTGGATGGCAAAATCATCACTGCGTCCTCTTGCACTTTGGCTGTCTGTCTTGGCCTCCCAGCGCTTCATCACCTGCCTTCCGGCCTTTGGACCGGGCCCTAGGTCCCCGGGGTGTGCGGGCGATGGTGGCGGGTCTTCCCGGTGCTCCTTGGAGGGGGCTCTCTTGCTGTCTCTGGCTCTCTCTCTCTCTGCTTTGGCTTGCCTTTCAGCCCGTCTGCCAGCTTCTCAGGCCTTGGGGTGGCACGCGGCACGTTTCCTCCCGGGGTCCTGGATAGGAGAGTCTTGATCGTGACCCTGCCGGGGGTTCTTCTTGCGGCGCCAAGCCCCGCTTGGGGTGCCTGTCGGTCTCGGGACCTCCGCATACTGCCTCCGAGACACTCGGCCTGCCCCTCCATCTTTCCTTGCCGGCGCCCCAGTGCACACTGGACGTTTCTGCACTCTAAGTTTGTGTTCGCTCCTCACCCTTTCCCGTGAGTCTCTCCCCTCTCTCGAGGGTGCACGTGTTGTGTGCCAGCGAGTTCCCTTTTCCTTCAGCTGTGTCTCAGCCGCTCTTCCACCCTCCTGCGCAGGTCACGGCTCCCGTCCTTTGGGAGTCGTGATCTGGCCCTTTTTGCCAACGCAGGCCTCGGGGAGTAGATCCAGGCCGTCCTTCTAGCAGCTGATTCCTCCGGGACCGCGTGGTTTCCTCCTCGAACAAACACAGCCTCACATCCCAAGGAGAAGCTTTCAGCGCCAAGAGGGGGAAGGACTTTGCCAAGTCAGAAGGCCCAGGACGGCTGGCCAAAGGAGTTTGGCCACACCGGGCAGGCCCCCTAGGGGACGGGGAACCCAGCAGGCGGGCTTCCTCTTCAGCGGGTCCCAACCCCTTCCCCGGAGTCAGGAAAGTCACGCTTTCCTGCCACCTAGGGCACACATCTGGGGAGAAATCCAAGAAGAAGGGCCGAGAAAGGCCCTCCCCCGGCCCTCTCCCTGAGGGCACAGAGGTGGGGCAGAGGGAGAGGAGCCACATAGGGCTTCCCTGCAGCATCCCAAGGGGGCTGGCAGTCCCTGGCCCCCGGGGGCCAAGAATCTCTCGGCGGGACAACGACGGAGGAAAGAGGCCTCACTGGATTTCATCCCGGCCCAGCACCCCCACCTGACCCATGACACAGCCACCGAGGTCCACTTTGGAGCCCACGCGGGTGACCGGCGTGCCCGCCCCTCGCCGCCACGACCCGCGCACACCTCAGTGCTTCCCGCGGGCGCCTGGGGGACGACGGCGGCGGCGGCGGCGGCGGCGGCGGCGGCATCGATTTCAGCCACCCAGAGATCTGGGATGTCGTGGACCCGACGAGAGGAAGGTGGCTGCGCCCTCACCACGTCCCCCCACCTCTCCGACGACTGCTCCTCTCCCTCACCCCTCCGGGAGCCCAGTGCCTGGCAGGAGAGCCGGCCCTTCAACTGCAGGCTCGCGCCGGCTCAGGCCTCACAATGCCTCAGGCGGTTGCTAAGCCACGGAGCCTGGGGGGCGGGGCTCTGAGGGCGTGGCAGCGCCCTCTGGGCGTGGCTAGGTGCCGGTCCAGGCGCCTGCTGCGGCCGGCCTCTGTCAGTGGGTCCTGCCAAAGGGTGAACGAAGGAATGAATGGACGCGTGAATGGTCGGATGAAGGTGATGGATGAAGGGAGGCAGGGAGGAACGGATGCGGGGATGGCTGGAGAGGGAAGGAAGGGAGACAGGAAGGATGGTTGTGGCTCCCGAGGGTGGATCACGCCCAGGCAGGGCCAGGCTGACCAAGCCGGGTCAGGAGCCGAGCGGTCAGACCCGTCCCTCAGCTGGGCTCCGAGGGTGTGCCTGGCATCGGACAGCGGGGAGGTCGCCCTGTGACCCGGAGGTCGGACTGCCTGTGTGCCTCCGGGCGGCTTTGCTCACTCAGGGGCTTCAGTGCCTGGAGCCACAGCCTGAGCCCGAGGAGGTGCCCGTGGGTGTAGAGGGACGGGTCTTGCCCACTCGGCTTGGGCTTCCCTGCGGTCCCCATGCCTCCCGGGGACCTCGTGCCTGTGTGGCTGTGTTCGACTGTGTGCCTTGCTCCCCTGCGTGTGGTCTTTCCCGGCTGCTCTGGAGGGCTGCCTGTCCTGGCTGTGGCTTCGGACTGCCGGTGGGAAGAGGCCCCTCTCCGCCCTGAGAGACAGCCGTCCTAACACAGGAACGCCCGGAGACCCCGTCAGGAGCTCACCTGAGCCTCCTTTTTGGAGGAAAGGAGCCAAAAGAGGTCCAGAAAGATGCTCAAGACTCTACTGCCCCCCACCCCCCATTCCCAAAATGCTACCATCTGACCTCGCCAGGATGCCGTGATCAAGAAGAGGAAAGGTGCTTGGGGACGACAGGACCGACCCAAGTGCCAAGTGGATGGCAAAATCATCACTGCGTCCTCTTGCACTTTGGCTGTCTGTCTTGGCCTCCCAGCGCTTCATCACCTGCCTTCCGGCCTTTGGACCGGGCCCTAGGTCCCCGGGGTGTGCGGGCGATGGTGGCGGGTCTTCCCGGTGCTCCTTGGAGGGGGCTCTCTTGCTGTCTCTGGCTCTCTCTCTCTCTGCTTTGGCTTGCCTTTCAGCCCGTCTGCCAGCTTCTCAGGCCTTGGGGTGGCACGCGGCACGTTTCCTCCCGGGGTCCTGGATAGGAGAGTCTTGATCGTGACCCTGCCGGGGGTTCTTCTTGCGGCGCCAAGCCCCGCTTGGGGTGCCTGTCGGTCTCGGGACCTCCGCATACTGCCTCCGAGACACTCGGCCTGCCCCTCCATCTTTCCTTGCCGGCGCCCCAGTGCACACTGGACGTTTCTGCACTCTAAGTTTGTGTTCGCTCCTCACCCTTTCCCGTGAGTCTCTCCCCTCTCTCGAGGGTGCACGTGTTGTGTGCCAGCGAGTTCCCTTTTCCTTCAGCTGTGTCTCAGCCGCTCTTCCACCCTCCTGCGCAGGTCACGGCTCCCGTCCTTTGGGAGTCGTGATCTGGCCCTTTTTGCCAACGCAGGCCTCGGGGAGTAGATCCAGGCCGTCCTTCTAGCAGCTGATTCCTCCGGGACCGCGTGGTTTCCTCCTCGAACAAACACAGCCTCACATCCCAAGGAGAAGCTTTCAGCGCCAAGAGGGGGAAGGACTTTGCCAAGTCAGAAGGCCCAGGACGGCTGGCCAAAGGAGTTTGGCCACACCGGGCAGGCCCCCTAGGGGACGGGGAACCCAGCAGGCGGGCTTCCTCTTCAGCGGGTCCCAACCCCTTCCCCGGAGTCAGGAAAGTCACGCTTTCCTGCCACCTAGGGCACACATCTGGGGAGAAATCCAAGAAGAAGGGCCGAGAAAGGCCCTCCCCCGGCCCTCTCCCTGAGGGCACAGAGGTGGGGCAGAGGGAGAGGAGCCACATAGGGCTTCCCTGCAGCATCCCAAGGGGGCTGGCAGTCCCTGGCCCCCGGGGGCCAAGAATCTCTCGGCGGGACAACGACGGAGGAAAGAGGCCTCACTGGATTTCATCCCGGCCCAGCACCCCCACCTGACCCATGACACAGCCACCGAGGTCCACTTTGGAGCCCACGCGGGTGACCGGCGTGCCCGCCCCTCGCCGCCACGACCCGCGCACACCTCAGTGCTTCCCGCGGGCGCCTGGGGGACGACGGCGGCGGCGGCGGCGGCGGCGGCGGCGGCATCGATTTCAGCCACCCAGAGATCTGGGATGTCGTGGACCCGACGAGAGGAAGGTGGCTGCGCCCTCACCACGTCCCCCCACCTCTCCGACGACTGCTCCTCTCCCTCACCCCTCCGGGAGCCCAGTGCCTGGCAGGAGAGCCGGCCCTTCAACTGCAGGCTCGCGCCGGCTCAGGCCTCACAATGCCTCAGGCGGTTGCTAAGCCACGGAGCCTGGGGGGCGGGGCTCTGAGGGCGTGGCAGCGCCCTCTGGGCGTGGCTAGGTGCCGGTCCAGGCGCCTGCTGCGGCCGGCCTCTGTCAGTGGGTCCTGCCAAAGGGTGAACGAAGGAATGAATGGACGCGTGAATGGTCGGATGAAGGTGATGGATGAAGGGAGGCAGGGAGGAACGGATGCGGGGATGGCTGGAGAGGGAAGGAAGGGAGACAGGAAGGATGGTTGTGGCTCCCGAGGGTGGATCACGCCCAGGCAGGGCCAGGCTGACCAAGCCGGGTCAGGAGCCGAGCGGTCAGACCCGTCCCTCAGCTGGGCTCCGAGGGTGTGCCTGGCATCGGACAGCGGGGAGGTCGCCCTGTGACCCGGAGGTCGGACTGCCTGTGTGCCTCCGGGCGGCTTTGCTCACTCAGGGGCTTCAGTGCCTGGAGCCACAGCCTGAGCCCGAGGAGGTGCCCGTGGGTGTAGAGGGACGGGTCTTGCCCACTCGGCTTGGGCTTCCCTGCGGTCCCCATGCCTCCCGGGGACCTCGTGCCTGTGTGGCTGTGTTCGACTGTGTGCCTTGCTCCCCTGCGTGTGGTCTTTCCCGGCTGCTCTGGAGGGCTGCCTGTCCTGGCTGTGGCTTCGGACTGCCGGTGGGAAGAGGCCCCTCTCCGCCCTGAGAGACAGCCGTCCTAACACAGGAACGCCCGGAGACCCCGTCAGGAGCTCACCTGAGCCTCCTTTTTGGAGGAAAGGAGCCAAAAGAGGTCCAGAAAGATGCTCAAGACTCTACTGCCCCCCACCCCCCATTCCCAAAATGCTACCATCTGACCTCGCCAGGATGCCGTGATCAAGAAGAGGAAAGGTGCTTGGGGACGACAGGACCGACCCAAGTGCCAAGTGGATGGCAAAATCATCACTGCGTCCTCTTGCACTTTGGCTGTCTGTCTTGGCCTCCCAGCGCTTCATCACCTGCCTTCCGGCCTTTGGACCGGGCCCTAGGTCCCCGGGGTGTGCGGGCGATGGTGGCGGGTCTTCCCGGTGCTCCTTGGAGGGGGCTCTCTTGCTGTCTCTGGCTCTCTCTCTCTCTGCTTTGGCTTGCCTTTCAGCCCGTCTGCCAGCTTCTCAGGCCTTGGGGTGGCACGCGGCACGTTTCCTCCCGGGGTCCTGGATAGGAGAGTCTTGATCGTGACCCTGCCGGGGGTTCTTCTTGCGGCGCCAAGCCCCGCTTGGGGTGCCTGTCGGTCTCGGGACCTCCGCATACTGCCTCCGAGACACTCGGCCTGCCCCTCCATCTTTCCTTGCCGGCGCCCCAGTGCACACTGGACGTTTCTGCACTCTAAGTTTGTGTTCGCTCCTCACCCTTTCCCGTGAGTCTCTCCCCTCTCTCGAGGGTGCACGTGTTGTGTGCCAGCGAGTTCCCTTTTCCTTCAGCTGTGTCTCAGCCGCTCTTCCACCCTCCTGCGCAGGTCACGGCTCCCGTCCTTTGGGAGTCGTGATCTGGCCCTTTTTGCCAACGCAGGCCTCGGGGAGTAGATCCAGGCCGTCCTTCTAGCAGCTGATTCCTCCGGGACCGCGTGGTTTCCTCCTCGAACAAACACAGCCTCACATCCCAAGGAGAAGCTTTCAGCGCCAAGAGGGGGAAGGACTTTGCCAAGTCAGAAGGCCCAGGACGGCTGGCCAAAGGAGTTTGGCCACACCGGGCAGGCCCCCTAGGGGACGGGGAACCCAGCAGGCGGGCTTCCTCTTCAGCGGGTCCCAACCCCTTCCCCGGAGTCAGGAAAGTCACGCTTTCCTGCCACCTAGGGCACACATCTGGGGAGAAATCCAAGAAGAAGGGCCGAGAAAGGCCCTCCCCCGGCCCTCTCCCTGAGGGCACAGAGGTGGGGCAGAGGGAGAGGAGCCACATAGGGCTTCCCTGCAGCATCCCAAGGGGGCTGGCAGTCCCTGGCCCCCGGGGGCCAAGAATCTCTCGGCGGGACAACGACGGAGGAAAGAGGCCTCACTGGATTTCATCCCGGCCCAGCACCCCCACCTGACCCATGACACAGCCACCGAGGTCCACTTTGGAGCCCACGCGGGTGACCGGCGTGCCCGCCCCTCGCCGCCACGACCCGCGCACACCTCAGTGCTTCCCGCGGGCGCCTGGGGGACGACGGCGGCGGCGGCGGCGGCGGCGGCGGCGGCATCGATTTCAGCCACCCAGAGATCTGGGATGTCGTGGACCCGACGAGAGGAAGGTGGCTGCGCCCTCACCACGTCCCCCCACCTCTCCGACGACTGCTCCTCTCCCTCACCCCTCCGGGAGCCCAGTGCCTGGCAGGAGAGCCGGCCCTTCAACTGCAGGCTCGCGCCGGCTCAGGCCTCACAATGCCTCAGGCGGTTGCTAAGCCACGGAGCCTGGGGGGCGGGGCTCTGAGGGCGTGGCAGCGCCCTCTGGGCGTGGCTAGGTGCCGGTCCAGGCGCCTGCTGCGGCCGGCCTCTGTCAGTGGGTCCTGCCAAAGGGTGAACGAAGGAATGAATGGACGCGTGAATGGTCGGATGAAGGTGATGGATGAAGGGAGGCAGGGAGGAACGGATGCGGGGATGGCTGGAGAGGGAAGGAAGGGAGACAGGAAGGATGGTTGTGGCTCCCGAGGGTGGATCACGCCCAGGCAGGGCCAGGCTGACCAAGCCGGGTCAGGAGCCGAGCGGTCAGACCCGTCCCTCAGCTGGGCTCCGAGGGTGTGCCTGGCATCGGACAGCGGGGAGGTCGCCCTGTGACCCGGAGGTCGGACTGCCTGTGTGCCTCCGGGCGGCTTTGCTCACTCAGGGGCTTCAGTGCCTGGAGCCACAGCCTGAGCCCGAGGAGGTGCCCGTGGGTGTAGAGGGACGGGTCTTGCCCACTCGGCTTGGGCTTCCCTGCGGTCCCCATGCCTCCCGGGGACCTCGTGCCTGTGTGGCTGTGTTCGACTGTGTGCCTTGCTCCCCTGCGTGTGGTCTTTCCCGGCTGCTCTGGAGGGCTGCCTGTCCTGGCTGTGGCTTCGGACTGCCGGTGGGAAGAGGCCCCTCTCCGCCCTGAGAGACAGCCGTCCTAACACAGGAACGCCCGGAGACCCCGTCAGGAGCTCACCTGAGCCTCCTTTTTGGAGGAAAGGAGCCAAAAGAGGTCCAGAAAGATGCTCAAGACTCTACTGCCCCCCACCCCCCATTCCCAAAATGCTACCATCTGACCTCGCCAGGATGCCGTGATCAAGAAGAGGAAAGGTGCTTGGGGACGACAGGACCGACCCAAGTGCCAAGTGGATGGCAAAATCATCACTGCGTCCTCTTGCACTTTGGCTGTCTGTCTTGGCCTCCCAGCGCTTCATCACCTGCCTTCCGGCCTTTGGACCGGGCCCTAGGTCCCCGGGGTGTGCGGGCGATGGTGGCGGGTCTTCCCGGTGCTCCTTGGAGGGGGCTCTCTTGCTGTCTCTGGCTCTCTCTCTCTCTGCTTTGGCTTGCCTTTCAGCCCGTCTGCCAGCTTCTCAGGCCTTGGGGTGGCACGCGGCACGTTTCCTCCCGGGGTCCTGGATAGGAGAGTCTTGATCGTGACCCTGCCGGGGGTTCTTCTTGCGGCGCCAAGCCCCGCTTGGGGTGCCTGTCGGTCTCGGGACCTCCGCATACTGCCTCCGAGACACTCGGCCTGCCCCTCCATCTTTCCTTGCCGGCGCCCCAGTGCACACTGGACGTTTCTGCACTCTAAGTTTGTGTTCGCTCCTCACCCTTTCCCGTGAGTCTCTCCCCTCTCTCGAGGGTGCACGTGTTGTGTGCCAGCGAGTTCCCTTTTCCTTCAGCTGTGTCTCAGCCGCTCTTCCACCCTCCTGCGCAGGTCACGGCTCCCGTCCTTTGGGAGTCGTGATCTGGCCCTTTTTGCCAACGCAGGCCTCGGGGAGTAGATCCAGGCCGTCCTTCTAGCAGCTGATTCCTCCGGGACCGCGTGGTTTCCTCCTCGAACAAACACAGCCTCACATCCCAAGGAGAAGCTTTCAGCGCCAAGAGGGGGAAGGACTTTGCCAAGTCAGAAGGCCCAGGACGGCTGGCCAAAGGAGTTTGGCCACACCGGGCAGGCCCCCTAGGGGACGGGGAACCCAGCAGGCGGGCTTCCTCTTCAGCGGGTCCCAACCCCTTCCCCGGAGTCAGGAAAGTCACGCTTTCCTGCCACCTAGGGCACACATCTGGGGAGAAATCCAAGAAGAAGGGCCGAGAAAGGCCCTCCCCCGGCCCTCTCCCTGAGGGCACAGAGGTGGGGCAGAGGGAGAGGAGCCACATAGGGCTTCCCTGCAGCATCCCAAGGGGGCTGGCAGTCCCTGGCCCCCGGGGGCCAAGAATCTCTCGGCGGGACAACGACGGAGGAAAGAGGCCTCACTGGATTTCATCCCGGCCCAGCACCCCCACCTGACCCATGACACAGCCACCGAGGTCCACTTTGGAGCCCACGCGGGTGACCGGCGTGCCCGCCCCTCGCCGCCACGACCCGCGCACACCTCAGTGCTTCCCGCGGGCGCCTGGGGGACGACGGCGGCGGCGGCGGCGGCGGCGGCGGCGGCATCGATTTCAGCCACCCAGAGATCTGGGATGTCGTGGACCCGACGAGAGGAAGGTGGCTGCGCCCTCACCACGTCCCCCCACCTCTCCGACGACTGCTCCTCTCCCTCACCCCTCCGGGAGCCCAGTGCCTGGCAGGAGAGCCGGCCCTTCAACTGCAGGCTCGCGCCGGCTCAGGCCTCACAATGCCTCAGGCGGTTGCTAAGCCACGGAGCCTGGGGGGCGGGGCTCTGAGGGCGTGGCAGCGCCCTCTGGGCGTGGCTAGGTGCCGGTCCAGGCGCCTGCTGCGGCCGGCCTCTGTCAGTGGGTCCTGCCAAAGGGTGAACGAAGGAATGAATGGACGCGTGAATGGTCGGATGAAGGTGATGGATGAAGGGAGGCAGGGAGGAACGGATGCGGGGATGGCTGGAGAGGGAAGGAAGGGAGACAGGAAGGATGGTTGTGGCTCCCGAGGGTGGATCACGCCCAGGCAGGGCCAGGCTGACCAAGCCGGGTCAGGAGCCGAGCGGTCAGACCCGTCCCTCAGCTGGGCTCCGAGGGTGTGCCTGGCATCGGACAGCGGGGAGGTCGCCCTGTGACCCGGAGGTCGGACTGCCTGTGTGCCTCCGGGCGGCTTTGCTCACTCAGGGGCTTCAGTGCCTGGAGCCACAGCCTGAGCCCGAGGAGGTGCCCGTGGGTGTAGAGGGACGGGTCTTGCCCACTCGGCTTGGGCTTCCCTGCGGTCCCCATGCCTCCCGGGGACCTCGTGCCTGTGTGGCTGTGTTCGACTGTGTGCCTTGCTCCCCTGCGTGTGGTCTTTCCCGGCTGCTCTGGAGGGCTGCCTGTCCTGGCTGTGGCTTCGGACTGCCGGTGGGAAGAGGCCCCTCTCCGCCCTGAGAGACAGCCGTCCTAACACAGGAACGCCCGGAGACCCCGTCAGGAGCTCACCTGAGCCTCCTTTTTGGAGGAAAGGAGCCAAAAGAGGTCCAGAAAGATGCTCAAGACTCTACTGCCCCCCACCCCCCATTCCCAAAATGCTACCATCTGACCTCGCCAGGATGCCGTGATCAAGAAGAGGAAAGGTGCTTGGGGACGACAGGACCGACCCAAGTGCCAAGTGGATGGCAAAATCATCACTGCGTCCTCTTGCACTTTGGCTGTCTGTCTTGGCCTCCCAGCGCTTCATCACCTGCCTTCCGGCCTTTGGACCGGGCCCTAGGTCCCCGGGGTGTGCGGGCGATGGTGGCGGGTCTTCCCGGTGCTCCTTGGAGGGGGCTCTCTTGCTGTCTCTGGCTCTCTCTCTCTCTGCTTTGGCTTGCCTTTCAGCCCGTCTGCCAGCTTCTCAGGCCTTGGGGTGGCACGCGGCACGTTTCCTCCCGGGGTCCTGGATAGGAGAGTCTTGATCGTGACCCTGCCGGGGGTTCTTCTTGCGGCGCCAAGCCCCGCTTGGGGTGCCTGTCGGTCTCGGGACCTCCGCATACTGCCTCCGAGACACTCGGCCTGCCCCTCCATCTTTCCTTGCCGGCGCCCCAGTGCACACTGGACGTTTCTGCACTCTAAGTTTGTGTTCGCTCCTCACCCTTTCCCGTGAGTCTCTCCCCTCTCTCGAGGGTGCACGTGTTGTGTGCCAGCGAGTTCCCTTTTCCTTCAGCTGTGTCTCAGCCGCTCTTCCACCCTCCTGCGCAGGTCACGGCTCCCGTCCTTTGGGAGTCGTGATCTGGCCCTTTTTGCCAACGCAGGCCTCGGGGAGTAGATCCAGGCCGTCCTTCTAGCAGCTGATTCCTCCGGGACCGCGTGGTTTCCTCCTCGAACAAACACAGCCTCACATCCCAAGGAGAAGCTTTCAGCGCCAAGAGGGGGAAGGACTTTGCCAAGTCAGAAGGCCCAGGACGGCTGGCCAAAGGAGTTTGGCCACACCGGGCAGGCCCCCTAGGGGACGGGGAACCCAGCAGGCGGGCTTCCTCTTCAGCGGGTCCCAACCCCTTCCCCGGAGTCAGGAAAGTCACGCTTTCCTGCCACCTAGGGCACACATCTGGGGAGAAATCCAAGAAGAAGGGCCGAGAAAGGCCCTCCCCCGGCCCTCTCCCTGAGGGCACAGAGGTGGGGCAGAGGGAGAGGAGCCACATAGGGCTTCCCTGCAGCATCCCAAGGGGGCTGGCAGTCCCTGGCCCCCGGGGGCCAAGAATCTCTCGGCGGGACAACGACGGAGGAAAGAGGCCTCACTGGATTTCATCCCGGCCCAGCACCCCCACCTGACCCATGACACAGCCACCGAGGTCCACTTTGGAGCCCACGCGGGTGACCGGCGTGCCCGCCCCTCGCCGCCACGACCCGCGCACACCTCAGTGCTTCCCGCGGGCGCCTGGGGGACGACGGCGGCGGCGGCGGCGGCGGCGGCGGCGGCATCGATTTCAGCCACCCAGAGATCTGGGATGTCGTGGACCCGACGAGAGGAAGGTGGCTGCGCCCTCACCACGTCCCCCCACCTCTCCGACGACTGCTCCTCTCCCTCACCCCTCCGGGAGCCCAGTGCCTGGCAGGAGAGCCGGCCCTTCAACTGCAGGCTCGCGCCGGCTCAGGCCTCACAATGCCTCAGGCGGTTGCTAAGCCACGGAGCCTGGGGGGCGGGGCTCTGAGGGCGTGGCAGCGCCCTCTGGGCGTGGCTAGGTGCCGGTCCAGGCGCCTGCTGCGGCCGGCCTCTGTCAGTGGGTCCTGCCAAAGGGTGAACGAAGGAATGAATGGACGCGTGAATGGTCGGATGAAGGTGATGGATGAAGGGAGGCAGGGAGGAACGGATGCGGGGATGGCTGGAGAGGGAAGGAAGGGAGACAGGAAGGATGGTTGTGGCTCCCGAGGGTGGATCACGCCCAGGCAGGGCCAGGCTGACCAAGCCGGGTCAGGAGCCGAGCGGTCAGACCCGTCCCTCAGCTGGGCTCCGAGGGTGTGCCTGGCATCGGACAGCGGGGAGGTCGCCCTGTGACCCGGAGGTCGGACTGCCTGTGTGCCTCCGGGCGGCTTTGCTCACTCAGGGGCTTCAGTGCCTGGAGCCACAGCCTGAGCCCGAGGAGGTGCCCGTGGGTGTAGAGGGACGGGTCTTGCCCACTCGGCTTGGGCTTCCCTGCGGTCCCCATGCCTCCCGGGGACCTCGTGCCTGTGTGGCTGTGTTCGACTGTGTGCCTTGCTCCCCTGCGTGTGGTCTTTCCCGGCTGCTCTGGAGGGCTGCCTGTCCTGGCTGTGGCTTCGGACTGCCGGTGGGAAGAGGCCCCTCTCCGCCCTGAGAGACAGCCGTCCTAACACAGGAACGCCCGGAGACCCCGTCAGGAGCTCACCTGAGCCTCCTTTTTGGAGGAAAGGAGCCAAAAGAGGTCCAGAAAGATGCTCAAGACTCTACTGCCCCCCACCCCCCATTCCCAAAATGCTACCATCTGACCTCGCCAGGATGCCGTGATCAAGAAGAGGAAAGGTGCTTGGGGACGACAGGACCGACCCAAGTGCCAAGTGGATGGCAAAATCATCACTGCGTCCTCTTGCACTTTGGCTGTCTGTCTTGGCCTCCCAGCGCTTCATCACCTGCCTTCCGGCCTTTGGACCGGGCCCTAGGTCCCCGGGGTGTGCGGGCGATGGTGGCGGGTCTTCCCGGTGCTCCTTGGAGGGGGCTCTCTTGCTGTCTCTGGCTCTCTCTCTCTCTGCTTTGGCTTGCCTTTCAGCCCGTCTGCCAGCTTCTCAGGCCTTGGGGTGGCACGCGGCACGTTTCCTCCCGGGGTCCTGGATAGGAGAGTCTTGATCGTGACCCTGCCGGGGGTTCTTCTTGCGGCGCCAAGCCCCGCTTGGGGTGCCTGTCGGTCTCGGGACCTCCGCATACTGCCTCCGAGACACTCGGCCTGCCCCTCCATCTTTCCTTGCCGGCGCCCCAGTGCACACTGGACGTTTCTGCACTCTAAGTTTGTGTTCGCTCCTCACCCTTTCCCGTGAGTCTCTCCCCTCTCTCGAGGGTGCACGTGTTGTGTGCCAGCGAGTTCCCTTTTCCTTCAGCTGTGTCTCAGCCGCTCTTCCACCCTCCTGCGCAGGTCACGGCTCCCGTCCTTTGGGAGTCGTGATCTGGCCCTTTTTGCCAACGCAGGCCTCGGGGAGTAGATCCAGGCCGTCCTTCTAGCAGCTGATTCCTCCGGGACCGCGTGGTTTCCTCCTCGAACAAACACAGCCTCACATCCCAAGGAGAAGCTTTCAGCGCCAAGAGGGGGAAGGACTTTGCCAAGTCAGAAGGCCCAGGACGGCTGGCCAAAGGAGTTTGGCCACACCGGGCAGGCCCCCTAGGGGACGGGGAACCCAGCAGGCGGGCTTCCTCTTCAGCGGGTCCCAACCCCTTCCCCGGAGTCAGGAAAGTCACGCTTTCCTGCCACCTAGGGCACACATCTGGGGAGAAATCCAAGAAGAAGGGCCGAGAAAGGCCCTCCCCCGGCCCTCTCCCTGAGGGCACAGAGGTGGGGCAGAGGGAGAGGAGCCACATAGGGCTTCCCTGCAGCATCCCAAGGGGGCTGGCAGTCCCTGGCCCCCGGGGGCCAAGAATCTCTCGGCGGGACAACGACGGAGGAAAGAGGCCTCACTGGATTTCATCCCGGCCCAGCACCCCCACCTGACCCATGACACAGCCACCGAGGTCCACTTTGGAGCCCACGCGGGTGACCGGCGTGCCCGCCCCTCGCCGCCACGACCCGCGCACACCTCAGTGCTTCCCGCGGGCGCCTGGGGGACGACGGCGGCGGCGGCGGCGGCGGCGGCGGCGGCATCGATTTCAGCCACCCAGAGATCTGGGATGTCGTGGACCCGACGAGAGGAAGGTGGCTGCGCCCTCACCACGTCCCCCCACCTCTCCGACGACTGCTCCTCTCCCTCACCCCTCCGGGAGCCCAGTGCCTGGCAGGAGAGCCGGCCCTTCAACTGCAGGCTCGCGCCGGCTCAGGCCTCACAATGCCTCAGGCGGTTGCTAAGCCACGGAGCCTGGGGGGCGGGGCTCTGAGGGCGTGGCAGCGCCCTCTGGGCGTGGCTAGGTGCCGGTCCAGGCGCCTGCTGCGGCCGGCCTCTGTCAGTGGGTCCTGCCAAAGGGTGAACGAAGGAATGAATGGACGCGTGAATGGTCGGATGAAGGTGATGGATGAAGGGAGGCAGGGAGGAACGGATGCGGGGATGGCTGGAGAGGGAAGGAAGGGAGACAGGAAGGATGGTTGTGGCTCCCGAGGGTGGATCACGCCCAGGCAGGGCCAGGCTGACCAAGCCAGGTCAGGAGCCGAGCGGTCAGACCCGTCCCTCAGCTGGGCTCCGAGGGTGTGCCTGGCATCGGACAGCGGGGAGGTCGCCCTGTGACCCGGAGGTCGGACTGCCTGTGTGCCTCCGGGCGGCTTTGCTCACTCAGGGGCTTCAGTGCCTGGAGCCACAGCCTGAGCCCGAGGAGGTGCCCGTGGGTGTAGAGGGACGGGTCTTGCCCACTCGGCTTGGGCTTCCCTGCGGTCCCCATGCCTCCCGGGGACCTCGTGCCTGTGTGGCTGTGTTCGACTGTGTGCCTTGCTCCCCTGCGTGTGGTCTTTCCCGGCTGCTCTGGAGGGCTGCCTGTCCTGGCTGTGGCTTCGGACTGCCGGTGGGAAGAGGCCCCTCTCCGCCCTGAGAGACAGCCGTCCTAACACAGGAACGCCCGGAGACCCCGTCAGGAGCTCACCTGAGCCTCCTTTTTGGAGGAAAGGAGCCAAAAGAGGTCCAGAAAGATGCTCAAGACTCTACTGCCCC
Organism: Tapirus indicus; assembly: GCA_031878705.1. Taxonomy (NCBI): domain Eukaryota; kingdom Metazoa; phylum Chordata; class Mammalia; order Perissodactyla; family Tapiridae; genus Tapirus; species Tapirus indicus. Next base: position 88,656,749 of record CM062917.1, on the reverse strand, counting down.
CCACCCCCCATTCCCAAAATGCTACCATCTGACCTCGCCAGGATGCCGTGATCAAGAAGAGGAAAGGTGCTTGGGGACGACAGGACCGACCCAAGTGCCAAGTGGATGGCAAAATCATCACTGCGTCCTCTTGCACTTTGGCTGTCTGTCTTGGCCTCCCAGCGCTTCATCACCTGCCTTCCGGCCTTTGGACCGGGCCCTAGGTCCCCGGGGTGTGCGGGCGATGGTGGCGGGTCTTCCCGGTGCTCCTTGGAGGGGGCTCTCTTGCTGTCTCTGGCTCTCTCTCTCTCTGCTTTGGCTTGCCTTTCAGCCCGTCTGCCAGCTTCTCAGGCCTTGGGGTGGCACGCGGCACGTTTCCTCCCGGGGTCCTGGATAGGAGAGTCTTGATCGTGACCCTGCCGGGGGTTCTTCTTGCGGCGCCAAGCCCCGCTTGGGGTGCCTGTCGGTCTCGGGACCTCCGCATACTGCCTCCGAGACACTCGGCCTGCCCCTCCATCTTTCCTTGCCGGCGCCCCAGTGCACACTGGACGTTTCTGCACTCTAAGTTTGTGTTCGCTCCTCACCCTTTCCCGTGAGTCTCTCCCCTCTCTCGAGGGTGCACGTGTTGTGTGCCAGCGAGTTCCCTTTTCCTTCAGCTGTGTCTCAGCCGCTCTTCCACCCTCCTGCGCAGGTCACGGCTCCCGTCCTTTGGGAGTCGTGATCTGGCCCTTTTTGCCAACGCAGGCCTCGGGGAGTAGATCCAGGCCGTCCTTCTAGCAGCTGATTCCTCCGGGACCGCGTGGTTTCCTCCTCGAACAAACACAGCCTCACATCCCAAGGAGAAGCTTTCAGCGCCAAGAGGGGGAAGGACTTTGCCAAGTCAGAAGGCCCAGGACGGCTGGCCAAAGGAGTTTGGCCACACCGGGCAGGCCCCCTAGGGGACGGGGAACCCAGCAGGCGGGCTTCCTCTTCAGCGGGTCCCAACCCCTTCCCCGGAGTCAGGAAAGTCACGCTTTCCTGCCACCTAGGGCACACATCTGGGGAGAAATCCAAGAAGAAGGGCCGAGAAAGGCCCTCCCCCGGCCCTCTCCCTGAGGGCACAGAGGTGGGGCAGAGGGAGAGGAGCCACATAGGGCTTCCCTGCAGCATCCCAAGGGGGCTGGCAGTCCCTGGCCCCCGGGGGCCAAGAATCTCTCGGCGGGACAACGACGGAGGAAAGAGGCCTCACTGGATTTCATCCCGGCCCAGCACCCCCACCTGACCCATGACACAGCCACCGAGGTCCACTTTGGAGCCCACGCGGGTGACCGGCGTGCCCGCCCCTCGCCGCCACGACCCGCGCACACCTCAGTGCTTCCCGCGGGCGCCTGGGGGACGACGGCGGCGGCGGCGGCGGCGGCGGCGGCGGCATCGATTTCAGCCACCCAGAGATCTGGGATGTCGTGGACCCGACGAGAGGAAGGTGGCTGCGCCCTCACCACGTCCCCCCACCTCTCCGACGACTGCTCCTCTCCCTCACCCCTCCGGGAGCCCAGTGCCTGGCAGGAGAGCCGGCCCTTCAACTGCAGGCTCGCGCCGGCTCAGGCCTCACAATGCCTCAGGCAGTTGCTAAGCCACGGAGCCTGGGGGGCGGGGCTCTGAGGGCGTGGCAGCGCCCTCTGGGCGTGGCTAGGTGCCGGTCCAGGCGCCTGCTGCGGCCGGCCTCTGTCAGTGGGTCCTGCCAAAGGGTGAACGAAGGAATGAATGGACGCGTGAATGGTCGGATGAAGGTGATGGATGAAGGGAGGCAGGGAGGAACGGATGCGGGGATGGCTGGAGAGGGAAGGAAGGGAGACAGGAAGGATGGTTGTGGCTCCCGAGGGTGGATCACGCCCAGGCAGGGCCAGGCTGACCAAGCCGGGTCAGGAGCCGAGCGGTCAGACCCGTCCCTCAGCTGGGCTCCGAGGGTGTGCCTGGCATCGGGCAGCGGGGAGGTCGCCCTGTGACCCGGAGGTCGGACTGCCTGTGTGCCTCCGGGCGGCTTTGCTCACTCAGGGGCTTCAGTGCCTGGAGCCACAGCCTGAGCCCGAGGAGGTGCCCGTGGGTGTAGAGGGACGGGTCTTGCCCACTCGGCTTGTGCTTCCCTGTGGTCCCCATGCCTCCCGGGGACCTCGTGCCTGTGTGGCTGTGTTCGACTGTGTGCCTTGCTCCCCTGCGTGTGGTCTTTCCCGGCTGCTCTGGAGGGCTGCCTGTCCTGGCTGTGGCTTCGGACTGCCGGTGGGAAGAGGCCCCTCTCCGCCCTGAGAGACAGCCGTCCTAACACAGGAACGCCCGGAGACCCCGTCAGGAGCTCACCTGAGCCTCCTTTTTGGAGGAAAGGAGCCAAAAGAGGTCCAGAAAGATGCTCAAGACTCTACTGCCCCCCACCCCCCATTCCCAAAATGCTACCATCTGACCTCGCCAGGATGCCGTGATCAAGAAGAGGAAAGGTGCTTGGGGACGACAGGACCGACCCAAGTGCCAAGTGGATGGCAAAATCATCACTGCGTCCTCTTGCACTTTGGCTGTCTGTCTTGGCCTCCCAGCGCTTCATCACCTGCCTTCCGGCCTTTGGACCGGGCCCTAGGTCCCCGGGGTGTGCGGGCGATGGTGGCGGGTCTTCCCGGTGCTCCTTGGAGGGGGCTCTCTTGCTGTCTCTGGCTCTCTCTCTCTCTGCTTTGGCTTGCCTTTCAGCCCGTCTGCCAGCTTCTCAGGCCTTGGGGTGGCACGCGGCACGTTTCCTCCCGGGGTCCTGGATAGGAGAGTCTTGATCGTGACCCTGCCGGGGGTTCTTCTTGCGGCGCCAAGCCCCGCTTGGGGTGCCTGTCGGTCTCGGGACCTCCGCATACTGCCTCCGAGACACTCGGCCTGCCCCTCCATCTTTCCTTGCCGGCGCCCCAGTGCACACTGGACGTTTCTGCACTCTAAGTTTGTGTTCGCTCCTCACCCTTTCCCGTGAGTCTCTCCCCTCTCTCGAGGGTGCACGTGTTGTGTGCCAGCGAGTTCCCTTTTCCTTCAGCTGTGTCTCAGCCGCTCTTCCACCCTCCTGCGCAGGTCACGGCTCCCGTCCTTTGGGAGTCGTGATCTGGCCCTTTTTGCCAACGCAGGCCTCGGGGAGTAGATCCAGGCCGTCCTTCTAGCAGCTGATTCCTCCGGGACCGCGTGGTTTCCTCCTCGAACAAACACAGCCTCACATCCCAAGGAGAAGCTTTCAGCGCCAAGAGGGGGAAGGACTTTGCCAAGTCAGAAGGCCCAGGACGGCTGGCCAAAGGAGTTTGGCCACACCGGGCAGGCCCCCTAGGGGACAGGGAACCCAGCAGGCGGGCTTCCTCTTCAGCGGGTCCCAACCCCTTCCCCGGAGTCAGGAAAGTCACGCTTTCCTGCCACCTAGGGCACACATCTGGGGAGAAATCCAAGAAGAAGGGCCGAGAAAGGCCCTCCCCTGGCCCTCTCCCTGAGGGCACAGAGGTGGGGCAGAGGGAGAGGAGCCACATAGGGCTTCCCTGCAGCATCCCAAGGGGGCTGGCAGTCCCTGGCCCCCGGGGGCCAAGAATCTCTCGGCGGGACAACGACGGAGGAAAGAGGCCTCACTGGATTTCATCCCGGCCCAGCACCCCCACCTGACCCATGACACAGCCACCGAGGTCCACTTTGGAGCCCACGCGGGTGACCGGCGTGCCCGCCCCTCGCCGCCACGACCCGCGCACACCTCAGTGCTTCCCGCGGGCGCCTGGGGGACGACGGCGGCGGCGGCGGCGGCGGCGGCGGCGGCATCGATTTCAGCCACCCAGAGATCTGGGATGTCGTGGACCCGACGAGAGGAAGGTGGCTGCGCCCTCACCACGTCCCCCCACCTCTCCGACGACTGCTCCTCTCCCTCACCCCTCCGGGAGCCCAGTGCCTGGCAGGAGAGCCGGCCCTTCAACTGCAGGCTCGCGCCGGCTCAGGCCTCACAATGCCTCAGGCGGTTGCTAAGCCACGGAGCCTGGGGGGCGGGGCTCTGAGGGCGTGGCAGCGCCCTCTGGGCGTGGCTAGGTGCCGGTCCAGGCGCCTGCTGCGGCCGGCCTCTGTCAGTGGGTCCTGCCAAAGGGTGAACGAAGGAATGAATGGACGCGTGAATGGTCGGATGAAGGTGATGGATGAAGGGAGGCAGGGAGGAACGGATGCGGGGATGGCTGGAGAGGGAAGGAAGGGAGACAGGAAGGATGGTTGTGGCTCCCGAGGGTGGATCACGCCCAGGCAGGGCCAGGCTGACCAAGCCGGGTCAGGAGCCGAGCGGTCAGACCCGTCCCTCAGCTGGGCTCCGAGGGTGTGCCTGGCATCGGACAGCGGGGAGGTCGCCCTGTGACCCGGAGGTCGGACTGCCTGTGTGCCTCCGGGCGGCTTTGCTCACTCAGGGGCTTCAGTGCCTGGAGCCACAGCCTGAGCCCGAGGAGGTGCCCGTGGGTGTAGAGGGACGGGTCTTGCCCACTCGGCTTGGGCTTCCCTGCGGTCCCCATGCCTCCCGGGGACCTCGTGCCTGTGTGGCTGTGTTCGACTGTGTGCCTTGCTCCCCTGCGTGTGGTCTTTCCCGGCTGCTCTGGAGGGCTGCCTGTCCTGGCTGTGGCTTCGGACTGCCGGTGGGAAGAGGCCCCTCTCCGCCCTGAGAGACAGCCGTCCTAACACAGGAACGCCCGGAGACCCCGTCAGGAGCTCACCTGAGCCTCCTTTTTGGAGGAAAGGAGCCAAAAGAGGTCCAGAAAGATGCTCAAGACTCTACTGCCCCCCACCCCCCATTCCCAAAATGCTACCATCTGACCTCGCCAGGATGCCGTGATCAAGAAGAGGAAAGGTGCTTGGGGACGACAGGACCGACCCAAGTGCCAAGTGGATGGCAAAATCATCACTGCGTCCTCTTGCACTTTGGCTGTCTGTCTTGGCCTCCCAGCGCTTCATCACCTGCCTTCCGGCCTTTGGACCGGGCCCTAGGTCCCCGGGGTGTGCGGGCGATGGTGGCGGGTCTTCCCGGTGCTCCTTGGAGGGGGCTCTCTTGCTGTCTCTGGCTCTCTCTCTCTCTGCTTTGGCTTGCCTTTCAGCCCATCTGCCAGCTTCTCAGGCCTTGGGGTGGCACGCGGCACGTTTCCTCCCGGGGTCCTGGATAGGAGAGTCTTGATCGTGACCCTGCCGGGGGTTCTTCTTGCGGCGCCAAGCCCCGCTTGGGGTGCCTGTCGGTCTCGGGACCTCCGCATACTGCCTCCGAGACACTCGGCCTGCCCCTCCATCTTTCCTTGCCGGCGCCCCAGTGCACACTGGACGTTTCTGCACTCTAAGTTTGTGTTCGCTCCTCACCCTTTCCCGTGAGTCTCTCCCCTCTCTCGAGGGTGCACGTGTTGTGTGCCAGCGAGTTCCCTTTTCCTTCAGCTGTGTCTCAGCCGCTCTTCCACCCTCCTGCGCAGGTCACGGCTCCCGTCCTTTGGGAGTCGTGATCTGGCCCTTTTTGCCAACGCAGGCCTCGGGGAGTAGATCCAGGCCGTCCTTCTAGCAGCTGATTCCTCCGGGACCGCGTGGTTTCCTCCTCGAACAAACACAGCCTCACATCCCAAGGAGAAGCTTTCAGCGCCAAGAGGGGGAAGGACTTTGCCAAGTCAGAAGGCCCAGGACGGCTGGCCAAAGGAGTTTGGCCACACCGGGCAGGCCCCCTAGGGGACGGGGAACCCAGCAGGCGGGCTTCCTCTTCAGAGGGTCCCAACCCCTTCCCCGGAGTCAGGAAAGTCACGCTTTCCTGCCACCTAGGGCACACATCTGGGGAGAAATCCAAGAAGAAGGGCCGAGAAAGGCCCTCCCCCGGCCCTCTCCCTGAGGGCACAGAGGTGGGGCAGAGGGAGAGGAGCCACATAGGGCTTCCCTGCAGCATCCCAAGGGGGCTGGCAGTCCCTGGCCCCCGGGGGCCAAGAATCTCTCGGCGGGACAACGACGGAGGAAAGAGGCCTCACTGGATTTCATCCCGGCCCAGCACCCCCACCTGACCCATGACACAGCCACCGAGGTCCACTTTGGAGCCCACGCGGGTGACCGGCGTGCCCGCCCCTCGCCGCCACGACCCGCGCACACCTCAGTGCTTCCCGCGGGCGCCTGGGGGACGACGGCGGCGGCGGCGGCGGCGGCGGCATCGATTTCAGCCACCCAGAGATCTGGGATGTCGTGGACCCGACGAGAGGAAGGTGGCTGCGCCCTCACCACGTCCCCCCACCTCTCCGACGACTGCTCCTCTCCCTCACCCCTCCGGGAGCCCAGTGCCTGGCAGGAGAGCCGGCCCTTCAACTGCAGGCTCGCGCCGGCTCAGGCCTCACAATGCCTCAGGCGGTTGCTAAGCCACGGAGCCTGGGGGGCGGGGCTCTGAGGGCGTGGCAGCGCCCTCTGGGCGTGGCTAGGTGCCGGTCCAGGCGCCTGCTGCGGCCGGCCTCTGTCAGTGGGTCCTGCCAAAGGGTGAACGAAGGAATGAATGGACGCGTGAATGGTCGGATGAAGGTGATGGATGAAGGGAGGCAGGGAGGAACGGATGCGGGGATGGCTGGAGAGGGAAGGAAGGGAGACAGGAAGGATGGTTGTGGCTCCCGAGGGTGGATCACGCCCAGGCAGGGCCAGGCTGACCAAGCCGGGTCAGGAGCCGAGCGGTCAGACCCGTCCCTCAGCTGGGCTCCGAGGGTGTGCCTGGCATCGGACAGCGGGGAGGTCGCCCTGTGACCCGGAGGTCGGACTGCCTGTGTGCCTCCGGGCGGCTTTGCTCACTCAGGGGCTTCAGTGCCTGGAGCCACAGCCTGAGCCCGAGGAGGTGCCCGTGGGTGTGGAGGGACGGGTCTTGCCCACTCGGCTTGGGCTTCCCTGCGGTCCCCATGCCTCCCGGGGACCTCGTGCCTGTGTGGCTGTGTTCCACTGTGTGCCTTGCTCCCCTGCGTGTGGTCTTTCCCGGCTGCTCTGAAGGGCTGCCTGTCCTGGCTGTGGCTTCGGACTGCCGGTGGGAAGAGGCCCCTCTCCGCCCTGAGAGACAGCCGTCCTAACACAGGAACGCCCGGAGACCCCGTCAGGAGCTCACCTGAGCCTCCTTTTTGGAGGAAAGGAGCCAAAAGAGGTCCAGAAAGATGCTCAAGACTCTATTGCCCCCCACCCCCCATTCCCAAAATGCTACCATCTGACCTCGCCAGGATGCCGTGATCAAGAAGAGGAAAGGTGCTTGGGGACGACAGGACCGACCCAAGTGCCAAGTGGATGGCAAAATCATCACTGCGTCCTCTTGCACTTTGGCTGTCTGTCTTGGCCTCCCAGCGCTTCATCACCTGCCTTCCGGCCTTTGGACCGGGCCCTAGGTCCCCGTGGTGTGCGGGCGATGGTGGGCGGGTCTTCCCGGTGCTCCTTGGAGGGGGCTCTCTTGCTGTCTCTGGCTCTCTCTCTCTCTGCTTTGGCTTGCCTTTCAGCCCGTCTGCCAGCTTCTCAGGCCTTGGGGTGGCACGCGGCACGTTTCCTCCCGGGGTCCTGGATAGGAGAGTCTTGATCGTGACCCTGCCGGGGGTTCTTCTTGCGGCGCCAAGCCCCGCTTGGGGTGCCTGTCGGTCTCGGGACCTCCGCATACTGCCTCCGAGACACTCGGCCTGCCCCTCCATCTTTCCTTGCCGGCGCCCCAGTGCACACTGGACGTTTCTGCACTCTAAGTTTGTGTTCGCTCCTCACCCTTTCCCGTGAGTCTCTCCCCTCTCTCGAGGGTGCACGTGTTGTGTGCCAGCGAGTTCCCTTTTCCTTCAGCTGTGTCTCAGCCGCTCTTCCACCCTCCTGCGCAGGTCACGGCTCCCGTCCTTTGGGAGTCGTGATCTGGCCCTTTTTGCCAACGCAGGCCTCGGGGAGTAGATCCAGGCCGTCCTTCTAGCAGCTGATTCCTCCGGGACCGCGTGGTTTCCTCCTCGAACAAACACAGCCTCACATCCCAAGGAGAAGCTTTCAGCGCCAAGAGGGGGAAGGACTTTGCCAAGTCAGAAGGCCCAGGACGGCTGGCCAAAGGAGTTTGGCCACACCGGGCAGGCCCCCTAGGGGACGGGGAACCCAGCAGGCGGGCTTCCTCTTCAGCGGGTCCCAACCCCTTCCCCGGAGTCAGGAAAGTCACGCTTTCCTGCCACCTAGGGCACACATCTGGGGAGAAATCCAAGAAGAAGGGCCGAGAAAGGCCCTCCCCCGGCCCTCTCCCTGAGGGCACAGAGGTGGGGCAGAGGGAGAGGAGCCACATAGGGCTTCCCTGCAGCATCCCAAGGGGGCTGGCAGTCCCTGGCCCCCGGGGGCCAAGAATCTCTCGGCGGGACAACGACGGAGGAAAGAGGCCTCACTGGATTTCATCCCGGCCCAGCACCCCCACCTGACCCATGACACAGCCACCGAGGTCCACTTTGGAGCCCACGCGGGTGACCGGCGTGCCCGCCCCTCGCCGCCACGACCCGCGCACACCTCAGTGCTTCCCGCGGGCGCCTGGGGGACGACGGCGGCGGCGGCGGCGGCGGCGGCGGCGGCATCGATTTCAGCCACCCAGAGATCTGGGATGTCGTGGACCCGACGAGAGGAAGGTGGCTGCGCCCTCACCACGTCCCCCCACCTCTCCGACGACTGCTCCTCTCCCTCACCCCTCCGGGAGCCCAGTGCCTGGCAGGAGAGCCGGCCCTGCAACTGCAGGCTCGCGCCGGCTCAGGCCTCACAATGACTCAGGCGGTTGCTAAGCCACGGAGCCTGGGGGGCGGGGCTCTGAGGGCGTGGCAGCGCCCTCTGGGCGTGGCTAGGTGCCGGTCCAGGCGCCTGCTGCGGCCGGCCTCTGTCAGTGGGTCCTGCCAAAGGGTGAACGAAGGAATGAATGGACGCGTGAATGGTCGGATGAAGGTGATGGATGAAGGGAGGCAGGGAGGAACGGATGCGGGGATGGCTGGAGAGGGAAGGAAGGGAGACAGGAAGGATGGTTGTGGCTCCCGAGGGTGGATCACGCCCAGGCAGGGCCAGGCTGACCAAGCCGGGTCAGGAGCCGAGCGGTCAGACCCGTCCCTCAGCTGGGCTCCGAGGGTGTGCCTGGCATCGGACAGCGGGGAGGTCGCCCTGTGACCCGGAGGTCGGACTGCCTGTGTGCCTCCGGGCGGCTTTGCTCACTCAGGGGCTTCAGTGCCTGGAGCCACAGCCTGAGCCCGAGGAGGTGCCCGTGGGTGTAGAGGGACGGGTCTTGCCCACTCGGCTTGGGCTTCCCTGCGGTCCCCATGCCTCCCGGGGACCTCGTGCCTGTGTGGCTGTGTTCGACTGTGTGCCTTGCTCCCCTGCGTGTGGTCTTTCCCGGCTGCTCTGAAGGGCTGCCTGTCCTGGCTGTGGCTTCGGACTGCCGGTGGGAAGAGGCCCCTCTCCGCCCTGAGAGACAGCCGTCCTAACACAGGAACGCCCGGAGACCCCGTCAGGAGCTCACCTGAGCCTCCTTTTTGGAGGAAAGGAGCCAAAAGAGGTCCAGAAAGTTGCTCAAGACTCTATTGCCCCCCACCCCCCATTCCCAAAATGCTACCATCTGACCTCGCCAGGATGCCGTGATCAAGAAGAGGAAAGGTGCTTGGGGACGACAGGACCGACCCAAGTGCCAAGTGGATGGCAAAATCATCACTGCGTCCTCTTGCACTTTGGCTGTCTGTCTTGGCCTCCCAGCGCTTCATCACCTGCCTTCCGGCCTTTGGACCGGGCCCTAGGTCCCCGTGGTGTGCGGGCGATGGTGGGCGGGTCTTCCCGGTGCTCCTTGGAGGGGGCTCTCTTGCTGTCTCTGGCTCTCTCTCTCTCTGCTTTGGCTTGCCTTTCAGCCCGTCTGCCAGCTTCTCAGGCCTTGGGGTGGCACGCGGCACGTTTCCTCCCGGGGTCCTGGATAGGAGAGTCTTGATCGTGACCCTGCCGGGGGTTCTTCTTGCGGCGCCAAGCCCCGCTTGGGGTGCCTGTCGGTCTCGGGACCTCCGCATACTGCCTCCGAGACACTCGGCCTGCCCCTCCATCTTTCCTTGCCGGCGCCCCAGTGCACACTGGACGTTTCTGCACTCTAAGTTTGTGTTCGCTCCTCACCCTTTTCCATGAGTCTCTCCCCTCTCTCGAGGGTGCACGTGTTGTGTGCCAGCGAGTTCCCTTTTCCTTCAGCTGTGTCTTAGCTGCTGTTCCACTCTTCTGGTCTGGACACAGGTCTTGTCCTTCTCATGTTCTCCTGTTTCCCTGTTTGTTTACACTGAACTGGGGAGTATATGAACTCCCTCCTTTAGCCAGCTGTATCCATGCCTAATTGTGAAACTTACCCGTACCCTAACCTCTCCATCTAATGAACACATAACCCATAATGCGGACCCTCACTGTGACCCTACACCTATCATCTATGTGTTGCACTCACTGTGATGCTGACCTGACTTTACTATCCTTTCACCTAACCCTAACCTTAACCAGGCACTAATTCTTAACCAAACATTATCCTAAACCTGATTCTAGACACAAGTCTAATCCTGTCCCTTGCAATCGCCCTATCCCTAAAGCTAACCCTGAACCACCTTGACACTGACCCTTACCCTCGCCCTCCCTCTGTCTCAGGTCCTGGGCATAACGTAACTATATCACTACACCTACCCCTAGACATCACCTTACTCCTCAACCTAGACCTAGCCCAAGCACTATACCTAACCCTAGCCCTTGAGGTAGCCCTAGTCCTAGCAGGAGCCTTAGGCATATCCCTCAATGCAACCACTAACCCCAACCCTACCCCAAAACCAAATCTGAAAATTATCCCTTATCCAAATTCCCACACTGACCCTGATCTTGATGCTACCCACGACAGTTACACTGAACCTGAACCTGTCCTTTGCTCTGTCCCTAGCCCTATGCCTAACCTCAAACCTACCCTATACCCTATCTCTACCCCTTCCCTTACCCCTAGTCATAACCATTACCATTAACCCTAAGCCTAACCTGTAATGCTAACCCCAAACCTAATGCATGCTCTTGCCTCAGATCTAGCCCTAGTCCCAACCCTGACCCTAGCCCTAACCCTAACCCCATGTCAAACTGGAACACTAAACCTAAACCTAACCTTAACCCTAACTCTGACCCTGACCTTGACCTTGGCTCTGTCTCTAGCCCTAGACCCTAACCAAACCATAATCCTAAGTCTAAACTAACCCCAACCCCTAACCCTAACCCCCACCCAAACCTTAAACCCTAACCCTAACCATTAATCCTGACCCTAACACAAACCCGAACCCTAATTGAAACCTAACCCTGTCCCTAAAACCCTAGCCCTAACCCTAACCCCACCCTCTACCCTAACCCTAACCAGAACCTGAGCCTGACCCAGAACCCAAATTTGAACCCTAACTCCCACTTGAACCCTGACCATACCTGAACACTAACCCAAACCCTTTCCCCATCTGAACCTTCACCCAAACCTGAACCCTAACCTGAACCCCTACCCTAACCCTAACCCCACCACAAGTCTCACTCTAACCCCAACCCTCACCCTACTCCTAACCTTAACCCTACCCCTTACCCTAGCCCTAAGTCTAACGCTGCTCATAACCTGAACCTGAACCTGAACCATAACCCTAATCTGAACCCCAACCCTAGCCCTAGCCCTAGCCTTAACCCTAGGTATAACCTGAACCATAACCTTAACCTGCACCCTAATCTGAACCCTTACTTGAATCCTATTCCAAACCCGAACTCTGACCCTGATGCTGTCCTGACCCTGATCATTTCCCTAACCTTTTTAAGATTGACTTTTGCCATTGTACACACACACACACACACACACACACACACACACACACACATATGTATATATATACCACAACATATTCAATTATTCATAATTGGGCAGTTATGATGTGGAGTAAACTGGACAGACACACACAAAATAAACTAGTCTGCCATCTAACACCATACACAAAAATTAACTGCAAATGGATGAAAGACAAACATAAGACCAGAGAACATGAAACTTCTAGAAGAAAACGTAGACAGTATCGTCGTCAACAGTGGTCTTAGCAGCATCTCTTTGAATGCCATGTCTCACCAGGCAAGGAAAAGAAAAGAAAAAATAAAGGGACTGCATCAAACTGAAAAGCTTCTGGACATAAAGAAAACCATCAGCAAACCAAAAGACAACCTAACAGTTGGGAGAAGATGTTTGCAAACTATATATCTGACAAGAGGTTAATATACAAATATGTAAAGAACTCATACAAATGAACAACTACAGAAACAAAAATACGATTATAAAATAGGCAAAGGGCCTGAACAGACATTGCTCCAAAGAAGATATACCGATAGACAGCAAGCACATGAAAAGATGTTCAATATCACTAATTATTAGGGAAATGAAAATAAAAACTACCATAAGATATCACATCACACCTACCAGAATAGCTATAATTAATGAGTGAAGAGACAACAAGCGTTGGAGAGGATATGGAGAAAAGGGAGCCCTCATACACTGCTGGTGGAAATGTAAGCTGGTACAGCCACTATGAAAACAGTATGGAGATTCCTCAAAAAATTAAGAATAGAACTACCATATGATCCAACTATTCCACTTCTGGTTATTTATCCAAAGAACATGAAAACATGAATGTGAAAAGATATTTGCACCCCTGTGTTCATTGCAGCGTTATTCACACTAGCCAAGACTTGGAAACAACCTAGGTGTCCATCAATGGATGAACAGGTAAAGAAGACACAATACTACTCAGCCATAAAAAAGATGAAACTAGTATTTGTGATGACATGGATAAAAGTTGAATCTAGTATATGAAGCGATATAAGTCAAATACCTTATGATTTCACTCAAAAGTAGAAGATAAAAACAACAACAAACACATAGATACAGATGTTAGATTGGTGGTCACCGCAGGGGAAAGGTGGAGGAAGTAAGGTGAAAGTGGTAATCGAGCACATGTGTACAGTGTCAGATGGCAATTAATCTTTGAGTGGTGAACATGATGTAGTCTACACAGAAATTGAAATATAATGATGTACACCTGAAATTTATATAATGTTATAAACCTATGTTACCTCAATAAAATGAATAAATACATAAATAAGGTGATTTTTAAAACTCATAATTGGGATCTGCCCAGTGGCATAGCAGTTAAATTCATGTGCTCCAATTCAGTGGTCCAGGATTTGCAGGTTCGGATACCAGGTGCAGACCGACGCATTGCTTGTCAAACCATGCTGTGGCAGCATCCCATATAAAGTAGAGGAAACTGGGCATGGATGTTAGCCCAGAGCCAATTTTCCTCAGCAAAAAGAGGAGGATTTGCAACAGGTGTCAACTCAGGGCTAGTCTTCCTCGCACACACACACACACACACACACACACCCCTCATAATTAAGGTAAGAAAATCAGGAGTAAGAAAACAGATATTTTTAATGACATAAAATTTAAAACTTTTGTGGATATGTCCAAACAAAAGTGAATAAACAATAATCTGTAAAAATCTTTTGAAATGCTGCTAACTATAGAATAATAGGTGTATAATTTATGGCCATATAATAGCAATAGGCTTGTATTAATGAACATAAAGATCAAATACATGCATATTTTCTCAATTTGAATAATAGTTTCAGAAAACAACAAAAAAGTCTCTTTCATATCCATTAGCCTGTGAGACAACTTAAAGATTTCTCATGTTGATTGGGGTTGCAATTTTTAAACAGGTAGCAAAAGAAAATTCTCTAATTTTGTGGCAGAAATGTGAAGTGTTACACGTTTGGGAAACAATATGAAGACAGGTATACATATTAAAATACAGGTACTTTTTAACTCCAAGTTTCTCTGTCTTGACACTATTGGCATTCTGGGCCAGATCATCCTTTGTGGTGGGTTCTGTCTTTGGCAGTGTAAGATGTTTAAAGCATCCCTGGCCTCTACTGACAACTCCCCATGTGACAGCCAAAAATATCTGAGATATTTCTCAATGTTCTGAGGGAATAATATTGCCTCTAGTGGATAACCAGAGTTTAATCATAACAATCTCAAAATATTTATGTACAATTGTTATAATAGCAATGTATTGAGAAAGAATATGGAAGGCTTTCAAAGTGTGATAAGCACAGCCACATCATGAAATATTATGCAGACATCGAAATAAAAAGTCAGCATTGCAATAGCTGATGGAAGTAAGTCATGAGGTATTATTGATTAAAAAGGAAGAGTGGAGACAGAGAAAGAAAAAGACTGCACTAAAACACAAAAAGCATTTATGATAGGTACAGAATATTATTCATGCATTTGTGTAAAATCATAGAAATATGTATGTGTGCATAACATGGGAAGAGAAGTTTTAAAAGGAACTAAAATTATGAAACAAAGATTTCAGCAGGAAAGATATTAGGTTAATTATAGCGGTTTAAAAGTGATTGTATAAAACAAAACTGAATGAAAATCTAAAACTAGCTTATATAAAGACATGAAATAATGACTTAATGATATTATCATGGGCCACTAATGCCAGATTAAAATTCCAAAAGCTTGGAAATAAAATAATAGCTATATGTGAAGAAAGACTTTTAAAATTGGGGAGGCGGTGGTATCTAAGTTACAATTTCTTTTTATATAAAGATATATGGATTTAAATATACTTATGGAAAGTAAAGCTGACCTTTAGTAAAGTGTAAATAAGAATGCTTCCCAGATGACAGTCAAAGATGATGCAACTTTTAGAAATAGATCTAATAATAAAATGCCAAAAGGAACAATAAGGAATAGCAGAGATGTACTATTTGGTAATATATATAAAGGGCGATTTATTAGCCCTAAATATACAGAAGAACATTCACTTTCTTTTTTGTTTATAGCAAGAATTTGCAATTGAAGAATATAAAAATGGCAGCCAATTCTTTCAGTAAGAAAAATAAAAATCTAAAAAAGCAAAAGAGAGAACACAATATGACCCAGGAATAGACTTGACCCTACACTATTAATAAACACTCACAATTCCCCCACATAAACATCTATACATACATAAAATAACTCAATGACAAACAGCACAGCTGGTGAAAAAAACCTCCGATTCCTTCTTTGAAATAATGCAATCAAAAACAAAAATAAAGACACTCTGACCCCACGATACAAATGTAAAGAAATTTTATCAACAATTTATAATACAGGAAACATGAATAACTAACCCAAAAATATACTGAGGTCACAGGTATGAAATAAATGCAAAGTAAAGCTATCTAGCATACCCCATTTTACCTGTGAAATCAAATATTTTGTGTGAATACCCAAGTGAAAGAAGATAGTGTGAAATGTATATCTCACAAACTACTGTTGCAAGATAATATTTGCAAGCAATATATTGGTCTAGATCCTTTCTATCATTATGCAAACATAGTCAAATATGCCCCATCTTAAATATAAAACATAAATGTTCTCACCTCACTGGACATGTTTCCATGCATAACACTCTATTTTCCTACTCCCTTTAATTGCAAAATTTCTTGGATATAGTCTACTTTTCCTGGAAGCAACTCCTGCCTCCCATTCCCTCTCCTAATTGGGCTTCTGTCCCTTAATTGTCAAAAATTACGCATGTGTTGCTGAGTTCAACATTCAGTTCTCTTTTTAGCATAATAAATAAATAAATAAATAACTTAGACAAGGAAACGACTATAGAGACCTCTAAGCTCCGGGCTAGGACGGTGGCTGTCAGGTGACCTCAGATAAATGTACTTGCCTTTGATTATCTCTGACACTTTCCTGTAGTACCTATTGGGCTCTCAGACTCATTTGGATAGATATTCTGAGGAGAAGGTCTCCTCTGTATGGAAGTCTGAATTCCCCCTGTATTGTTGATGATGGAGACTGAAACTCTCTCCCAGACATGGTAGCAGGAAGGAGTGAAGCACTGGTCCCCCAGGCAAGCTTAGGACTCCAAGAGCAACAACAAGGTCCCATCCAGCCCAAGCTTGCACTTGCTGACGGACTGCAGCAGAGAAGATATTTATGGCTCTCTATGTCTGCTCATTAGGTACATTTCCCTCTTGTAACTCCAACCTCTAGGCAAATGATTTCCCTGTGGGACACTAGTATGAACAGAAGGAAAAGTTTCCCTGGAGATTCTGTGTTCCTAATAGACGAGATTAGAATCAAGTTAATTCAGTTGTTCGTAGTTCTTCCTCATGAATTCTGCTGGCTTCCAGAGATCTAATCTCCCAGTCCCGTATCCCAACCCTGATTTAAAGATTCCTCCAAAGTCTAAGACTAAGCAACCCACATGGATTAGATGTCTTGAATCTTCAAACTGTTGTCATGTGGCAGGGACGCAGCCTTTCGTATTTCATATTTACAGAAAATAGCTATTTTTTACTTTAGACCAGGGGGAAAACTTAGTTTCTTTGATATAATTCTTGAGCAGTACACAGTTTGGCTTCATAAACATCTGCAATCATTTTCCAAAACAATTAAGAATTTCATATTTATATCACAAGTTAAGAGCTTTCATTTAGTCCCTCATTATGAAATATTTATTAATTATAAAAAATATATTTAGGTTTTTTTGCACTATGATATGAGCTTGGAATAGGCAAGTAAATAGATTCTTTCCCGTAGCCTCCAGAATAAAAGCAGCCCTGCAAACATCTCAATTTTAGCCTGATGAGACCCATTTCAGGTTTCTGACCACCAGAATTGTAAGAGCATAAATGTGTTTGTTTTAAATCACTAGTCTGGTGATTTTACATTAGCATTAGGAATTTAATAGAGACAATTATCCAATAAAATTTTGTTCAGGATACAGATGAAGCATCTCAAATCATTCATTTAGTTTTGCCTGGGTAAAGGCACTTTGTGTTATAACCCCACGTAAGGCAGAAGAAAAAATTTAAAATCAGTGTGGAGATAATCACCCTCTTCAGCTGGTAAATAATTTCTCACTGCATAAATGTAATTTGCTTCAGATTTTGAAGATATTAAGGTATCCTGAAGATATGATACCTTTGAGATATTAAGAATGGAAAAGTAACTCATCATTTAAATTTTGTCTAAATTTGAATCTTTGTGTCTAAATTTCTACATTCTTTTAATATGTTAACTCAAACATTTATTCTTTTTAATTCTATCCTCTTCAACTTTCTCTTAAGTTTCCTTTCAACATAAAATGTGAAATTATAAATGAGTCTATGCTTCTGTACCTATGTGTGTATGATTATGTTTTTTTGAAATAAAAATGTATACTTTAGGACATTTTCTTTGGACTCAACAATATATGGCTGCACTTTTTTTTATTTCTTGCATTTGTCTGAAGTTATGTTTACCACATTGTTTTCAGAAGTAAGGAAGTTGAGACTCAGGGAGATTAAGTCAGTAACAAATTCATTAAAAAGGCATTAAAATTTGTTGTGCACTTTCTTTAATTATACACAAATGGAAACATACAGTATGTACTGTAAATTTTGTGTAGCTCCTTTAATTTATCAAATTGTACATTTCAAATATGTGCAGATTATAGCATGTAATTATACTCCAATAAATTACTTACAAGTGAAAAAAATCTAGTGATGCATGGATCAGTGTAAGATCTAGAGCAACCTAAGTGATACACACTGAGCAGTAGTAGGGAAGAAAGTAAAGTGTCACATGTGGATACAGAAACAGGAGAAGTAAATTAAAGAAATTCACATTTGATTCACTTTTTTCTTTAAAATAGAAGATAAAACTAGATACAGAAGTATAGTAAACTAATTATATTTTGGTTGAAGTCATAAGAGCATCATGGGCACACGCAACATCATGGATAAGTCTTAGAAATGCTATGTAGAGACTCACAGTTGACTATAGACTCATGAGGAGATCAGCAGAGCTCAGAACAACTCCACAGCATACAATCTTATTTGGTAATAAATGCATTATTTTAAATCATATGCTTTTCGGATGGCTTGTTATTCATCAAGCTTTGTAACAAGGAATTCAGTATACTCATGATCCAGGACACCAGAATCAGCAGTCCACAGATACAGGGGTTCATGGTGACCTTGTAGTGCAAGGGGTGGCAAATGGCTACAAACCGGGCATAGGCCATCACTGTCAAAAGAAAGATGTCCCAACCTGCAAACAGCATTAGAAAATAAATCTGAGTGATGCAACCTTCATAGGTGATAACTTTACTCTGTGTCTGGATGTTCCACAACATCTTTGGGATAGTGGTGGAGGTGAAACAGATGTCTACAAAGGACAAGTTGGAGAGAAAGAAGTACATGGCTGTGTGGAGGTGGGAGTCTGAGCTGATGGCCAGGATGATGAGTAGGTTTCCAAACACAGTAATCAAGTACATGGAGAGGAAAAGTCCAAATATGAGGGGCTGCAGATCTGGTTCCTCTGAAAATCCAAGAAGAAATTCTGAAATTTGTGTATCATTGCCTGGTACCATGTGGTGGTGGTGATGACTGGAAATGAAAAATGTGACAAATTTTTACACAAATGAACATTACAAAGATAGTTGAATGCTATAATTTATATTTTATAGTAAAAAAATCAGTATGTGTGTATATATATATATATTTTTGTACAAATTGTCCACTTTAAAGGATCTTCTATGACATTTCTGACTAGGGTTTTCTGCCCATTCTCAGACTTTTCCCCAAGAGGTCATGTATCACACACTTTTAATGAGAAATGCTCCCATGCATTTGAGGAATACAGGTTCAGTACTGACAATTTTCTTCGCAAAGGGTATAGCATGCTGAGAAACAAAAGCCCAAGAATATAATGATAGTGAAAGAATATAAGCAAACATCATATATCATGTCACATGGTGACCAGTGTTATGAAGAAATAAAATAGGTATAAAAAAGAGTGGATAGTGGTGTTATTTTTTATTGAATATTTAGGAAACCCTGAAAACAAGGAGCATTTGAACAAAGACCTCAAGAAAAATAGAGTGGGAGACATGAGGTTATCTGGAGAAGTGTGTAGCCTGCAGGGTAAAGAGACAGTGCAAGGACCCTGAGGAAGGTGCTTCTTTCAGATATTCAAGACTCAAAATGGAGTCAGAGGGGTGAGGGGAATGAGCAAGAGGGAGAGTGATGGGAGATGGTGTCAGAGAATATTGAGGAACAAGGTAATCTCCTGGTTACTGCTGAAACTTCAAGACAGGGAGTCCCTCCTTCACATGTTGTTCCTTGCACTTTATTTTGTTTTCAAGGATTCTGTGGGTAGAAATAATCCCCTGATTTCCATGTGTTGGCTAACATTCTGGAAGTTTTACTTTAAAGGTCACATTTTGGAGTATATGAGCTAGGTACCACTGCCTTGAGAACTGCTCATGCCTCTCAAAATACACAGGCATACACCCAACCAACACACACAAAAGGCACACACACAGAGTGCACTGTGACCTGCTAAGACCATGTTACTACCAGGCTCTTCTCACTGCTGCCACAATAATTAGGAAATGAATGATAGAAGGAAGCTGTCAACATCAGATAATCTTTATCCTAACGACTGCAGAAATAATATCCACATTCTTGTTGAAAAGCCTCCCATGGGCATGTCAATATGGAGCTCCTTATTCACATGACCATTTTGTGTCCTGTATTTAAGGAAGCATGGAAAGCACTTCAAAATCAGAGAGAGGAAAGATATACACATGGCTGGGAAAATATCTAAAATGCTCAGTTGGTCCCTGTGAGATTATGATGAGGAGAAAGATGTTTTGGTTCTGGCTACATTCCAACTCCAATTACATCCCCTTGATGCCTAGAAAAGTTAACAAAGTAGCAAAACTGAATTTGTTCTCAAGAGAAAAGAATTATGTCTTACAATGTTTAGACATCTTATTGATTGAACATTTCATTAGAAAAATGACCAAGGGAATAAACCTTCCATTTCAAACAGAAAATATACAGCTTACAACAGTAGTGGGGGATTTTTAAAGATAAAATGGTAAAATGCTTTCTAAATGATACTAATGAAACATTTTGGAATAAGAAAACTGAGTTTTGAATCTCAGACCTACCACATATTAGCTGTTTCTCCATGGAGAGCCAAAAGAACCATTCTAATTGTTAATATTCTCACTCAAGTAGTGGGGATAACAGCATCCATTGTCTGGAGGTGGTTGACAGATTTAGTCAATATATGTAAAATATAGCATAGTTTCTTCCCATTAGTAAATGAATGATTATCACTGGTGATGACCTGAAGCCCAATTTTTTCTCTTCTACCTCTCAAATGTCTCCATTGCTTCCTCACCTCTAGGCCATAAAGTAATTGTAAAGCTCACTAGCATACCTCTTTTTGCATGTTAAACACAATTTTTTTTCTTGTGAATATCCAACATGACAGACAATATTGTGAAATATATGTCTCAGAAACTGTTGTTGCAAAGTAATGTCTACCTTCTCAGTCTGGAATTTCTCATAAATACAGAATATGCTCAAATATACCCCCATGGTAGCATTTTTAAAATTGCCTTCAATTCACTGAACAGTCCTTTAAACCTAATACTCTATTTTACAACTCCTGTTAACTGCAAAACTACTTGGATATGCTCTAATTTAAGCATAACCACTTTACACTTCCCATTCCCTCATTTCCATCCAACTGGACTTCTTTTCCCCTCATTTACTTGAAACAATGATCCCTGTATTTCTGAGTTCAAATAATGCTTATTTTTTCACATATTAAATAAATTAACTATAAATTATTTAGCCTACATAGCAAAAAAACATGGCAGTCTCTTGGCTCCCAGGCTGCGTTGGTGCTCAGGTGACCAAAGGTAAAAATTATTTTCTTCCTATTCTCTCTGAATCTTTCCTAAAGTATCTGCTAAGCTTTCAGACTCACCTGGATGAGGTCTTTTAGAGAAAGGTCTCTGTGTGGAGGTCTGAATTCCTCCCTGGGTGGTTGATGATGGACCCTGAAGATCTGTTCCCAGACAGGATTGCAGGAAGGAGTGAAACATCAGTTATAAGCCAGACATGGGACTCTGAAGGCAACAGTTATGCCCTGTCCAACTCAAGTTTCATAAGCTGAGGGACTGCAGCAGAGGAGATATTTACAGCTCCCTATGTCTGTTTCCATTGTTACTCCCACTTTTGAGCACACCACTTCCCATAGGACACTGTTCTGGACACAAAGGAAATGATTTCTGCTAATGCTCTTTTCCCATGAGACCAGATGAGAATTCAAGCAAATCTATTTTTATTGGTCCTTCTCCATAAACTCACCTTACTTCCAGAAGTATAACCTCCTTGCACTGTATCTCAATCTTGAGTTAATGTTTTCTCCAAATCTAGATTGATTAAAAATCTGTCTTGACTAAGTCTCATGGGCCTCCAAATTATTGACTTGTATCAGGAAATAGCTCCAGATGTCTCTAGAAAATAGGTATTCCTCTCTTCCACAAGTGTGGGAGGTATGTTCCTTTGATATATAACATGGGTACTATAATATTTGGCTTCATGGTGCTTTTCACAAATCAATGATGTGTTCCATGGCTTTAACACAAATTAAGAGCTGTCATTCAGTCCTTCATTTAAAAATGGTTATTAGTTAATTATAAGAAAAATTTAGATCTTTTTTTATGCACCATGGACTGAGATTAGATTTTTATATGGATTGTCTCTTTTAACTTTATTCTAAAATCCAACCTATATGGTCAGTGATATTATGAACCTTACACTAAATTTGCAGAAATGGGGCTGAGAATGGTAAAGAGATTTGCCCAAAGTTAAATAAGTAACTTTAAGTAAGGGATGAGCTTTTATTGGAACTCTAAGTTATTTCCAGTTCTCATGATCTACATTCTCAACAGGAGTGATTTTCCCTGCAGGGATACTTGGCATTGTCTGGAGACACTTTTTGTTGTCACAACTGAGAAGTTGCTGCTTCCACCTAACGGGCTGAGGCCAGGGATGCTGCTACACATCTGAGAGTGCACAGGATGTCCCCACCACAAAGAATTATCGAGCACAAATGTCAACACTGGAATGATTGAGAAATACCATTCTGGAGCAGCTCTTCTCCAACATTACTTTATATGATAATCACTTGTAGATCTTTCACAAATGCAGATTCTGATTCAGCATGTGTAGGGTAGGCCCAGAGACTTTGCATTTTTAACTAGCTCCCATTTGGTGTTGATGCTAGAGGTCTTGGTCTGTGGATAACTCTGAGTATCAATGTTGCAGTCAATGTTGGAGTCAGAAGTAGGTATTTTGAGGTCTTCCCCACCAAGAACACTCCCACATGCCTCAGGTCTGACCTTATGTTGCCAAATATTGGACCCAATATTTCAGCTTCTGCATATACTAGTTTACACATGCCTATTCAGTATTTCTCTCAAGACAGGAAATAAACTTTTTAGGCTTTTGGTTCTTTATCTATAAAATCAGGAAACTCCATCTGTATTATGGAGTTGATGTGAGAAGTGAGTACTATTTTAGAGCTAAGCTATAAATATTAAAAATAGATATTCTTTAACTCAGGTTTTCTCAATCTCAGCATGATTGGCATCCTGGGGCAGATCATCTTTTGTGGTGGAGTCTGTCCTATGAATTGCAGGATGTTTACAGCCTCCTTGACCTCCACCCATCCCCCTTCAATGTCACAGCCTAAAATGTCTCTGGACGGTACTCAATATTCACTGGGGAAAAATTGCCCCGGGATAGACCCACAGTTTTCATTTAACCAACTGTAAATACTTTTGTTGCATTGATATATTAGTAATTTTAAAAAGAAAATGAAAGGTCCTCAAAAGTATAAATGGCAGAGCTGCAGCATGAAATTTAGGGCCATTGAAATAATGAATCACGTGATACAGATTAATTCAAGGGATGTCCATAGGGAGGTATTGAGTAAGAAGGAAAGGGGGAGGCAAGGTGAAAAAAAAAGATTATCCTAAAACATAAAGAGCATTTATCATGTGCACAGGATTCTAGTCATGCATTTGAATTGAAATTGTGTGAATATGTATGTGCACATCATATAGAAAGAAAAGTTTTAAAGGAAACTAGGAGTTAGAGAAAGAAGGACAGTGAGAATGCAATTAGGTTAAGTTTAGTGATTTCAAAACAAATGTAGGAGACAAAGTGGATTGAAAATCTAAAACCAACTGTATATAAATATAAAATGTTAATAATTTAAATATATCAACATGGGTCACTATTCATGATTAAATTTTCAAAGACTTGGAAATAAAAGAAAATATCAGAAAGGCTTTTAAAATGTGGAGAGGAAGCAATATCTAAAGTTATAATTACATCTTATATATATAAACATATATAGGTTTAAATATGCTTATGTAAGATACAGATAATCTTTAATTAAATGTAAAGAAGAATGTCTTCCAGATGATGGAAAATGATGCAACTTTTAGAAACAGATCTAATTACAAAATGCAAAAATAAAAAACAAGCATTAACAGAGATATGAAAACAATTGGAAATTTGTATAAATGGTGATTTATTAGCACACAGTATTTAGAAGAACCTTCATTTTGATTTTTGTTTAAAGCAAGGATTTGCATGTGAAGAGTATTAAAGTGACAGCTCATTTCTTTCAGTTAAAATGAAGCAAAGGAGAAACACAACATGAATGACTGATAGAACTGACCACACAAGATTTATAAACTTTCATACATTCCTCGCAATAGATCTATACATGCATAAATGAACCAAATGGAAAAAAGATAATTGGTGAAAAACACTTTTGGAATGGATGGAATAAAAAATAGGCATAAAAGCACTGTGACCTCACTGCACAAAAGCAAAGGATCTCATAATTTACAATAAAGTACATGTTTAACCAACCCACCAATAAATTCAGCCTCACAAGTAATTAAATAGTTGGGAAAAATCTTGTTAGCATATCCCTTTTCAGATATTATATAATTTTCCATCATGTGAATACTCATGGTGAGAAGATACCACAATATGTAAGCCTCATGAACTGTTAAAGCAAAAGAATATTTTCATGCATCCCTTGGTATGGATCTTTCTTATCTAAAGGAAAGCATAGTAAAATATGCCTTACCGAAAAAACAAAAATAAATGCCTTCACTTCACTGTATATCCCTCCTCAGCTAATATGCTATTTCCCTACTCTCGTTAATTGCAAAAATATCCCTGGGCTTATGTTTTACTTTTACTGGAAGGACTTTACACCTCCCATTCCCTCTTCTAACTGAGCTTCCATTAATATCATTTAAATGTCAACATTGATCCTTGTGTTGCTAAATTTATTATTCAGTTTTTGTTTGGGCATCATAAATGAATATGTTAATTAATCAAGCAAGTAAACACAGTGATCTCTGGGCTCTGGGCTAGGCTGGATTGGTTCTCAGATGATTTCAGTTCAATGTTCTTAGCTTCCATTCTCTCTTATCCTCTCCTACATTGTCTACAGGTCTCTCAGAATCATCTGGATGGGGTCTGTGAGAGGAGGTCTCTGAGTGCAAATATGAACTCCTCCTTGGATGGTTGATGATGGATGTTGAGGCTCTATCCCCAGAAAAGATTGCAAGAAAGAGTCAACCATTGGTCATGAGCTAGACTTAGGACTCCAAAAGCAACCATATCCCAACTGGTCCAAGGTTGCACATGCTGAGGGACTGCAACAGCAGAGAGATTTATAGCTCCTTATGTCTGCTCTTTAGGTACATTTCCCTCTTATTACTTCAACCTCTAAGCACATAATTTTTCTGCATGACACTGGTGTGGTCAGAAAAAAAATTTCTACTGATTCTCTGTTCTTTGGAGATCAGGTTAGAAGTCAATAGAATCCAGTTTTTCTGGCTCCTTCACATTTAACTATCCTGCTTTCCAGAGGTATAATCTCCCAGTCCCTTATCACATCCCTGTGTTTAACTTTTGTCCAATATCTATGACTGAGCAACCTCTGAATTAGGTCCCTCTCTCTTCAAAGCACTGACTTTTGATGGAGACACCACCCCTGCCATCTCCAGAAAATTGCTATTCCACTCTTCAGCAAGGGGGAGAACTGTATTCTTTTGATATAAAATCCTGGGCACTAAATTCCTTGTCCTCATGATACAGTATCCAAACAATTAGGAATTTCACAACTATCACAAGTTCATAGCTGTCATATTTTTCTTTATTATGAAACGTTTCTTAATTACAATAGATCTATTTATGAACACCATTCTTTATTTCAGAAATGGGGCTCAGAGGGGTTTTGTGATCTGTCCAAAGTTACAAACTGAGTATGGCTTGGGATCTTGCTTGGAATCCTGTCAGAATGCTTTCAGTTCTGAAACACTGGGCCAGTGGTTCTGAATCAGAGATGGTTTTGCCCCTGAACACTTGGCCATGTCTGAAGGAATGCTGCTAATCACCTAAAATGCACCGGACAAATACTTATCCAGCCACTAATGTAAATAGTGTGAAGATGAGAAAACCTATTGCGGACCAGCACTTCTCCAACAATCAGTGTCACATGATTCCCCAGGGATTCTAGTTCAAATGGAGATTCTGACTCAGTAGGTCTCCTGTGATACCAGAGGCTCTGCATTTCCAACAAGATCCTTGGTGACATCGATATACAGATCCTAATTGGTGGACCATTCTTTGAATAAAAATGCTGAGGTCCTGTGTTAGAGTCAAGTGAGGTATTTTTAGGACTTTTCCATCAAAAATTGTCTCTGCATGTAATTTCAAACAAAGTGTGTTCACTCATTCCTGAGTCTGTGATAAATTCTGTATTTATTACCTTATATAAGGGATCTTGAGTGACGTCAAATAATATACTGCTGAAAATTACTTTGTAGGAGGCAGCATAAGGACCTCCAAAAGATGTTCACACTCTAATTCTAACATGAACCTTTGAATATGTTATTTTATATAACAAGTGACTTTTAAGGTAGCAGGTGGGATAAGATTGCTAGTAAGTTGAGTTTAATAAGATTAGTCACCTTTATTCAGGTGGGACTAACATATTCACATGGTTCTCTACATGTGGAAGGAAAAGCCAGAAGAGTTGGACTAAGAAAGAGATTTGAAAATGTTAAGCTGCTGGCTTTCAAGTTGGGGGAAAGGGCCGTGAGCCAGAGTGCAGGTGGCCCCTAGAAACAGGAATATGAAAGTAATCAGATTCTCAGGTAGAGCCTCCAGAAGGAATCCAGATGTGCAGACTTCACTATTTTAGCCAAATATGACTCATTTCAGCCTTGTGACATCCACTACTGTGAGACTGTAGGTTTTTAAAATTGTTGTTGTTTTAATTGACTATTGTGTTAATTTGTTATAGCCACAATAGGAATCTAAAACAGACATTTATTCATAACATTTTGTGCGAGGAGACTGAATTTAAGCCTCTCAATTCATACATTTAACTTCACTTGGGTAAATCATTTCGTGTGGGTATTCCACCTGCAGTAGGAGTAGAAATTTAAGACAATTTGGAGATATTCAGACTAGTTATCTGATACAGAGAATTTCCTATTGTAGAAATGTAAACGTGGTTCTGACTTTGAGGCCCCAGGATAGCAAAGGTAATTTGTTATTAAAATTAGGGTCACTCATTCTACCTTAATATTTGTTTCTAAATTTCTATGTTTTTAAATGTCATATTCATTTATTTTTTATTTTAGTTTTTTCACCAGAAAAGTCTTTTATTTTTATTGCAGTAACATTGGTTTATAATAATATATAAATTTCAGTACCTTATTTTATTTCAATTTCTGTGTAGATTACATCATGTTCACCATCCAAAGACTAATTACAATCCATCACCACATTCATGCCTAATCACCCCTTTCACCCTCCTCCCTCTCCCTTTCCCCTCTGGTAACCACCAATCCAATCCCTGTCTCTATGTGATTGTTTGTTGTTGTTTTTGTCTTCTAGTTATGAGTGAGATCATATGGTATTTGACCTTCTCCCTCTGACTTATTTTGCTTAGCATAATACCCTCAAAGTCCATCCATGTCATCACAAATGGCTGGATTTCATCATTTCTTATGGCTGAGGAGTATTCCATTGTGTTTGTATAACACATCGTTATCCATTCACCCTTTGATGGGCACGTAGGTTGCTTCCAATTCTTGGTTATTGTGAATAATGTTGCAATGAACATGTATATTTATGAAATCATGTTTTCATGTCCTTTGGATAAATATCCAGCTGGATGGTATGGTAGTTCTAGTGGTAATTTTTTGAGGAATCTCCAAACTGTTTTCCATAGTAGCTGCACCGGTTTGCACTCCCACCAGCAGTGTATGAGAGTTCCCTTCTCTCCATACCCTCTCCAACACTTGATGTTTCCTGTCTTGTTAATTATAGCCATTCTGACAGGAGTGAGGATATCTCGTTGTAGTTTTGATTTTCCTTTCCCTGATAGTTAATGATGTTGAACATCTTTTCATGTGCCTGTTGCCAATCTGTATATCTTCTTTGGAAAAATGTCTGCTCAGATC
This sequence comes from Tapirus indicus, assembly GCA_031878705.1. Classification (NCBI taxonomy): domain Eukaryota; kingdom Metazoa; phylum Chordata; class Mammalia; order Perissodactyla; family Tapiridae; genus Tapirus; species Tapirus indicus. Next base: position 88,629,315 of record CM062917.1, on the reverse strand, counting down.
TTTTGCCCATTTTTTAATGGGGTTGTTAGTTTTCTTGTTGTTGAGGTGTGTAAGTTCTTTATATATTTTAGATATTAACCCCTTATCTGATATATGGTTTAAAAATATCTTCTCTCAATTTTTAGGTTGCCTTGTTGTTTTGTTGATGGTTTCCTTTGCTGTGCAGAAGTTTTTAGTTTGACGTAGTCCCATTTGCTTATTTTTTCTATTGTTTCCCTTGCCTGGTCAGACATGGTACTTGAAAATATGCTGCTAAGACTAGTGTTGAAGACGTACTGCCTATGTTTTCTTCTAGAAGTTTCATGTCTTACTTTCAAGTCTTTAATCCATTTTGAGTTAATTTTTGTGTGTGATATAAGATAATGGTCTACTTTCATTCTTTTGCATGTGGCTGTCCAGTTTTCCCAACATCATTTATTGCAGTGACTTTCCTTTCTCTATTGTACGTTCTTGGCTCCCTTGTCAAAAACTAGTTGTCTGTTGATTTGTGAGTTTATTTCTGGGCTCTCAATTCTGTTCCATTGCTCTGTGTGTCTGTTTTTGTGCCAGTACCATGCTGTTTTGGTTACTATAGGCTTGTAGTGCATTTTAAAATCAGGGAGTGTGATATCTCCACATTTGTTCTTTTTTCCTCAGGATTCCTTTGGCTATATGGGGTCTTTTGTTGTTCCATATAAATTTTAGGATTCTTTGTTCTATTTCTGTGAAACATGTTGTTGGAACTTTGATAGGGATTGCACTGAATCTGTCGATTGCTTTAGGAAGTATGGACATTTTAACTATGCTAATTTTTCTAATCCAAGAGCACGGAATATCTTTCCATTTCTTTGGGTCTTCTTCAATTTCTTTCAACAATGTTTTATAGTTTTTAGTGTACAGATGTTTCACCTCTTTGGTTAAGTTTATTCCCAGATATTTAAATCTTTTTGTCGCAATTGTAAATGAGTTTGTATTCTTACTTTATCTTTCTACTACTTCGTTGATATTGTATAGAAGCACAAGTGATTTTTGTATGTTGAGTTTGTGTCTTGCAACTTTACCATATTCACTTATTATTTCTAAAGGTTTTTTGGTGGATTCTTTAGGTTTTCTATATATAAAATCAGGTCAGTTGCAAATAGTGAGAGTTTCACTTCTTCCTTTCTAATTTGGATACATTTTGTTTCCTTTTCTCACCTGATTGCTCTGGCTTGGACTGCCAATACTATGTTAAATAAGAATGGTGACAGTGGTCACCCTTGTCTGGTTCTTGTTCTTAGAGGGAAAGATTTCAGTTTTTCTCCATTGAGAATGATATTAGCTGTGTGTTTGTCATATATGGTCTCTATCATGTTGAAGTACTTTCCTTCTGTACCCATTTTATTCAGAGTTATTATCATAAGTGGATGCTGTATCTTGTCAAATGCTTTCTCTGCATGTATTGAAATGATCATGTGATTTTTATTCTTCATTTTTTAATGTGGTGTATCACATTGATTGATTTGTGGATGTTGAGCCATCCCTGCATCCCTGAAATAAACCCCACTCGATCATGGTGTATGATCTTTTTAATATATTGTTGTAGTTGATTTGCTAGTATTTTGTTGAGCACTTTTGCTTCAATTTTCATCAGTGACATTGGCCTGTAATTTTCTTTTTTTGTGTAGTCCTTGTCTGGTTTTGGTATCAGGGTAATGATGGCTTTGTAGAATGAGTTAGGAATCTTCCCCTCATCTTCAATTTTTTTGGAAGAGTTTGAGAGGATAGATATTAAGTCTTCTTTGAATGTTTGGTAGAATTCACCAGGAAAGCCATCTGGTCCTGGACTTTTATTTCTTGGGAGGTTTTTGATTACTGTTTCATTCTCCTTACTGGTGACTGGTCTATTCAAATTCTCTATTTCTTCTTGATTCAGTTTTGGAAGGTTGTATGATTCTAAGAATTTATCCATTTCTTCTAGATTATGCAATTTGTTAGTGTATAGCTTTCATAGTATTCTCTTATAATCTTTTGTATTTCTGAGGTGACTGTTGTAATTTCTCCTCTTTCATTTCTGATTTTATTTATTTGAGCCTTCTCTCTTTTTTTCTTGGTGAGTCTAGCTAAAGATTTGTCAATTTTGTTTATCTTTTCAAAGAACCAGCTCTTAGTTTCATTGATTATTTTCTATTTTTTTTCTTTTAGTCTCTATCTCATTTATTTCTGCTATGATTTTTATTATTTCCTTCCTACTGATTTGGAGCTATGTTTGTTCTTCTTTTTCTGGTTCTTTTAGGTGCACTGTTAGATTGTTTATTTGAGATTTTTCTTGTTTATTGAGGTAGCCTTGTATTGCTATAAAATTCCTTCCTAGAACCACTTTTGCTGTAGCGCATAAATTTTGGCATGTATTTTCATTTGTCTCCAGGTATTTTTTGATTTCTCCTTTGATTTCTCCATTGCCCCAATCATTGCTCACTAGCATTTTGTTTAATCTCCACATATTTGTGACTTTTATGAATTTGTTCCTGTAGTTGATTTCTAGTTTCATACCTTTGTGGCCAGAAAAGATGCTTGGTATTATTTCAAACTTCTTAAGTTTGTGGAGACTTGTTTTGTGGCCTAATATGTGATCAATCCTAGAGAATGTCCCATGTGCATTTAAAAAGAAAGTTTATTCAGCTGCTTTTGGATGGAATGTTCTGTATATATCTACTAAGTCCATTTGGTCTAATGTGTTGTTTAAGGCCAATGTTTCATTACTGATCTTCTGTTTGGATGATCTATCCATTGGTGTAAGTGGAGTGTTAAAGTCCCCTACTGTTATTATGGTACTGTCTCTTTCTCCTTTTATGTCTGTTAATAATTGCTTTATATATTTAGGTTCTCATGTGTTGGATGCATAGATATTTACAAGTGTTATATCTTCTTCTTGGATCATTCCCTTTATTATTATGTATTGCCCTTCTTTGTCTCTTGTTATAGTTTTAATTTTAAAGTCTATTTTGTCTGAGGTAAGTGTTGCTACCCCAGCTTTCTCTTCATTGCCAATTGCATGGAATATCTTTTTTCATCCCTTAACTTTCAGTTTGTGAGTGTCTTTAGGTCTGAAGTATGCCTCTTGTATACAGCATTAATATGGGTCTTTTTTTTTTCAGACAGCCACCCTATGCCTTTTGATCGGAGCATTTTGTCCATTGACATTTAAAGTAGCTATTGATAAGTATGTACTTATTGTCATTCTGGTACTTTCTTTCTGTGTGTTTTAGTTTGCCTTTTCTGTTCCTTTCTTCTTTTGCTCTCTTCCCTTGTGGTTTGATGGCTGTCTTTAGTTTTATGTTTGGGTTCCTTCCTCTTAATTTTTTGTGCATTTATTATAAGTTTCTGATTTGTGATTACCATGAGATTCATATATAATAACCTATGTATATAGCAGTCTATATTAAGTTGATGGTCTCCTTAATTTGACCTCTTTCTAAATGCTCTACTTTTTTACTCCCCTCCTCCCACATTTTATATTTTTAATATCATATATAACCTCTTTTTTGGTGAGTGTATCTATTACACTTTTATCATGGAAATAGGTGATTTTAGTACTGTTGTCTTTTGACCTTCACATTATTTTCATAGGAGGTTGATCTGATACCTTTACTCTATTCTTGCCTTTACCAGTGATTTTATTGATTTTTTTGATAATTTTCTTATTCCTGTTTGTGGTATTCTCTTTCCCACTTAGATGAATCCCTTTAGCATTTCTTGTAAGACTGGTTTCTTTGTGATAAACTCCTTTAATTTTTGCTTGTCTGGGAAACTCTTTATCTCTCCTTCCATTCTGAATGATAATCTTGCTTGGTAGAGTATTCTTGGCTGTAGGTTTTTTCCTTTCAGCACTTTAAATATATCATGCCACTCCCTTCTAGCCTGTAAGGTTTCTGCTGAGAAGTCAGCTGATAACTTTATGGGGTTTCATTTGTATGTAACTTGTTATCTTTCTCTTGAAGCTTTTATTATTCGTTTATCTTTAATTCTTGACATTTTAAATATAACGTGTCTTGGTGTGGGCCTCTTTAGGTTTATTTTGTTTGGTGCTCTCTGTGCTTCCTGGACTTGGATGTCTGCTTCCTTCCTTAGGTTAGGAAAGTTTTCAGCTATTATTTTTCAAATAGATTCTCTGCCCCTTTGTCTCTCTCTTCTCATTCTGAGACACTTATAATATGAATGTTAGTGCACTTGATGTTGTCCCAGAGGTCCGTTAGACTGTTCTCATTCTTTTAAATTATTTTTTCTTTTATCTGTTCAGCTTGGGTCATTTCTTCTAGTCTTTTGTCCAGCTCACTGATCCATTGTTCTGTATCTTCTACTCTGCTATTGAGTCTCTCTAGTGAATTTTTCATTTCCAGTATTATATTCTTTACTTAAAAGAAATGTAACCTTGGCTTAAAGAATTTATCTATCTGAGCCTGTATCTTTTATGTAGAACAGATATAAAGAAGCATGGAATATTACAAGCTATTTATGAGATAAAACATAATGAAAACAGTGTATAAATTGTTATTGAAGAGTAGCTGTAATTTTACCATCTTCATTATTGTCATTGCCATCAGCATCATTTACATTTACCTCAATTGTCATCCACTACCATTGTAAAATATATGTCCAATTGAATCTCACAAAACTCTGCAAAGTTGTTAATGCAGATATTATGACTTTTTTCACTAGAAATTTATTTATTGATGTGTAAAAGGAGTAATAAATAAATAAATAAAATGCAAAAGTTAAAAGCATAAGATTCTTCAATTTCACAGTTTGTTTTTAAAGACAAAAATTGATAACCATAACTAAACATATGTTTACCTGAATTATTTCCAGAGGTGTTTCTTCAAATTAATGTGCGTGCACACACACACACATACACACACACACACACAGAAAGGTAATATAAGCCATTTTTTAAAATCTTCACTATATATTCCACTTTATGTTGTTGTGTAAAATATAGACAAGTAATTTGTAGGATTTTGATTAGAAACAGTGGATTCATTTAAGGTAAAAAGTCAAGTAGGAAGCAGCATCAAGTTTATCATAGCTTCCATGAAACCACTATTCATTCACAGAAAAAAAATAAGCAGAGAATAAGAAAGACTGTCCCTCACAGTCCTTATTGAGGATATGGACACTTCAGTTTTAGGCTCATTCTACAAGTATCAATTGAGCACATCCAAAGCCTACTCCAATATGATTAGGCCCTACCTCTTTCGATAGCCTTTGTCTCATTTCCTGTCCTGAGAACACATTTAGGAATCAGCACCAAAACTACTTTCTGTTATCTATTTCATACAGTATAATTTCTGCTGAACAGTATTGTAAAAAGTGCAGTATTTTTTTGACCTCAAACTCCATTTCAAATCTTCTATTTCTAAATTTAAGCAATTCTTACATAGTTTACATCACTCATTTCCTAAACTGAATACCTTAAATCCGGAATGATTTCAATTCAAATGGTAACCAACACTGCCAAAAGAGTTAATACAATGGAATCAACACTGATGTGATCACATTGTGTGCTTTCATGAAAACACCTCTACTCCTGAAGAACATAATTCATGTTACCTATGCTATTTTCAAGTATTCTCAATTTGGCTGCAATCCTCTCCACTTCTAGAGGATTAATCATGGGCTGTGGGTACAATGTGCCATCCTTTCCTTAATAACTATTGTTTATCCTTCAACTTCCCTTATTTTATATAAATGTTTTGATCCAATTATGGTCAAATAAATTCTTCTCACATTTTAAGAACCCTATTAATTTATATAAACTTTTATTATGTATTTTATCACAATTATTTTCAATTATATTCCAGAATATGGTATAGTTGAGGGTAGGCCCCTGTATTATTCACCATAAACCCAGAACGGTAGTTCATAGACAGTATCAGCAGTTGCCTTTATTATCAATTTTACCATGTTTCACTAACTTTTCACAATCAATCATTCACAATCAGATCAACTCTCAGAATTGTATAGCATGTTTTAGGTTTAAAAAGATGAATGTGTGTTTACATAGCCCATACACATTTTTTATTTTTGAGGATTTATATTTTAGTATAAATTATTTATATGTCTTGTTTAAACTCACTTCAGTCAAATAAAATTTTCTTTTTGGAGTTCTCTCATCAACGAGATGCTGGAATGTATCCATTGCTTATTATAAACAAAAGTACTTAATTCTTAACAAAGTTCTCATGCACTTGCTGAAGAGTTCCTTCTCTTATATGGTAAATAAAAATAAAAATACAGTTAGTATCACTACATTTTATTATCTGCACACTTTCACAAACTCGCTGACTTGGTTAGCTGACAGAGGTCCAGCTGTCATCATAGGAACACAGTCATTTTCTGAATAAAATTATTTGAATATTTTCCAAACTAATGTACATATTGATCTTTCATATCTACACTTGACATTTTAGAACCTCCATGGAAACTCAGCAGCAACAATAATTCAATGCCTTTTTTACCTGGATATTTAGTCTAATGCTAGGGGTTTTTTTGTATTTACTTGGAATGCCCACTGAGACTTGCACAATGTAGGTTAAGTCACTAATAGCATGTTATGGCCATAAGCCAAGGTTGGGGAGGAGTTCTGATAATTTCTTTAGATTTGTCAACTCACTGGGGAGAGAAATAAATATATTTATTTGGATTCTTCCAATATTATTGTGTCTCAAAAGTTTTATAGGTCATATATTTTATATACTGTTGTTTAGTAAGTGCAGAATAATGATGTGTCTGCATATATTAATTTATTTCTTAGTTTTATTATATTGTCCAGGAAATTTGATAAATTAAATGGAATGTGTTTAGTTAATAAAAACACATAAATGGAAATTCTTAAAATATCACATATATGAGAATTATCTTTAATTATTTTAGATATTATGTATTTTCAAATTGTTTCCATTCTGTTGAAAAAAACCAATAAACAATGAAACAATTTTTACTTATTAAATTAAATAGTTAATGATATTACTCACTTTGGTGCAATAATATTTAGCAAATATTTAATAATCCAATTTTATTGTAGATAATACCTTAAAAGTTCTTATATTTTTAATGATTTCTAGTAAATGAATTAACTGCAGCTTGGTAAGGGGTAATAGTTGTCCAGTTTAACTTTTTTTTTAATATTTGGATTTTCGGTAAAGTGTTTCTTAGTGAAAACTTTTTTATGTTCAATCTATTTTGAGTTCTTTGGGCTTCACAGATCTGATTCATTTTCCTGCCCAGCTTTAGGAAGTTTTCTGCTGTAATTTTTTTAAATGGATTTTCTGCCCCTTTCTCTTGCTCTGCTCCTTCTGGGATTCCCATAATGCATGTATTGGTTTTCTTATGGAATTCCATAGGTGTCATGGGTGTTTTCATTCTTTTTCATTTTATTTAATTTTTGTTCCTTTGACTGGATAATTTCAAATAATCTGTTTTGAGCTCACTGATTCGTTCTTTTGCCTGATCAAGTCTACTGTTCAGACTATTGATTTTTTCAGTCCAGTCATTGGGTTCTTCAGTTCTAGAATTTATGTTTGGTTCTTTTTTTATTTTTTAAGGTTTTGAACTCTTAGTTGAACTTCTCATTTTCTTCAAACATTGCTTTCCTGATTTTGTTTAGCTGGCTACATATGTTCTCTTTTAGCTCACTAAGCTTCTTTAAGATAAATATTGTGAATTCTTTGTCAGGCAGTTTTTAGATCTCCATTTCTTTAGGGTCAGTTGCTTGTGTTTTATTTTGTTCCTTTGGTAGTGTCATGTTTCTCTGACCCTTTGTGAACCTTGTAGCCTTGCATTTTAGCAAAAACCTTGGTGTTTGCATATTTGAAGTAGTCACTTTCTGCAGTATTTATAGACTGGATTTGAAAAGGAAAGCCTTTTACCAGTCATCCCAGCCAGAGATTTTGGGCAGGTTGGCAGGCAGGTACCACATGTGCACATGCTCATAGGGTTCATGTGTGAATGGGCTTTATGCCTGAGTCCACAATGAAATCGTATGCTCACTTGACTCTCTTTTCCCCATATGAGAGCTCTAAAGTAGAGGGAATCTCTTCATTTCCTCTCCTGCACAGTATTAATTGGAGGGGTGACTCCGATAGAGTGAACTGTCTTTCTTACCCTCTTCAATGTGTTTTTTTGTTCCTTTTATCAGCTTTGCCTGAGTGTTATAATCTCTCATCTAGAATCAGATCTCTAATGAAATTATGTTTGTGCATAGATGGTTATCAATATTTATGTTTCTGTGAAGTGATGCAGGCTGAAAGCTTCTATTCCATCATCTTTCTGACACAATAAACATGTATGGTCAGGTCAAGATAGCTCTGTGTTCAGTAACAGAAGTACTGAGTGATTTCCTCACATCCTTACCATGACCCAGAAAACCCAGGTAATAAAGTGATTCTGAAATACCCCTGTACTCTCCAAGAGTGCAGTGGAAAGAGGTAGGGGCTGAAGGCTGCATATTTCCCCAGAGGATACCACAAAACCATGCATGGTGTGGCTCCATGGCATTTGGCTTGTTATAAGAGGAGAAAGAAGACTATGGAACATAGATAAAATTCTAAGCTTTTTAGAAATTACTTTTTAAGTTTCTGTGTTCAGTTCATTTGAATTATTTATAATATCATACAGCTCTTAAATGAATAATCACATTTACTCATTTGGAAAAGGAAGCCCCATTCTGCATTCTGAAAATGCAAGATTCAGGTTACAAATATTTTCACATAAATTTTTGAAAATATCCATGAAATCATAAAATAAAAACATTTCCATACAAATTTAATAGGACATGGATGTGTTTCTAGCCTTTATAAATTGGCATATATGTGGTGAGATATGTTTTGTTAATGAATCAAGAGTTACCATGGAAAAGATTTTATTTTTTCACAAATTATCATACAAATTGTATGTAAGTAATCTCAAAATCCAAAATTTTTTTGGTGAAAATTTTGCTATCTAATTCTAATACTATGTGGAAATGTAATGGGCTAAGAATAACCAAGACATGATTTGAGGTGCAAGTATTTTGAAGGTAGAACAAATACTCAATAAGCAAGATCTGAGCATCTGAAGAAGAAAATAGCAAGCCACTGATGGTTAACAGTTAATGGTCCATACATATGTCAAATCATTGTGTTGTACATCTTAAATATATACAAATTCTATCTGTCAATTAAACCTCAGTAAAGCTGGGGTAAAAAGATAAACATAATGACGTACAGTGACCTAGAACTTCCACTCCTGGGTCACTTCCAACAGGAATTCTTCCATATAGTCTCCAAGAGACAGGTTCAAAAACATTCATAGCAGAAGCATTTGTAATAGATAAAATCTACAGTATTCACATATGCCCATTAACAAAAATGGGTAAGAAAATGGAGGATAGTTATCAAACGGACTATTCAGTAGCAATGTGAATTAATATTTTACAAAGGCACAAATAACTGGAATGAACTTAACCAACACAATGTGAAGGAAAAGAAGCCAGACACAAAAAGGTGCATGATCTACAAATAAAAAATGTAAATGACATAATTAATCTATGCTAAAAGAAGTTGTAAAAAAGGGATACTTTTGGGGTGATAGATAATGAAAGAGAGCACAAGGGTGGCTTGTGAGGTACTGTCATGTTTACTCCCCAATCAAGGTACCAGTTGCAGTGGTTTCAATTTGTGAAAATCTATCAAGTGTTTGTATATCACATTTCAAAAATGGCCTTTTAAAAAGAGGAGGAAAACAGTTTATGGTCCATGAAGTGAGAGTAAAAAAGATGATTACAATACAGTGATGATATGTTTCATTAGTAGGAATGTTGACATCTATGAGAACAGAAAAGAAAGATACAACTTCCTTATGTAAATGATGCCTGATCTCAAACTTTGAGAACAGTGAGAAATATGAATCATCTAGTCAGAAAACTTTGTAAGAAGATAATGGATTATATATTGAAGATACAGCCAATTGTATACCTGAAACACTTGTGACTTTTCACAACTTTTTCGGAGAACTGCATTCAATTTATCATGAAGAGAAAATAAAGTTTTAGGTAGGGAGTTGTGCTGTATGATCCTGCAGATGCAGGGATGAAACAGCTAAAGGAGATAATTAGTTGCAATACTGAGAAAAGCAACAGCATCAATATGGATTTTAGTTAGATAACTCCAAGAACAACTTCAAGCCAGTCTGGATTTAAAGAGAGATGAAAGCGAAAGAGAGATTTGTGTTGGAAGACTACAGTCATAGTAATACAATCATCTCCAGATTCTCTTATATTGTGAGAATAAATGACAATGACTATTCTAATCCTCCCCAGGAAGGCATCATTCCAGGAAATTTGAAAGATGCAGGACCTTTGAGATGCCAAAGAGAGTGAGGAACTTGTGCATTGTTGTGATTACATTATGTTCATTAAAGTGTTGTAGAGATGACCTTTGGACACAGCTCAGGGTCATGTTAGATGACCAGGCCATAGAGACACCAAAACTTGTACACTAATTTTATAAACTTTGTGATAGTCACTCTCTGTCTCTGCTTCCTTTCACTGTGTCTATCCAAATAGGGTCATAGGAGGTCTTTGTGGCATAATTAGGGAATGAAAGCCAAATTATTTTTACTTTTTCCATATCTCATGTCTGTTTCCCCAGACATTGTGCCTAAAACAAACTTTTCACATATCCTATACCTCACTCATAATAGTCCATGTAAATGGATAAATGAAGGGCCACAGGACTCTCCCACTTAAGCAAAAAGTCTAGGATCCATTTATCATTATTTTTTATCTGAACTCTCTTTTGACATGTCTTACAGAGCAACCATTTCAATATCTATGATAGAACCCAAATCCTTACTTCTCTGCCTGACTTAGAGCTATGGCCAAGACATGTGTCTACACTATGCATTAGATTCTCTATTTGCAGGCTTTACCCTAGAAGTGAGTCACTCAAAGAACCAGGGCAAGTGCACAACCTCTAAGGGATTGTGAGCAAAACAGAAATAAATTCATGATGTTTCTAGAGGAACTCGTCATATATTTCTGAGGCTATAAATGGCATCCAAATGGAGCAACAGTGGTATCATCACAGGACTCATTCTCAGGTTCATGTTGAAAATTCTTTATTGTTTTCAGAGTCTTCATACATGATTCACCTCCACTTCTGGAGATTCTATGTCTTTTAATCATTTTTAGTATTACATTGTCAGTTTAAATTAGGTGGAATTTCTTTATCTTTTTCCAGTTAAGGACCTTAGTTGATAATAGACTCCAAATCTCATTTTAATTCAATCAGAAAATCTTGCTAGAAAATACCCTAGTAAAGAGAGGATGAGGACCTGGAGTAAGAAAGTGATTCTAGGGATTGAGGGAGAGAGATCTTAAAAATGTTTGAGTGGAAAACATTGAGAAAACTTTATGACTGATTTATTGCAATGAAAGAACAAATGGCTTATGTTAGCTTGCAATTGTCATACTGGCTCACATTTTGTGTGAAATGTGTCTTTGTGTCCCCCACAATATATGAAGTGTTTAATATGTATTTGGTCACTGATCTTAAGCAGCAATTGTCTGTTTTGTCTTTTTAAAATATTTTTGTTCTTAATAATGTTTTTCAAATTTCCCCAAATTTTAGAATCATGTAGTTAAGTGGGATGAGGTAAATCTTTCATCAGCAAGCAAATATAACATTTTCCCACATTATTATGACCTTATCATTCAGTTCCTTGTGAAGAAAATATTGACTTAAAATTGGCACAGCCATTAAGGAAAACAGTATGGAAGTTCCTCAAAAAATTTAAAATAGAACTACCATAGGATCCAGCAATCTCACTTCTGGGTATATATCCAATGAAAATAAAATTACTATCTCAAAGGGGGATCTGCACTCCCATGTTCATTGCAGCATTATTCACAATAGCCAAATAGCCAAGGCATGAAAACAACCTATGTGTGAATCAATGGACGAATGGCTAAAGAAAATGTGGTAAATATATATAGAATGGAATATTATTCAGCCTTGTAATACAAGGAAATCTTGTCACTATGACAATATAGATAATCCTGGAGGACATTATGCTAAGTGATATAAGCCAGGCAGAAAGACAAATACTGCATGTTCTCACTTACATGTGGAATATAAAAACATTAAACTCTTAGCAGCAGAGTAGAGGGTTTTTACCAGGGGCTGGGTGATGGAGAAATGGGGACATTTTTGTCAAAGGGTGTGAAGTTTCAGATATACAAGATGAAAAAGTTTTGGAATTCTAAATTAGAATAGAGTGACCATGGTTAACAATAATGTATTATATACTTGAAATTTGCTAAGAAAGTATGTCTTAACTGTTTTCACCAATAAACAAGTAACTATGTAAGATGATGGATACATTAATTGGCTTGATTGTGGTGATCAGTTCACAATATATATGTATATTAAATCATCACACAGTACACCTTAAAAATATCATTTGTTAATTATACCTCAATAAAGCTGGAAAAATATGTAAATTATTATACAAATAAATAAAATATTTTGTTTCCAATTCGATTAGGTCCATCTTAACCAGTTATTGTTCTTCCATCCTAATTTACTAATATCAGGAGATCAAAAAGTATTGTAGAACTGGTATGCTGAAAGACAGCGTAAGTTTAGTTATTTTTCATTTTCATTTATACATGTTAGTAAAATCTTTTTGCCCGTGAGTTAGTGGAAAATACATTCCCTTTATACTGATGGAAAAAAAAGGCTCACAAAGAAAAACAAAAATGTTGCCTTAGAATATACAATTATTTTGTGAGACCTAATTTTTAAAATCTTCTACATTAATTTCAGCTCCTTCACTCTAGGCATGATATATTATTTTTCTTTGTGATGGGACATAGCTGAATTGATGTGTAACTGAGGTTTGGTGACTAATGTAGATAGTTTTTCTACATTTGCACAGAACAGATTCTCTGAATCACTCTTCTCAGGGCCCCTATCACCTCCTTGTTTCTCAGGCTGTAAATAATGGGGTTGAGCATTGGGGTCAGGATGGTGTAGAAGACAGCCAGAACCTTGTCCTCTGTTGGAGATCGGTGGAATCTCGGGCGTAGATAAGTGTAAACAAAGGGCACATAGTAGAAAGTCACCACAGTGAGGTGGGTGCTGCAGGTCGAATAAGCCTTATTCCTCCCTTCCGCTGAGTGCATGTGGTAGACAGTAAGGAGAACCCGGCCATAGGAATATGCAATACCAATGAAAGGGAACATAAGGAAGAGGGTGGTGCTCACAAACACGGTGTACTCATAGACCCAGGTGTCTATGCAGGCTAGAGTCAACATGGCTGGGACATCACAGAAGAAATGATTGATGGCCCTGGATCTGCAATAAGGGATTTGGAGGGCATATGCTGTGTGAGCACAGGAGTTGATAGAGCCCATTATCCAAGATCCTGTTATCATCAGCACACACACTCTTTTGCTCATGTGAATGGGATAGTGGAGAGGAAGGCAGATAGCTATATAACGATCACAGGCCATAGATGCCAATAGTAAGCCTTCTGCATCTGCTAAAGTCAAGAAGAAGAAGCTCTGAACCCCACATCCAATGAAAGAGATAGACTTGTTTCCAAACAGAAAGTTGGAAGCCATTTTTGGGACAATGGTGGAAATGTAGTTCAGATCCATGAAGGAGAGCTGACTGAGTAGGAAATACATGGGTGTGTGGAGATGGGTGTCCAGGAGGATGAGAAGGATCATGGACAGGTTGCCAAACAGAGCCATTAGGAAAATGAGAACAATGAGAAGGAAGAGGAACAGGCCAATTCTTGACGGTGGGAACAATCCCAGTAAAATGAAATCAGCAGATGTTTGATTGTAATTTTCCATGGGGCACTTATTTAGTTTTTCCTAAAGAGAGACACAACATTAAGTTAGGATAGAGCAATAAGTTGTTTTCATTCATTATTTTAGTCACACTGTGATTTATTCATGAAATATTACAGCACTTAAATGAATAACAAAATTACCTATTTTGAAAAAACATCCCAGTTTTAGCATCATAGATAAAATTTTGATGAGGCAGACATCTATGGCCAAAATATTTTATAGAAATCTGTGAATTGGTAGGAATAATGTATTTCTTTAATGACTTTATTAGGATATAGATATTTTATTTCCCTACATAATTTCAGGTACCATCAAAGTCAGACCTTACACTTAAAATGTATGCATAGAAAATCTATGTAAATGCATAAATTACCGACCCATATTTGAAAACATTTTTGTGACCCATAGGGGATGATTTTTTCTTTTATATTTAAGCCCTAATACCTCTGAAACTGCAGTAGTCTATCAGTTCATGTTATAGATTTGTGTTCCCTTTTTGAGTTCTCCTCAAAAAGCTTGTCCAAATTAAGTTTCAGATGTTGGGTATAATTATTTACTTCTTTTCAGAAATCTACAATGAATCCTTATTGCCAACTACCATTATGCAAAGTCATTCTCCTCTGCCTCTCCACCTAACTTCCCAATGCTTTAGTTAAAGTAAATTCTTTTTCAGATAAACTATACTGCAATTTCCTCATAGTTTTCATGACTTTGCTCAAGCTGTCCCAAAAGAAGATGTGTATTCTGTCCATCTACTTCTCAAACTTACAAAACATTATCTATTGCCTTATGGCAAATTTTATTAATCATACTTTTTTTTTCTTTTTGTTTTCGTTTATTTAAAACTCTTTCCATTTCTAGATAACTGTGGGGGTATAAACACATATATTTATCAACTCTCTGTTATAAAACTTCACTAACATGGTAAGAAAAAAATTAATATTATAACTTAAAGAAAGTGAGGAAGATAGCAGAGCAGAGAATCAGGGATAAAAGAGTTAAGGACATGTTGGAAGATGGAATTTTGAGAAACAGTGAGTTACTTAAATGGACAGGGGGAAATGGTATCCTAAGAAGCTTCTTAGTGGTAACGAGTGGGGAGATTCTCCTCCAGAGAGAATATCATGAGTAAATAAGCTCAGCATGCTATACCCAAAAAGGGCTTGCAGTATTTCAGTCTTGTAATATTGCTCTAATACTAAATGTCATCAGACTTTTGAGGAAGTCTCAAATGAAAGAGGAACACATATACACATGCACACATACACACACACTGAGTTAAAAATTATTGGGAAAAAGCACAAGAAAATTTTATTAAAAATTTATATTCAGAGAAGTATGAGAAGTTGTTAAAACTTCAGTACAAATACTATGTGTAGTATAAAAGAAAGTGCCAGATAACAATAAAGGACTTCTGGAACTTAAAAAGATAATAATTAATATAGTAAATTCAATAAAACCCTCTAAAGATAAATTGGAAAAAATGGACCAGAAAGAAAACAACAATCAAAAAAAAGTTTGACATTTATAAAAGATAGAATTAGATAATTAATTTAAGTTGACCCAAATATACTTATGGCATTCCTAAAAATGCATATGACATAATTACGGAGTAAATTTTGGACAAAAACATTCTCTTGGAACTGTTCTATAAGAACTACATTGTCAAGCAGCTTGCAAAGAACACAGAAAAATAAATGAGAAATAATTCATTAAAGGGTGTTTTTTTTTTAAACTGTAAACATTGAAGAAGTATTGCCTCTGAAATGGAAGCAACCTCAGCCATTTAATATCTGTTTCAAGGTCTAAAGTAAAGAGATCATTTTTTCTTATGTAACAATAAACTATTTTCCCTTTTATCCAATGAAATAACAATAAGTAATTCATTTGCAGATCATTTATAAAGAATTTTCACCTGTCTCAGTTTTTTAAGTTCCACTAAAACTTTGGTTTTTGGCAGCAGCATTAATGACAATATACACAGGAGAAGAGAGCAATTAGACAGTTTCTTAGTGAGATGGTGAAACAAGCTTTGAACCTGGACAAGCTCCATACATGGAAGAGAGGATGGTGATATAAACTTTTATTGATCATCTCCACTGGGTAGAAGTTGGCATGTGTCAAGATTTGTGTCAGGATTAAATGAAATTAACTAGCTCTTGAGGTCAAAATAACCATTGACTTGTTATAGATAATGAGATTTTAAGGCAATTTTCCTGATTCCCTTACTAGTACTTTACATGCTAGATGGATAGATATACATATTTGCATACAATTTTATTTAAAGAAGCATCTTGTCTAATCCTTCAAAAATTCTGAACCAATTCTGATATTAGTGTTTTTCTTTTCAACTGCTCAAAACTAAATAAATAAAATGGAAAAAAAAATGACTGCTACTAAAACAGAAATTCACTCTAGATGATAGTGGGTTGAGAATGTATTTGAGAAATTCTTTTACACCCAAATAAATTGGTTTAGTGTTTAAATTTTGCTCATTTCAAGAAATTCTTCTGTTTTCTCTTTTCTGCTGTGGTTATCATATTCTCTCATATTCTGTTACCTGCAACAATTCAACTCTAGTGAATGAGGTAGAGAATGCACACATCATTCTCAGAACCTCTAAATGAACTCCAAGAGATAAACAGTGTTGACAAGGATGTGGAGAAAATGGAACCCTTGTGTACTGTTGGTGGGGATGTAAATTGGTACAGTTTTTATAAAAAACAGTATGTAAGTTCCTCAAAAAATGAAAAATAGAACTACAATATGATCCAGGGACCCTACTTTTGGAATATAGCCAAACTTAATTAATCACTATCTTGAAGAGATATCTACACTCCTATGATCACTGCAGCACTACTCACAATAGCTAAAATATGGAAACAACCTAAGTGTCCATCAATGAATGAATGGATAAAGAAATTGTGGAATATGCATATTCTCCTGGAACAGTATACAGACTTAAAAAAGGAAATTATGCCATTTGCAACAATATGGATGAACCTGAAAGACTTTATGCTAAATAAAAAAGCCAGACATAGAAAGGAAAACACTGCTTGATTACACTTGTATGTGTAATCTAAAATAGTCAAACTCGTAGAAGCAGAGAGTAGAATGGTGGTGGTCAGTGGTTGAAGGGAGGAAGACAAGGAGAGATTTGGGTCAAAGGCTACAAAGTTTCCATTATGCCAGGTGAATAAACTCTGGACACCTAATGTACAGCAGTGTGAATATAGTTAACAATACTGTATTGTATACTTGAAATTTGTTAGGAGAGTAAATATTAAGTGATCTAAGAGCAAAAAAAAGGTAACAAAGTAAGATGATGGATATGTTAATTAACTTGATTGTGGTGATTATTTCACAGTGTACATATATCAAAATGTCAAGTTGTCCACCGTAAATATGTACAATTTTTATTTGCCTATTATACCTCAATAAAGCTAGAAAAAAGCAAGAGTTATTACAAGATTGTGTGAGATAATGTATACTGGATACTTAGAATGTGCTTTTGCTTAAGGCATGACTGAACAGTAGCTGTGACATTTACCATCTTCATAATCACCATTGCCAAAAACCTCAAGAAAGTTACCATGATATCATTTTCCTTCACACCCCTGTGTGATTTCTTAGTGATATAGTTCCCAAAATGTTTCTGTGTACCATTCCCATTTGATTTTCACAAATCACACTAGATTACTAACACATATATTATTATTTCACTGGAAGTTTAGTGATATGTACAGGAAGTTAAAAATAAACTGTGAAAGTTAAACATAGAAAGCAGTACAATTAGGCACAATTTGTGTTTTAAAAAAACTGATACCTGTGACACATCCACTATTCCTATGAATACCTGAATTATTTCCAGAAGTTATCCTTTAAATTTAGAAAACATGTTATTGCCCCAGTGACAGGTAAATGCAGCTATTACTATTTTGTCTTTATTATAAATCCCATTTTATATTTTTACATAAAATCGAGACAAGAAATAATTAGAAATAGATTCATATAAGTTAAAACAGTTCATAGGCAATAATAAATTTACCCTGGGAACCATGTAACCCTCTACTCTTGGCAGAAAAACCCCACAAAAATCCAAGTAAGTAGGGAAGTCTACCCTCTACAACTGTTATTGAGCATTTGTACTCTTATATACTAGCTTTGTTCGTCAGATTTCACATTAGCCGGTCGACAGCCTACCCCAATATGACTCAACTCTATATCTTATAAAGCTCCTCATTTTCCTTCCCATCCAGAGAGCACATATATGAACTAACTCCAAAAGCACTTTCTTTTGTAAAAAGTGCAGCCATTCACATGCAAAATCCACTTAAAATCTTCTAATACTGGACTTGACCAACTTTTATGTAGATAATGTTACTGATTTTCTAAACTGGTCACCTTGAATCTGGAATTATTTCAATCCAGACAGTAATGCACACTACCAAAGGGTTAATGCAATATCATCGACAGCTGTATGATCAGATCACATGCTTGCATAAAGATAGCTCTACTGGAGAATATAATTCATGTTACATCCACCATAGTAAAGCATTCTCCACTTAGCTGCAATCTTCCCCACTTCCAGAGGATTCATCACAGACTCTAGACACAATGCATTTTCCCTTCCTCAATAAATACTATTTATATTTCAAATTCAATTGTTTTTCCAAAAATATCTTTGTTCAATTATGGACAAATAAATTCTTACATTTGAAGTTACATTTGCATTCATATAAAATTTTGGAGTATATTTTGTCACACAGAATTATTATTATTTTTAAAGTGAACATATTTTCATGAATATGTTATCTTTTAGTATAGACCTTAGTCTTATTCACCATAAATCCAGGAAAGAAGTTCATAGATAATATCAGCCATTGACTACATTATTACTTGTTATCAAATTCTCTATGTTTCATTACTATTTCACAATAGATTATTAAGAATAACACCAATACTTTCTGGAATTGTATAATGAGTTATGTTTTAGGATTGAAGAGAGCTTCATGTCTTAAAAAAAGTGTTCAAGTGTTTAGGCAATACATTTATTTTTAATTGTATATATATGTATATAAATGTATATGAACACGTATATACAATCTTTTAAACCCACTTTAATCAAATTATTATTTTTCTTAATTCCATGGTAAATGAGATGGCTGAATATATCACTTATGCTAGTACTTTATAAAAAGCAGTTCTAAATTAATTCTAATAAAACTTTTCTTAAGCATTTGCAGAAGAGTCTTAACTCTTATGTAATAAATGAAACTGAAAATATAATTAGAACTTGTACCTTTTATTATCTCTTCATTTTTATATCACTGGATTGGACAGCTGACAGTGGTCCTACAGTCATCATATGAACAAAGTCATTTTTCTGCACAGATTTCTTGGAATATTTTTCAAAGAAATGTATATGCTCATCTTTTATCTTTGCACTTGACATTTTAAATAACTATGAAGACTCAGTAGCAACTGTGACTCCAGGTCATCTTTATGTGTTAAGTATAACACTGGTTGTTTTGTGTGTGTTCACTTGGGAATGTCCACTGAGACTTGAATAATGTAGGTTAAGTCACTAATAGCTCAGGATGGCCTTAGGCCAGGATTGGAGAAGGAGTTCTGATATTTTCTTTAGATGTTTTCACAGATGTGTTAAGGGTTAATTCAGTGGGGAAATAAATATATTTATTCAGTTTCTTCCAATATGATTATGTCTTTAAAGTTTTATGGAGTCATTATTTTACATATTGTTATTAAGTACATAAGAATACTGTGTAAACCTTTTAATTTATTTGGCAGTTTGGAATAAATTGGTTAAAAAATTTAATACGTTAAAATGAAATATGACAATTTTAATATAAACACACAAGAAATTCTCAAAATATCACACACTTTGGGTGTAATCTTTAATTTGTTTTAGATATTATTTATTTTCAAATTGTTTCCATTAAGTTGGGAATTAGTATTAAATTATAAAACTTTTTAAAATTTTTAAATAGGTAATAAAGTGATAGTATTACTCTCTTTGAGTATTATTTAGATAATACTCAATAAAGCAGTTTTTATTAGTGAGAATGCCTTAAATGTTCTTAGATTTCCAATGTTCTCCAGTATTTGCATTAAGAAATGTTTCTTTTGAGAAAGGGTAGTACTAGTCTAGTTTAAAGCTTTTTTCCTAACCTTTTTTGTGATAAGATATATATAACATAAAATCTATCATTTTAACCATTTTTCTCTGTACAATTCAGTGACATTAAGTGCATTCACATTTTTGTACAACCATCATCACTGTCAATCTCCAGAAAATTTTTGTCATCGCAAACTGAAGCTTCTCACCCTATGAACAATAATTCACTGTTTCCCCCTCCTTACAGTCCCACTAAACATAGATTTGTTCTGTCTCAATGAATTTGCCTATCTTAAGTACCTTATAACATTGAAATCATATAATATTTGTCCTTTTGTGCCTGGCTTAATTCACTTAGAAAAGTGTTTTCAAGATTCATCCATGTTGTGGCATATATCAGAATTTCATTTATTTTTAAGGTCAAATAATACTCCATCATATGTATACATCATATTTTGTCTATGCATTCATCCTCCTGTTGGCATTTGGGTGCTTTTTACCTTTTGGCTATTGTGAGTTATGCTATGAATATTGGTATACAGATATCTGTTCAAGTTCCTGCTTTCAATTTTTTTTTCTATATGCTCAGAAACATATCCCTGGATAACATGGTAATTCTGTTAAACTTTTAGAAGAATTGCCATACTTTTTTTCACCACAGCTCACCATTTTACATTCCAATCAGGAATATACAAAGATTCCAATTTCTCCACATTTCCAACACTTATTTCTTTTTTCCTTTCTTTTTCTAATAGCTTTCCTAATGAGTGTGAAGGTTTATTTCATTGTGAATTTGATTTGCATTTTCCTAATGACTAGTGTTGTTGACCATCTTATCACGTGCTTATCAGCCGTTTGTACATCTTCCTTAGAGAAATCTGTATTCAAATTATTTACTCATGTTTTAATTTACTTCTTTTGTTGTTGAATTTTAGGAGTTATTATACATTCTGGATATTTATCCTTTATAAGATATGTCTTGTCCAATTACATGGGTTGTCTTTTTGCCCTATTGAAAGTGTTTTTGGATGCACAAAAGTTTTTTTTTTTGATGATGTCCAATTTTTTTTCTTTTGTTGCCTGTACTTTTGATGTCATTTCCAAGAAATCATTGCTAAACTCAGAGTAGTGAAGATTTCCCCCTATCATTCTTTCAAGAGTTTTAGCTCTTGTTTTTAGCTCTTTAATCCATTTTGAGTTAATTTTTGTATATTATATAGGCAATGCTTCAACTTTCTTCTTCTGCATGTAGATATTCAGTTTTCTCAGTAGTCTTTGTTGAAAATACTGTCCTTTCCTCATTGAATGGTTTTAGCATCCTTGTTGAAAATCATTTGATTATCCAACTGAGAGTTTATTTCTGGCTTTTCTATTCTATTTAATCTGACTCTTTGTCTTTTTGTAAGTACCACAATGTTTTTATTACTCTAGTTTTTATGTTAGTTTTGATATCAGGAAGTGTGAGTGCTCCAATTTGTTCTTTTTAAAGATTGTTTTGTTTTAAAGATTGTTTGTTTCCCTTGAGATTCAATATTAAATTGGAGAATGTGTTTTTCTATTTGTGCAAAAAAGGTCTTTGGGATTTTGATAAGAATTACATTGAATCTGTAGATAACTATGGATATTATTATCACCTTAACAATACTATATTACAATCCATAAACATGGAATGTAAAGACATTTATTTACGCCTTTTTAAATTTATTTCAGCAATGTTTTGTAGGTTTCAGTGTATAAGGCTTTTATCTTGTTGGCTGAACTTTTCATAGTATTTTATTCTTTTTGGTCCTGTTGTGAATGGAATTGTTTCCTTAGTTTTCTTTTCCTAATATTTATGGTCATGGTAAAGAAACACAACTGATTTTTGATGTTTATTTTGTTTTCTGCAAATTTGCTGACTCTGTTAGCTCTAACAGTTGTGTATGTGTGTGTGTAAACTTTAGGAATTTCTACACATAAGATAATGGCATCAGTAAACAGAGATTTTTTACTTCTTCCTTTGCAATTTGGATACCTTTTAATTCTTTAGCCTAATTTTTCTGGCTAGAACTTTCAACACTATGTTGAACACAAATGAAAGTGGGCGCGCTTGACTTGTTTCAGGGTGAAAAAGCTTTCAGTCTTTCATAATTAAGTATAAAGGTAACTGTAGATTTTTCATATGTGGCCTTTAATGTGTTGAGGAAGTTTCCTTCTATTCCCAGTTTGTTGATTGTTTTTATCATTAAGGAGTGTTGAATTTTGTCTAATCCTTTTCTCTGGATTAATTGAGATGATCGTGTGTTTTTTCCCTCACTTCATTCGTTAATATGGTGCATTAAATGTGTTTTGTTGTTGTTGTTGAACATTCCCAGCATTCCATGAATAAATTCAATGAGGTCATGATATATAATTCTTTTAACATGCTGATGAATTCTTTTGCTAGTATTTGGTAACAAATTTGCATAAAGACTCATATCTGGACCAATATCTTTTCTTGTAGGGTATTTTTATTTTCTTGTAGTATTTTTCTTCTGGCTCTGGTATCAGGGTGATGCTGGCCTCATAGAATGAGGTAGAAAGTGTTTTGTGGTCTAACATTTAGTATACCCTGGAGACTGCTCCAGTTGCAATTTAGAAAATTGTGTGCTCAGATGTTGTTTAGTAGGATATTTTGTATATGTCTGTTAAGTACAATTGATTCATAATGTATTATAAATCCTTTATTTCTCTATTAACCTGATCTCTGGTTGTTCTATTTCTTGTTGAAACAGAGACATTGAAGTCTCCAATTAATATTGTAGAACTGTCTATTTCTCCATTCACTTTTTTCAATATTTGCTTCATATATTTTGGGGATTTGATGTTTGGTGTATATACATTTATAATTGTTATATCGTCTTAATTACACTTTACTTAATATATAATGTCCTTATATATCCCCTAAGACAGGTTTTGTCTTAAAGTTTACTTTGATATTAATATGACCCTAGATCTTTTTTGGCTACTATTTCCATGAATTATCTTTTTGTATTCATTCACCTTCAAACTATTAATGACTTTATATAGAAGTTGATCTTTTGTGGACAGTATGTCATTAGGATATTTTTTAATCCATTTTTTCAGTCTACATCTTTTGAATCGGATATTTAATTCACTTACATTTAAGGTAATTACTGATAAGGAAGGGGTATCTTTGCCATTTTGCTATTCATTTTCTGCATATCATTATAGCTTTTTGTTTCTCACTTTCCTCAGTACTGCCATCTTTTGTGTTTAGCTGACTTTTTGTAATGACATGTTTTGGTTCCCTTTTCATTTCCTTTTGTGTATATTCTACAGAAATTTTCTTTGTGGTTACTGTGGGGTTTATATATAATACCTTAAGGGTTTAAAAATCTAATTTTGATTTATAGTTACTTAAATTTAATCACATACAAAAACCAATCCTATACAGATCCTCTCCTGACTTTTGGTTATTGATGTCACAGATTACCTCTTTATGTCTTGTAACCAAACAATTGTTTTTACACATTTGTCTTCTAAATCCTTCTAAATCCACATTTGTCCTTCTAAATCCAATATTACAGTAACATTGATTTTTATATTTTCCCATGTATTTAACTTATCTGACATCCTCAAGTTTTTATATGGCTCAAAGTTACAGTCTAACATCATTTTATTTCAACCTGAATGACTACCCTTGACATTTTTTGTAGGGCAGATTTGGTAGTAATAAATTTAATCTGCTTTTGTGTGTCTGAAAATGTCTGTTTCTCTCTCATTTTTGAATAAAAATTTTTACAGATATATCAAATTTTCAGGGGAATGTTTCATTTCTTCCATCATTTTATATATTTTATTCCATTGTCTGTCCTCCAAATATCAGCAAGTATCTTATTGAGGCTCTCTTGTATGTAAAAAGTCACTACTTCTTGCTGTTTTCATTAATTTTTGTCTTTTAACAATTTGATTAAATATGTCTCATTGTGAATCTCTTTGTGTTTATCCTAATTGGAGTTTGTTGAACTTTGGGGTTGTATTTTCATGTATTTCATCAAATTTGAGACATTTTAGTCATTTTCCATTCAAATAATCTCTCTGACCCTTTCCCTGTCATCTTTTCTGTGACTCCTATAATGCACATATGATCCTTTTGATGGATTCCCACATATACCTTAATCTTTGTTCACTTTTCTTTATTCTTTTTACTTTCTGCTCTGCAGACTCTGTAATTTCAATGGCCCTGATTTTAATTTTATTAATAGTTTTTAACTGTTCAAATCTTCTGTTGAATCTCTCTAGTGATTTTTTTTTATAATTTTCATCTCCAGAATTTCCGGTTGCTTTCTTTTTATAAGTTGCATTGCTTTGTTGATATTCTAATTGGTTTATATAGCATTTACTTATTTCCTTTAGTTATTTTAACTATTTGATCACATTGAAGACACTTTTTAAAATTTTCTGTCAAGTAATTCCAGTGTCTATGCTTCTTCATGAATAGTTTCTCTTAATGTATTTTTTTCCCATGAATGGGATATATTTTAGTGTTTCTTCAAAAAACTTGTGACATTTTGTTGGAAATTAGGCATTTAAAAAAAACAGCCACCTCTTTCTGTCTATGCAGATTGGCTCTGTGCCATGATAATCCTTCATTATTAGCTGGGCTGACTCTGAGATTAGGCATTAACCCCAGGTGAAAATTTAAGACCTTCCCAGGTTTTTTTGAATATGCATCTTTCCTGGGCTTTTGTAACATTCTAAATTTTTCCACGTGATTTCCTAAAGTGTTCCTATCCAGTTTCTCCCTGAGACATTAGATAATGTATTGTATGGCTCTAATGTAATCTCTTACCTCAGGATCTATGGTTCTTCAGTCTCTCTGCCACTTCCCTGGGAAGTGTCCTCTAAACGTTTCCACCTGAGATCTGAGTTAGGTGAACCTAGACTGGTGTTTCAGGCATCTCCAAAAGAGGTTAAAACTTTGTAAATAAGGTTTGCTTTACTTCTTTTTTGAAAGAGGGAACTGGAAATTGGGCTGTTGCCTCCTCCAAAGCAAGGCAACACCACAGCAGGGAGAGTGTGGGGCAAGGGTAAATAAAATTGCCACAAAATTTCTCACCAATTTAAATGTGAATTTTTCTTGACTTGGATGCTGTAGATCTTTGAAAATATGTAGTTATAAGTTTAGCTTGGCCACTTTCTAGTAAGATTGTTTTTTATCTTTCTATGGGTTAATAAGAGCTTAGAGATTCCTAACCCAATATTTTGCTAATGTGACTATCTTTGTTTTTTAACGATATTTTGATACTATTTACCTATTGTTTAAGATTTATTTTTAATTGATTTCCACAAAATTGAGAGGAAGGAACAGAGGTTTCTCATATACCTCTTCCCATATATATGCATAGTCCCCCTTTTTATTAACATCCATCACCAGAGTGGTACATTTTTTAAAACTGATGAATCTACATTGGCACATCATAGTTACCTACAGCCCAAAGTTTATTTTAAGATTCACTCTTGGTATTGTACATTCTATGGGTTTTGACAAATGTATAAGGGCATGTATAGAATTATGTATAGAGTAGTTTAATGCCCCCAAATTTTTATGTGCTCTGCCAATTTATCCCTCCCCCACCCATGACCCCTGGAAACCACTGAAATTTTTACTGTCTCTAGAGTTTGCAAGAATATCACATAGTTGGAATCATGCAGAATGTATCTTTTTCAGTTTAGCTTTTTCATGTAGTCATATGCATTTAAAATTCCTCCATGTCTTTTTATGGCTTGATATTTCATTGCTTTACATCACTGAATAGTATTCCATTGCCTGAATGCACCACAGTTTATTTATCAGTTTAACGACTAAAGGATATTTTAGTGTTTTGTAAGTTTTGTGAATTACAAATAAAGCTGCTATATACATCCATGTATATATATCCACATATAGATTTTTATGTGGACATACGTTTTCAACTCCTTTAAAGAAATACTATGTTCATGATTGCTGGATCATTGGTAAGAGTATGCTCAGTTTTGTAAGAAATTGCCGAACTGTCTTCCAAAGTGGCTGTACCATATTGCAATCCCACCAGCAATAAAAGATCATTTCTCTTGCTCCATACCTCACCAGCATTTGGTGCTGTCAGTGCTCTAGATTTTGGCCAATCTAACAGTTATGTATTGAAATGTTATTGCTGTTTTAACTTGCATTTTGCTGGTAATACATAATGTGGAGCTTCATTTTTTATGCTTATTTATCATTTGTATATCTCCTTTGGTAAGTTGTCTTTTGAGGTGGATGGTCAATTTTTTTAAATCAGTTTGTTTTTTTTCTTATTGGTTTTAAGAGTTCTTTGTAAATTTGGATAAAAATCCTTTGTCAGATTTGTCTTTTGCAGAGATTTTACATGTCTGTGGCTTGTCTTCTCATTATGTAGAATTTGTCTTTTCAAGAGCAGAAGTTTTTAATTTTAGTAAATTCCAACATATCAAATCTTATTTTTATGGATCATCCTTTTGGCATTGTATCTAAAAAGTCATTGTGATACTCAACATCAGTTGCTTTCCCCTATGGTAACTTCTAGGAATTTTATACTTTTGCATTTTTACATTTACATGTATGATCCATTTGGAGTTAATTTTTGTGAAGGATATAAGCTTTGTTCTATATATACTTTTAAAATTTTTGCATATGAATAGCCAATGGTGTTCCAGTACCATTTTTTGAAAAGACTGTTTTTGCTCCATTGTATTGCCATTGCTTTTTTGTCAAAGATCAGTTGACTATATTTATGGAGTCTATTTCTGGGCTTTCTGTTCTGTTCCTTTGATGTGTTTGTCTATTATTTCACTAATACCACACTGTTATTATTGCTGTTGCTTTATAGTAAGTCTTGAAGTTGGTAGTGTCAGTCCTACAACTTTGTTCTCTTTCAACATTGTGTTGGTTATTCTGGGTCTTTTACTTGTCCATATAAACTTTAAAATTAATTTGTCCATATCCACAAGGTAACTTGATGAGATTTTGATTGAGATTACATTGAATGTATAGATTGAATTACAAAGAACTGACATCCTGACACTATTGAGTCTTCTTATGCATGAACGTGGAATATCTTGTCATTTATTTAGTGTTTATTTCACTTCATTTATGAGAATTTTGTAATTTTCCACATATAATCTTATATATATTTTGTTAGATTTATAACTTTCTCATTTTTTTTGGTGCTAACGTAAATAGTATTGTGTTTTTAGTTTTAAAATCTACTTGCTCATTGCTGCTATACAGAACAGTGATTGACTTTTTTATATTAATCTCATATTCTGCACCTAAATGACATTATTTTTGGTAGCGTTTTTCTTGATTCTTTTGGGTTGTCTACTTGATTATGTCATGTGCAAACTAAAGCAGTATTGTTTATTTCTTCTCAATTTGTATACATTTTATTTCCTTTTCTTGTCTTATTGCATTAGCTATTACTTTTAGTAAGATGTTGAAAGGGAGAGGTTAGAGAGACCTTTCTTGTATTGTTTCTTATCTTAGTGGAAAAGCTTCTAGTTTCACACCATAAGCAATACATTGGCTGTAGGTTTTGTTGTAGGTGTTCTTTATCAAGTTAAAAAAATTCCCTCTCTTCCTGGTTTATGAGAATTTTAATTATGAATAGGTGTTGTATTATGAACATTATTTTTATATATCTATGGATATTATATATAAAAGTGTATATTTTTAGCCTGTGATTTTTCTTTTTTAGTCTGCTGATATGATGCATTACATTGATTAATTTTTGAATGCTGAACCAGTCTTGCATACTTGGATTAAATCCCACTTTGTTGTGATGTCTATTTCCTCATATATTGCTGCATTCAATTTGCTCATATTTAGTCCAGGGTTTTTGCATCAATATTCATGAGAGATAAGAATCTGTACTTTTTAAGATATCTTTGTCAAATTTTGGGTTAGGGTAATGATAGCATCATAGAAGGAGTTAGGAAGCATTTTAATTTCTTTTATCCTCTGAAAGTTATTGTAGAAATTTGATACAATTTCTTTCTTAAATGTTTGGTAAAATTCACTAGTGAACTCATCTGGGTCAGTGCTTTCAGCTTTGGAAGGTTTTTAATTACTGATTCAATTGATTTAATAGATTTAGGCCTATTCAGATTGTCTTTTTCTTCTTCTGTGAGTTTTGCCAAATTGTGTCTTTCAAAGAATTGGTCCATTTCTTTTAAATTATCCAATTTGTGAGCATAGAGTTGCTAATGGTGTTTGTTTATTATCCTTTTAATTTCCATGGGATCTGCAGTGATCCCTCCTCTTTTATTTCTAATATTAGTAATTTGTGCCCTCTCTCTTTTTTTCTTGGTTATTCTAGTTAGAGTTTTATCAAATTTATTGATCTCTTCAAATAACCATATTTTGGTTTCATTGATTTTCTCCATTTACTTTCTGTTTTCAATTTCTCATTCTTCTTATTTCTTTTCTGTTGTTTACTTTGGATTTAACTTGACCTTCATTTTATAGTATCTTAAGATAAAAAGATTATTGATTTTAGATTTTCTTTTTTTGTGCAGAAGATTGGCCCTGAGCTAACACCTGTTGCCAATCTTCCTCTTTTTGCTTAAGGAAAAATGGCCCTTAGCTAACATCCATGCCCATCTTATTCCATTTTGTATGTGGGTTGCTGTCACAGCATGGCTCAATGTGTGTTGTTGGTCTGCACCTGGGATCCAAACCTGTGAACCCTGGGCCACCAAAGTGGACCATGCTGGACTTAACCACCGAGCCACCAGGCAGGCCTGCTTTCTTCTTTTTTAACATATGCATTCAATAAAGTAAATTCTCTGTCAGCATTGCTTCTCTGCATCCCATAATTTGTGATAAATTGTGCTTTATTTTCATGTATTTCAAAACATTTTAAAATTTCTCTTCAAAGTTCTTTGTTTACCCATGTATTATTTAACAGTTTTGTTTAATTTTCACATATTTTGGAATTCTATTTATTTTTTTGTTTAATTAAGTTGTTATTGAAGTATTTGTTTGTAACATTACATAAAACTTAAGAGTACATCATTATATTTCAATGTCTTTGTAGACTGCATAATTTTCACCACCCAAAGTCTCATCACCATGCAAATATGCCATTTTACCTCTTTCACCTTCCTCCTATCCTCTTCCCCTTGGGTAGCCACTAATCTAGTCTGTTTCTATGTGTTTGTTTGTTGTTGTTGTTCTTATCTTCCACATATGAGTGAAATCATACAGTATTTGGCTTTCTCCGTCTGACCTATTTTGCTTAGCATAATGCTCTCAGGTTCCACCCATGTTGTTGCAAATGGCAAGATTTCATGTTTTTTATGGCTGAGTAGTATTTCATTGTCTATGCATACCACATCTTCTTTATTCATTCATTCACTCATGGGCACCTAGGTTACTTCCAAGTCTTGGGTACTGTGAATAATGCTCCAATGAACATAATGGTGCATATATATTTTGAATTAGTGTTTTTGTGTTCTTTGGATAAATACCAAGAAGTGGAATAGCTGAATCACATGGTAATTCTATTCTTAATTTTTTGAAGAATCTCCATATTGTTTTCCATAGTGGCTGCACCAATTTATTCCCACCAGCAGTGTATGAGTGTTCTCTTTTCTCTACATCCTCTTCAACACTTGTTCTTTTTTGCCTTCTTAATAAAAGTCACTCTGATGGGCATGAAGTTATATCTTATTTTAGTTTTGCTTTGCACTTCCCAAATAATTACTGATGTTGAACATATTTTCATATGCCTATTTGGCATCTGTATATCTTCTTTGGAAAAATATCTGTTCAGATTCTCTGCCTATTTTTTAATTGGGTTGTTTTGTCTTTTTGTTGTTGAGTTGTATGAGTTAATTTTGTATTTTGGATATTAACCCCTTGTCAGATAAATGGTTTGCAAATATCTTCTTTCAATTGTTAGGTTGTCTTTTTGTTTCACAATTGGTTTTATTTGCTGTTCAGAAGCTTTTTAGTTTGATGTAGCCTCACTTATTTACTTTTTCCTTTCTTTTCCTTGCATGAAGAGACATGACATTTAAAAAGATACTGCTAAGATGGATGTCAGAGAACTTACTGCCTATGTTTTCTTCTAGGAGTTTTATGGTTTCAGGTGTTACATTTAAGTTGTTAATCCATTTTAAGTTAACTTTTGTTTATTCTATAAGATAATTGTCTACTTTCCTTTTTTTTTTTGAATGTGGCAGTTTTACCAACATCATGTGCAAAAAAGATTTTCCATTCTTTGTAGTGACTTCTTACCTCCTTTGTCAAAGATTAGCTGTCTATCAATGTGTGGGTTTATTTCTGGGCTCTTGACTCTGTTCTATTCATCTGTATGTCTGTTTTTGTGTCAATACCATATTGTTTTGATTACTATACATTTGTATTATATTTTGAAATTAGGGAGTGTGATACCTCTAGCTTAGTTTTTATTTCTCAGGATTGCTTTGGTTATATGGGATTTTGTTGTTCCATACAAATTTTAGCATTCTTTATTCTATTTCTGTGAAAGACGTCTTGCGACTTTGAATAGAATTGCATTGAATCTGTATATTGCTTTAGGAAGTATGGACATTTAAACTATGTTAATTCTTCCAATTCATGAATACAGAATATCTTTCCATTTCTTTCTTTTTTGATTTCTTTTAAGAATGTTTTATATTTTTCAGTGTACAGGTCTTTCATCTCTTTGGTTAAATTTTTTCCCTAGGTATTTTATTCTTTTTATTGTGGTTGTAAATGGGATTGTATTCTTAATTTCTCTTTCTGCTATTCTGTTGTTAGTGTTTATAAATAATTCGTTTTTGTATGTTGATTTTATTTTAATTTTTTCTTTTCTTTTTACTTTACTTTATTCATTTATTACTTCTAATAGTTTTCTAGTGGATTCTTGGGTTTTCTATACATAAAATCAAGTCATCTGAAAATACTGACAGTTTTATTTCTTCCTTTCCAATTTGGATCCCTTTTATTTCTTTTTCTTGCCTGATTGCTTTGGCTAGGAATTCCAATACTATGTTAAACAAGAGTAGCAAAGTGGGCATCCTTGTCTTGTTCCTGATATTAGAAGGATTGCTTTCAGTTTTTCACCAATGAATATGATTTTAGCTGTGGGTTTGCCATATATGGTCTTTATTATGTTGACATACTTTCTTTCTATTCCAGTTTTATTCAGAGTTTTTACCATAAAAGTATGCTGTGTGTTGTCAAATGATTTCTCTGTGTCTATTGAGATGATCATGTCATTTTTATGCTTCATTGTGTAAATGTATTGTAGCACACTGATTTGAGTATGTTGAACCATTCTTGCATCTCTGGACTAAATCCCACTTGATAATGATGTATGATCCTTTTAATGTATTGTTACAGTCAATTTCCTAATATTTAGTTAAGGATTTTTGCATCTATGTTCATCAATGATATTGGCCTGTAATTTTCTTTTTTGTGTTGTGTTCTCTTGGGTTTGGGTATCAGGGTAATGTTGGCCTCTTAGAAAGAGTTAGGAAGTGAACACTCTTCTTCAATTTTTGGAAGTTCGAGAAGGCTAGGTATTAAGTCTTCTTTGAATGTTTGGTAGAATCCACTGGGGAGCCTGTCTGGTCCTGGATTTTTGATTTTGGGGAGGTTTTTCATTACTGTTTCAATCTCCTTCTAGGTGATTGGGCTATTCAGAGTCTCTATTTATTCTTGATTCTGATTTGGAAGGTTGTATGATTGTAATAATTTATCCATTTCTTCTAGATCATCCAAATTGTTGGCATATAGCTTTTCATAGTTTTTTCTTATAATCCTTTGTATTTCTGTGGTGTCATAATTTCCCCTCTTCTGTTTCTATCTATTTGAGCCTTCTATCTTTTTTCTTGGTGAGCCTACCTAAAAGTTTGTCAATTTTGTTTATCTTTTCAAAGAAGCAGTTTTTAGTTTCATTGATCTATTCTATGGTCTTTTTAGTCACTACTTTATTCATTCTCACTCTGATTTTCATTATTTCCTTTTTTTTGACTGATTTTAGGGCTTGTTTGTCCTTTTTCTAGTTCCTTTTTTTTTTTTTTGTGAGGAAGACCAGCCCTGAGCTAACATCCATCTCCAATCCTCCTCTTTTTGCTGAGGAAGACTGGCCCTGGGCTAACATCTGTGCCCGTCTTTCCTCTACTTTATATGGGACGCCGCCACAGCGTGGCTGACAGGCAGTGCGTCAGTGGGTGCCTGGGATCCGAACCTGCGAACCCCGGGCTGCCAAGTGCAGACTAAACCACTGCGCCACCGGGCGGCCCCCCTTTTTCATTCCTATAGGTGTATTCTTAGATTGTTTATTTGAGATTTTTCTTGTTTTTTGAGGTAGACCTCTATTTCTAAAGACTTCCCTCTTAGTACTGCTTTTGCTGTATCCCATAAATTTTGGTGTGTCACATTTTTATTTACTTTTGTCTCCAGGTTTTTTTTTTTTTAATTTCACCTTTGAATTCTTCATTTACCCAATAGTTGCTCAATAGTGTTTTGTTTATTCTCCACATATTTGTGGTTTTTCCAGTTTTCTTCCTGTAGTTGATTTCTAGTTTCATACTGTTGTGGTCAGTAAAGATGCTTTGGTATTATTTCAATTTCTTAAATTTATTGAGACTTGTTTTGTGGCCTAATATCTGATTTGTCCTGGAGAATGTTTCATGTGCATTCAAAAAAGAATGTATATTCTGCAGGTTTGGGATGGAATGCTCTGTATATATCTACTAAGTCCATCTGGTCTAATGTGTCATTTAAGGCCACTATTTCCTTATTGATCTTCTTTCTGGATGCTCTATCCCTTGATGTAAACGGAGTTTTAAAGTCCCCAACTATTATTGTGTTACTGTCAATATTTCCTTTATGTTTGTTACTATTTGCTTTATGTATTTACATGCTCTTGTGTTGGGCACATAGATATTTACGAGTGTTATATCACCTTTTGGATTGTTGCTTTTGTCATTATGTAATACCTTTCTTTGTCTCTTGTTACAGTATTTGTTTTAAAGTCTATTTTGTCTGATATAAGTATTGCTACCCCAGCTTTCCTTTCATTTCCATTTCCATTGAGTATCTTTTTCCATATTTTCACTTTAAGTTTGTGAGTATCTTTAGGTCTGAAGTGTCTCCTGTATGGAGTGTATATATGGGTCTTATTTTTTTATCCATTCAGACAATCTACATCTTTTAATTGGAGCATCTAGTCCACTTAAATTTAAAGTAAATATTGTTAAGTATGTATCTAATTGACAATTTTTTACTTTTTTCCCATTGTTTTAGTAGTTCTTTTCTGTTCCTTTCTTCTTTCCTTGCTCTCTTTTGTTGTGATTTGACAGCTTTCTTTAGTGTTATGTTTGAGTTACTTCTCTTTATTTTTTGTAGGTTTTTTTGTTTGTGGTTACCATGAGGTTCATATATAATAATCTATGTAAACAGCAATCTATATTAAGTTGATGGTCTCTTAAGTTTGACCTCTTACTAAAAGACCTGCTCTTTTACTCTCCCTCCTTACATTTTATGTTTTGATATCATATTTTATCCTTTTATTTTTGTGTATTCTCCTATCAGAGATATAAATGATTTAGTGCTTTTGTGTTTTGACGTTTCTAATCACTTTATAGGTGGTTGACCCACTACCTTTCCTGTATCTTTGCCTTCACCAATGATATTATTTCTCTGATAATTTTCTTATTCCTATTTATAGCCTTTCCTTTTCCACTAAAATAAATGCCTTTAACATTTTTTGTATGGCTGGTTTAGTGGCAATTAACTGCCTTAGTTTTGCTTGTTTGGAAAACTCTTTATCTCTCTTAACATTCTGAATGATAAGCTTGCTGGATGGATTACTCCTTGTTGTAGGTTTTTTCCTTTCAGCTCTTGAGTATATCATGCCACTTCTTTTTAGCCTGTAAGATTTCTGTTGAAAAGTCAGCTGAAAGCCTTACAGGGTTTCTCTTGTATGTAACTTGTTACCTTTCTCTTGCAGCTTTTAGAATTTGCTCTTTAATTCTTGGCATTTTAATTACATTGTGTCTTGGTGTGGGGCTCTTTGGGTTCATCTTGTTTGGTGCTGTCTGTGCTTCTTGTACCTAGATGTCTGTTTCCTTCCTTAGGTTAGGGAAGTTTTCAGCTATTACTTCTTCAAATAGATTCTCTGCCCCTTTGTCTCTCTTTTCTCCTTCTGGGAAACCTATAATATGGATGTTAGTACCTGATATTGTTCCAGAGGTCCCTTAGACTCTCCTCATTATTTTTAACCCTTTTTCCTTTTTTCTGTTTAGTGTGATTTCCTCTACTTTTTTGTCCAGATCACTGATCCATTCTTATGTGTCATCTACTCTGTGTTTGATTCCTTCTTGTGAATTTTTCATTTCTATTACTGCTTTCTTCAGCTCTGATTGGTTCTTTTTAAAAATTTTCTAATGCTTTTTTTATAGTTCTCACTCTAGTCATCTATTCTTCCCAAATCAGTGAGGATAATTATGACTATTAGTTTGTACCCTTTTTTAGTAGGTCATTTGTTTTGTTTAGTTCTCTTCCTGAGGATTTTTCTTGTTCCTTTATTTGCAACATGTTTCCTTGTCCCCTCCTTTTGCCTACTCCTCTTCACTTATTTCTCTGTATTAGGTAGGTCCGCTATGTTTCCCAATCTTGGAAATATGGCCTTATGTAAGCGATGTCTTATGGAGCCCAGCAGTATGCTCCCTTATCATCATTTATGTAAAATGCTGCAGCAGTGTCCTCTGTGTGAGTTGCATGGGCTGTTCTGTTGTGGAGGGGTTGCTATTACTGCAGGCACATTGATAGGCTAGGTTGGTCCCTGGACCAGGTGTTTCTGAGGCTTGGCTTCATGTAGTTGCTACAGACACTTTATTGGGTGGGGCAAGCTCCCAGTACCACTGGCTGTGATGTCTGGTAGCATACAACTACTGCAGTTTTGCTATTAAATGAGTCAGGTCCCCAGTGTGGCTGGTTGCTAAGCCTGGTGGCATGCAATTACTGCAGGCCCCTGGTGTGGCTCCCTGAGGTACTTGGCTGCCTCTGCATTTGTGAGTGTGGCAGGGTACAGGTGAGGCCAGCTGAAGAGTAGGTGGCTATCAGCTTGCTTTGAGGTGGGCCAAGCCTCTGGAAAGAACTGACTATGCTGCCCCATGGTGCACAGTCACCTCAGGAGTACTAATGGGTGGGGCAGGCACCAGGCATGGTTGCATACAACCTTTACAGGCATTGGTAGGTGGGGCAGATAGCCTGTGTGGCTGTTTGCAGTGCCCAGAGGTACAAATCTGCTGCTGCTGTGGGCTTGTTGGTAAGTGAGGCCAGTCCCTGGGGTGGGATGACTGCTGCCTGGCTGAGCTTGATTGTGTTGGGTGCTCTAGTTGACGGGGAAGACCCCTGCACTAACAGGTTAAAGGAGGGTTTCCAATGGTGTCTGCTAGCATCTGTGCCAGCATGATTGAAGTAGGTCACAATAATGGCTGCTGCTAGTGTCTCAGTCCCTGGGGCATGGACCCGCCTGCCCCCTGCCACTCTGGGATGCACTCTCAGCTTAGTAAGTGAGTCTCTTTTACCAGTGGACTATGCAGTTTTCTACCTGGTGTTTTTGTGCTGGTTTCCAGATAGAGTGAATCTGTGTGTGGGCCCTTTAAGAGCAAGTTTTTCCTTCCCTGAAGTTCTATAGTTTTCCTGGACATATTATTCATTGTTTCTCAAAACAGCAAAGCCAGGTATTATGGACTCTTGTCTTTCTCATCCTGCATCTAAGGGCTGGGGTTCCTCATGTGGAGCCCAAATACCTTCCTCCTTCAGGAAAAGCTCTGTACATTTGAGATAACTCCTGGCTGTGAAGCACCATAGATAGAGTGTGTTGTTTTCCTCAGGCGGCAGAATTACTTTCTTTTCCAGTCCTGTCTGTGTTATCTCTTTTTGCAGAGGGTTTTTTTTTTTTAATACACTTTGCAGAAGACTCGCAGAGAAAATTGTTCCACAGGTAGTTGTAGGTTTATTGTGTCCATGGGAGGAGGCAAGTTCAAGATCCTCCTATGTTTCTATCTTCCAAACAATCTCCTCTACTTACATTTCTGATATTTATTTCTTGTTCAATTTAACTGTGGTCTGGGGACAGATTGTATAATTACTACTCTCTTAAGTTTAAGGTGAATTTTATGGCCCAGAATGTGATCTATCTTGGTGTATGTTTTGCGCAAGCTTGAGAAGAATGTGTATTCGGCTGTTGTTGGATAAAATAGTCTATACCTATTGATTATATCCATTGAATGAGTTTGATGAGTTTGTTGAGTGCAGTTATGTTTCTCCTGATTTTCTGCTTGTTGAATCTGTTCATTTCTGATAAAGGGGTGTTGAAGTCTCCCAACTATAATAATGGATTAATCTATTTCTCCTTGTTCTGTTAATATTTGCCTCATGTAGTTTGATGATCTGTTATTAGGTACATATACATTAATGATTATTACGTCTTCTTGGGAAATTGACCCCTTTATTATCATGTAATGTCCTCTTTTTTCCTGATAACTCTTCTCATTTGAAAGTCTTAAATGCCTGGAAATAATATAGCTACTCTTATTTTCTTTTGATTGGTGTTAGACTGTTATATTATTATCTATCCATTTACCTTTAATGTATATGTGTTTTTATATTTAAAGTGGGTTTCTTATAGATGACATATAGTTGTCTTTTTTTTCTATTCTCTTTGACATTTTCTTATTTTTAACTGGTTCATTTAGACCATTAATGTTCAAAGTAATTGTTGATATATTTGGATTAATATCTATCATATTCAGTATCATTTTCTGTTTGCTTCCCTTGTTTATTGTTCCTTTTTTTCCCACACTTTTTCTACCTTTTGTGATTTTAATTGAGCATTTTTATCATTCCATTTTCTCCCTTTTCTTAGTATATTAGTTATATGTCCTTTTTACTTTTCTTGTGGTTGTTGCAGAGTTTGCAATATATATTTATAATTAGTCCAAGTCCACTTTCATATAATACTATAGCACCTCAAAAGTAGTGGAAATATCTTATAATAACTAAATAATTTTAATTTCTTCCTCTCTTTGTATTATTGCTGTTATTAATTTCATGTATATACAAGCATACATATGAATGTATATGATATATACATAATAATACATCAATAAATACATTGTTCCTATTATTATTTTGAACAAACTGCTATATGTTAGATTAAGAATAAGAAAAATAAAGTTTTCATTTTACCTTCCCTTATTTCTTCTTCAATGCTCTTCCTTTCTTAATGTTGTTCCAATTTTCTGATCTCTATCATTTTCCTTTTCTTTAGATAACTTACTTCAACATTTCTTGCAAAGCAAGTCTATTGACAACAAATTTCCTCAAATTTTTTTTTCTGTGAGCACGTTTATTTCTCCTTTACTTTAGAAGGATCTTTTTGCAGGGTACAAAATTCTCAGTTGGTGGTTTTCTTCTCTCTCAACACTTTAAATATTTCACTCCACTCTCTTCTTGCTTGAGTGGTTTCTGAGGAGAACTCATATATATTTCTTATCTGTGGTCCTCTATATTTATGGTGTTCTGTTCTGGCTTCTTTCAGGATATTTTAAATTTACTTTTGATTTTCTGTAATTTGAAAATGATACCCCTAGGTGAAGCTTTATTTCTTTCTCCCTTTTTGTATTTATTCTTCTTGTGTTCTCTGAGTTTCCTAGATTTCTGTTTTTTTCAAATATTTCTTTTTTCCTTTCTTCTTTTTTTCTCCTTCTGGTATTCTCATTATGGACCTGTTAACCTTTTGTAGTTTCCCACAGTCCTTGGATACTCTGGGGATTTGTTTTGTTTTGTTTTATCTTGTTTTCTTTTTAGTTTTTGAGGATTCTATTGATGTATTTTCTAGCTCAGATATTCTTTCCTTGTCTATGTCCAGTCTAGTAATAAGCCTTTCTCAGGCATTCTTTATAACTTTTACTGTGTTTTTTTAATCTTTATACTGTGTTTTTATATGTTTTATATACATATATACATACACGCACACACACACACACACACATATATATTTAGAATTATCATCTTTGCTAACATGGCCCATTTGTTCTTGCATGCAGTTCACTTTATCCACTAGAGGCCTTAGTATGTTAATCATAGTTGTTTAAAATTTCTGATTTATGAATTCCAACATCACTGCTACATATGGTTCTGATGCTTGATCTATTTCTTCAAGTTGTGGGGTTTTTTTTGCCTTTTAGTATGTCTTGAAATTATTATTTTTGATGAGGAAGATTGTCCCTGAGCTAACATCCATGGTAATATTCCTCTATTTTATGTGTGGGACACCTCCAAAGCATGGCTTGATGAGCAGTGTGTAGGTCCACACCCAGGATCAAAACCCATGAACCCCAGGCCACTGAAGTGGAGTGCATGAGCTTAACCACTACACCACCAGGCCAGCCCCTTGTAATTATTTTTTTGATAGCCAGACATGATGTGCCAGGTAAAAGGAACTGCTGTAAATAGACCTTTAGTAATGTGATAATAAGGTGTGTGGAAAGGGTAAACAATCTATAGTCTTATGACTTGGTCTCCATCTTTTAATGAACTTGTGCCTCTGGACAATGAAATTCACTAAGGTTTTTAAATTATTTTATATCCACTTATTGGGGACAGTATGTCTAAATTGGGCTGGAGTTAGGCATTTTCCTTCTCCCATGAGGAAAGTTAGAGAAGACTGGGCTTTTGCATTCCTTTTCCCCAGGTCAGTTTGGCTCTAATAAGCCAGCATGTTAGCCTCCAGTTAACTAACTGAGGTCAGGCCTTGGTAAGAAGAACAGAGTGCTCTGGAGTATATAAAAAATGTTTCCTTTTCTCTTTCCCTTGCTGAAAGCGTGGGGGAATTTTTATCTGGCATTTACTGTTGGAACCCTGGTTAAGCTTCTAGAAGTAAACCTTCTAAAGTGTGAGGACATCCTTATTTCTGATAATCCTGGAGTTTTAAACTGTCAGAGTTTTCCATACTGAGACTCTGGGAATTAGTCAATTATAGTTCAGGTTTTTCTACCCTGGCACTTCTTCTCACTCTGATTTCTGCTCTGTTGAGTCTCTGCTCCAGTAAATTATGACCTGCTACAATTGCCTGACTGTATCTATAATCTTATGGGCCATGGTTGTGCTATCTATCCCCTTCTCTTATGAATTCAAGAAAAGTTATTAATATTATTGTCTGTTTAGCTTTTTTTTTTTTTTTTTTTTGTGGGGAAGACCAGCCCTGAGCTAACATCCGTCGCCAATCCTCCCCTTTTTGCTGAGGAAGACTGGCCCTGGGCTAACATCGTGCCCATCTTCCTCCACTTTATATGGGATGTCGCCACGGCATGGCTGACAGGCAGTGCGTCGGCGGGCGGCCGGGATCCGAACTCACGAACCCCAGGCTGCCAAGCGCGGACTAAACCCCTGCGCCACCGGGCGGCCCCAGTTTAGCTTTTTAATGGTGAGGACAAAAGGTGACTTCCAGATTCTTTACACAAGAAACTGGAAACCAGAAGTCAGAATATTTTGTTAATTTCTAGCAAAGCCAATTACTGGAAAGTCTACGTGCACTGATTTTTCAATAATCTAAAGTCAGAGTTCCTTTGTCCAGATAAAAAAATACTAACTTTGATCATAAAAGCAGAGTTTCCACTAGTATATTTAGGCCACTGTGTATACTTATACTCTATAGCATAAAATAAATGTGTGTTGAAAGAGGAGAAAATATATTTTACTTGATGTGGGGATAAG
Organism: Tapirus indicus; assembly: GCA_031878705.1. NCBI lineage: Eukaryota > Metazoa > Chordata > Mammalia > Perissodactyla > Tapiridae > Tapirus > Tapirus indicus. The sequence goes on along the minus strand of CM062917.1, from coordinate 88,589,526 downwards.
ATTGTATTAAATAGCATTTGTACAGGAAAAAAGACATTTAGTTCATATCTCAAAACAGCCCATTGGAGTCATATATATATATATATATATATATATATATATATATATATATATATATATATATAGCTGTGAGGATTTAAGTTAGAAACTCAGATTATTTGGAGTATGTGATACCAAGGAGCTGTTGTCTGGATCTCAGGGCAGAATCATTCTCAGGGAAGCACAATGACCATGAGTATGGTGGCCACAGACATATCAAGATGGCTCAGTGTTCAATCAGAGAAGAAAACCCAGGTAATAAAGGAATCCTGAAATGCCCTGTGCTTCCTGTCAACCCTGTGGAAGGAGGTGTAGATTGCATACTTCCCCAGGATACACCAAAACAGTGAGTATGACATTGGGCATATTCTGAAGAAAGAGGCAAGAGTAAGAAACCCAAGCCCAGAAATAAATCCATGAATATATGGTCAAATAATTTAAAACAAAGGAGCCAAGAATATACAATGGGGAAAGGACAGTCTATTAAATAACTGTGTTAGGAAAACTGGACAGCCACATGTGAAAGAGTGAAACTGGACCACTATCTTACACCATATGCAAAAATTAATTAAAATGGATTAAAGACTTGAACATAAGACCTGAATCTAAAACTTCTTTAAAAAACCCATAAGCTCCTTGACATAGATCTTGGTGGTTAATTTTGAATTTGACACTAAAGGCAAAAGTGACAAAAGTAAAAAATAAGTGGAACTACATCAAACTGAAAATCTGCACAGCAAAGAATGTCATCAACAAAATGAAAAGGCAACATACTGAATGGGAGAAAATATTTGCAAATCATTTATCTGTTAAAGGGTTACTAATCAAAATATATAAAGGACCCATACAACTCAATTGTAAAAAACCAAACAACCTGATTAAAAAATAAGCAGATCTAAGTTCACATTTTTCCAAGGAAAACATACAGATGGGTAACAGCTGCATGAAAAGATGCTCAACATCAATAATCATCAGGCAAATGCAAATCAAAACCACAATGACATATCACTTCACATCTGATAGAATAACTACTATCAAAAAGACAAGAAATAACAAGTGTTGCTGAGAAAAGGAATGCCTTGTTCACTGTTGGTGGCAATGTAAATTGGTACAGCCACTATGAAAAACAGTATGAAGTTTCCTCTAAATATTAAAAATACCTACCATATGGTCCAGCCATTCCACTTCTGGGTATTTACCTGAAGAAAATAAAAACACTAACTTGAAAAGATATATGCACCCCCATGTTCATTGCAGCATTATTCACAATAATCAAGATATGGAAACAACATAAGTGTCCATTGGTGGATAAATGGATCAAGAAATTGTGGTATATGTGCACAATGGAATATTATTTGGCCATAAAAAGGATGAAATCTTGCCATTTGCAACAACATAAGCAGACCCTGAGGGCATTATGCTAAGTGAAATAAGTCATACAGAGAAAGACAAATACTGTATAATCTCTCTTACATGTGGAATCGAAAAAAAAAAAAAGCTCATAGATACAGAGAATAGATCAGTGGTTGCCTCAGGAAGTGGATGGAAGGTGGAGAAATGGGAACAAAAAAATTTATAGTAATTAAAAGAAATCAGGGAGAACACAATCAAGCATTCAAAATCAAATCCCAAGTGTATAGAAATTTAGTATATGATAAAAGTGACTAGCCAGTTTATAACAGAAAGGATGAATTATTCAGTAAATTGTATTGAAATGCTTATTAACTCTTTTAGAAAAAAATAAGTTAGATTTCTACTTACACAATATGTTGTAGATATATTAGAGAACAAAATAAATTTAAAAAAAGAATAAAGAACTAAAATAATAACAATGAGCTGATTATGTATTTTTTAAAAATTATTTCTGTGTTTAGTCTAACTGAATTTTTCATTAAATCATGCAGGTCTTGAAATGAATAATTACATTTACCTATTTTGAAAATTATACTTCTCACATACTTACACACAATGAGCCATTTTAAAGATATCTGAGGAGCCACAGAAACCCTGTTTCAGCAAAAAGACTAGGGAACATTGGCCATTATTCTGCATCTGACCTCTCTCTTGATGTGTCTTAGCCAAAGTTCTGATATCTATGCTAGAACCTAGTCACCCCCCTGTCTGCATTAGAGTGTTTGATCCCAAAATTTAACGTTGGATTGGGTCATTCAAAGAAGCAGGAACTGTGCACATCCACTAAATAAAAGGCATAAAAATTTATTGAAACAGCAATAAAGTCACCAAGTTCCCAGAGGAGCCCATCAGATGATTCTTTGTCTGTGAATGGTACCCACAAAGGTAACAGTGGTGTCTTCATATGAATCATTTTCAGGCACAGGTTGGAAATTGCTTGTGGTTATGAGGTCTCCATCTCCGATTGCAAGCATTTCTGGAGATTCTGCAAGCCCATACTCTTTTTTAGTATAATACTTTTAGCTTAAATTGGACTGAATTTATTTCTGCTAAGAAGTAAATTTACTTCTGTTAAGAACCTTGCTTAGTCATATTCCAAACCATGTTTTAATTCAGTTGGATAGTCTTGCTAGAAAAGGGTAAGTGCTTAGTAGGCATTTGGTTATTGATATTAAGGAGTAAATGTCTTCTTTTTTCTCCAAATTTGAGACCTATATTTGTATTATGTGGTAAATCTTTCAAGTGCAGGCAACACTTTTTAAAAATATTGCTGCATTGTTATAGTTACTTTTTTTTTTTTTTTGTGGGGAAGACCAGCCCTGAGCTAACATCTGTTGCCAATCCTCCCCTTTTTGCTGAGGAAGACTGGCCCTGGGCTAACATCTGTGCCCATCTTCCTCTATTTTATATGGGACGCCACCACGGCATGGCTGACAGGCAGTGCGTCGGTGGGCGCTCGGGATCCGAACTCGCAAACCCCGGGCTGTCAAGCGCGGACTAAACCGCTGCGCCACCGGGCGGCCCCTACAGTTACTTTTGATGAAAAAATTTTCCATCATATTGTAAGAGATGAGCCATACTCAGCTGCCATTCCAAAATCAAGCTTTTAGTAAGTTAATACTTAAGAAATCTCTAACTTCTCACTTGGTTTTAGTATAAAAATACTCAAATTAATATTTTTTCTTCTAAAATGTGGTTCTATTTTGGAAAAAAAAAAATTTCCAGTGCCAATACATCAGTCATCCAACAATGTCATTATTTGGAAAATCCAGGTTTTCTTACATGTTTATTCTAGCTTTCTTCTTCCAACCTGTCTTCAGAGAATAAAGGCTATAGCAAAATACTCTGCTGGACAGTGGTAACCCTTCATCCATAGTGTACAGGTGTACAGCTAAGGTGGGAGTAATGGTGGGACATTTGTATTCTAATGACTGAGCAGGTATATCTTTAAAAATGTTGGTGCAGAGAGATTGACTCCAAGCCAGTCTCCCAAAGCTGGTTCAGTAGAATTATGAGAATATTAAATGGAGAATAAAGTGTGCATAACAAAAATTAGTTTATAAAAGAGCAACAGTGGCTACTTGGGAAGTAAAATTTGGGCATGTTTTGAGGAATGATTGGAGAGTGGCTCAGATTGATTAATCTGCACTAATTAGTATATAACTTGAATTAATCCTTATATAAAGTGGCTCTCATTCTTCTATAGTCCATTTTGCATTTCCCCAGTCATAATTACTTATCCCAAGGTAGAACTGTAAATAAATTACTTCCTTAAGATTCAGTTGTATCCAGGGTCCCTCTTATATAAGATAAATCAATGATGTATTTTCTCTAGAGTGGTGTAAGAACTTCTAATTCCCTTCAGAGTTCTCTGCCTAATCTCTACATTTATCACTTCCCTTGAAAATTGGGAAATAGTAGTACCAGTATGCACCATTTAAGAGTAAACTATAATAGAAATGAGAAGTAATTTTTAGTCTTTCAAATAACTCCAGCAATGTTATAATATTTATTATCCTTTTCTCCTATTTTAATCATTTTGGGAGATATATTAGGTATAGTAGAACTATTATACTGAATGATAACATCAAGGTGAACAGTTTCCATTTTTATTTATACAAATTAGTAAAAAATTATTGCCTACAAGTTACAAGAAAATATATGCCCTTTATATTTATTTAAAAAGTACTACAAAAATCCCTTAAATATTGGCTGGGAACACACAATTATTTTGTTAAATCTCAATTAATTTAATCCTCTAGACTAATTTTAGTCCCTGTCATCAATCTTGGAATAATACTCTTCCTAATGACTATACAATGTTAAATTGATCTACTTCTGAGGCTTCAAGACTAATGAAATCTTTGCCTACATTTTCACAGAATAGATTATCTGAGTCACTCTTCTCAGGGCTCCCATTACTTCACTATTTCTCAGGCTGTAGACGAGGGAGTTAAAAAACTGGGCTCAGGACAGTGTGGAAGACAGCCAGAACTGTCTTGTTTTGTTCTCTATTGGAGATTGGAGGAATCTTCGATGTAGGTAAATGTAAGCAAAGGGAATAGTAGAAAGTCACCACAATGTGATGGGTTTTGCAGGTTGAATAAGCCTTCTTCCTCCCTTCTGCTCCATACATGCTGTAGACAGCAAGGAGAACCCAGCCATAGGAATATGCAATACCAATGAAAAGACACATGAGGAATAGGGTGGTGCTCATAAACACTGTGCACTCATAGACCCAGGTGTCAATGCAGGCCAGAGTCAACATGGCCAGGACATTACAGAAGATATGGTTGATGGACGTGGATCAGCAATAAGGGATATGGAGGGCATGTAGAGTGTGGGCAAAGTAGTTGATAGAGCCCATTATCCAAGATCCTATTGTCATCACCACACACTTTTTTGCTTATATGGATGGAATAGTGGAGAGGAAAGCAAATAGCCAGATAATAGTCATATGTCATAGATGTCAAGAGCATTGCTGCTGCAAATGCTAAAGTCAAGAAGTTCTGAACCTTACATGCAAAGAAGCAGATAGAATTGTTTCCAAATGGACAGTTGGAAGCCATTTTGGGGACAATGGTGCAGATGTAATTCAGGTCCATGAGGGAGAGCTGACTAAATAGGAAATATCTGGGTGTGTAGAGAGGGGTGTCTCGGAGGATGAAGAGGATCATGAACAGTTTGCCAAATAGAGACATTAGGAAAATGAGAACAATGAGAATGAAGAATAAGCTATTTTTGATGGTGGAAATGACCCCAATATGACAAAATCAGTTGATGTTTGGTTGTAATTATCCATCAGTATTCACTGGTTTTCTTGAAGGAAGAGACAAAAGCATGTATGGTAAATAAAGAACAATGAACTGTTAACATTTATTTTTAATTTTATTTTTAGTTTGTGAATTTTTCAGGAAATACCTAGTTTCTTGAGTGAGTAATAATTTCCTATTTTGAAAAAGAAATCTCATTCTGTTACCCATAGTCACATGGTAAGGTGGTAGGCATTTACATCTAAAATATTTTGTAAAGAATCTATGAACTAATAAAAGGAAACTATCTATACCTACTCAAATATGATATGGATGATTATCTTCCCTATGTAAATTCATATATCAAAAATATCAAATATTTTAATTAAACATGCAGAATTCTTATAGCCAATACAGAGCACAAATGGAATATTAGTTCAAATAAATATAGATTTGGCTCATCATAGGAATAAATTTAGTGATACACAAAAGGTGATTTTTTTCTATGCAGTCATGCACTGCATAATGATGATTTGGTCAATGGCGGACTTCATGTACGATGGTGGTCGCACAAGATTGGTATCATATAACCTAGGTGTGTAGTAGGCTATACCATCTAGGTTTGTGTCAGCACACTCTATGATGGTCACACAGTGAAAAAGTAGCCTAAAGATGCTTTTCTCAGACTGTATCCTTGTTCTTAAGTGATGCATGACTGTATTTAAAATTACATTCTTTGCTTATCCTTTAAGATATATATATGAATAACTGTAACTTTTTTTCTAATGTTGAGAGGCTAGATTTTCTTCTTGATGTTACTGTGTCCAACATAGCTGAATAAACTTTCTTGAAAGTCAGTTATCAGTAAGTGACATGGGCTCAGAAAACTACAAGTGTTTATTGCCTAATACCATCAGGTACAAATTAATAGTTTTGATTTTTAAATTCCTCCATTATTGTCCTTTTTAACTTCCAGCTCAGTTGCTTACTCTCTAGTATAGGTCAGACTTTTCTTCATATTTTCTATAAACCATGTGCACTGCAGCCCCCATTACTTGCTCAGGAATCCCTAAATATGAGAGTGAAACTTAAAAATATTTTAAGGCTCTTTCTCCTGCTCTTCTATCTCTATATCTCTCTCTCCCTCATCAAATGATATCTTATATTTAAAGCTTGTGTATGTAGAGATAAAATGATAGCTTGATCACAAATATTTATCACCTCTCCCTCTGAAATACAACTAAAATAATGGTAATGGAATAAAAAATGTTAGTTATGAGATTTAAAAACTTGCATAAAGGAATAAATGTTACATGGACTATTTCAGCACATTGTAGATGATGGACTTTAGTTGAAGAAATGGTTATTCAATTAATGGCGAAAAGGTTTTGACATCCTAAAAAATGGGGGTGGGTGGGAGGACATTGCATTCCAAAGGAAAGTCTATAAATAGGCAAACTATGACACCATGCCATATAAATAGACTGCCAACCATTCTGTTTTGCCCAAAATGAGGGTTTTCTGGAGCATGGGGATTTTGGTTTTAAAATCAGGAAACTCCTGTGCAAACTTGGACCAGCTAGTTACTCTATGATTCATATAAAATTCAAAAGCCATCACTTACTAGATTTTTGAGGAAGTCACCATGAAAGAGGGGGAGATTAAAATATACACAGAGAAAAAATTGAGAAGAAAAAGAGAAAATATACACACAAAATATTTTAAAATAAAAAGTAACATCTTCAGAGATCTATAATATATTAAATCCACAAAATTAAGTACTCTTGATATTTATGGATCTAGAGGGTATTATGTTAAGTGAAATAAGCCAGAGAGAGAAGGACAGACACTGCATGAATTCACTCATGTATGGAATATAAATGAACACACGGACAGAGACAACTGATTGGTGGTTACCAAAGGGAAAGGGGGTGGGGGGTGGGCACAAGGGGTGAAGGGATACATCCACATGGTGATGGACAAACAATAATGTACAACTAAAACTCCATAGTGTTATAAACTATTAAGACATCAATAAAAAAAATAAATAAAGCATTTCTTTTGAAAAAAATATATTTTAGCCAACATAAATGATTCATTCAAAATTTTGAAAGTCAAATACCAGGAAATCTTCCAGTAAGTGTAATGCATTTGATCTTAGCCAAAAGGCCAATAAACAATAGAAAATATAAATAAAGGAAAACGGGAGAGACTAATAAATAAGAGATAGGAAATTGGAAAATTGATGCAAGAGTAGTTACTTATGATTAGGGTTGTTTCTACAAATGTATGGAAAAAATAAATGAGATAAAATTGTCAAAGTATTTCTCAGAACTGAACAAATATGAGCCACCATCGATACAGAATTCAGAGTCCAGCAAAATAAATGAAAACCACTCTGATAACTTCTGAAATACTCATTGATAAAAAACACTTTTTTCCCTTAAAATGCCCTTTGGCTTTCAGAATAAGACAAAGCATATGCTGACATCAAAATACATAATTTACATTAGTCTGAATTATTTATACTGTTGTCAAGACAGTATCTGAAATAACTTTTACTATCACTGTCTATCATTTATTTTCTATAAAGGACTTTCCATGGCAAAATGTCTAACAGGTATTTAATATTTTACTAGTTTTACAGATGAAAAAGAGGAGGCTAAAGGTATTTGAAGAGGGTCATGGAAATATTAGATGGCTCATCAGACCTGGTACTGGATCCAATGTGTAATTTTCAGTTATACCATTTAGACTATGACTTTATTAAATTGAAATATCTTCCTAGTAAGGATTCAATATATCCACTAACTGTTTATTTTAGTGTTTGAAAACAAGACAATTTTTTGAATGTGTAAAGAAACTTCTACTAGATTATTTTTACTCATTTCTTCTGCTTCTAGTCACTGAAATAACAATAACTAACCTACATATAGTCCATTTACATAAACTTTTACCTGTATTAATTATTTTCAACCTTCCTAAAAACTTTGATATTTAAGCATGAACATTAATTTCACTATGTATAGTAGAAAATTGACAGCATCTGTCTAAAGTTACATACTGTGTGACAGAAGGAGAAAGCTTTGCTCCCGGATCATTTCTATATGTTGAAGGGAAGTCTTAGGTGTAGACTTTGTTGACTGGCTCCACTGGCATCCTGGACAGGTGCCAGGAATTGTGTCAACTTGAAAACAAGCTTCTGAGGTTGGTAACACCAACGACATTTGTAAAAGAACTGACAGTCATTGAATTCAAGTGACTTTTTCTTTATCATGAGATTAATAAAATACCCTTATCACTTACCTTGAGAGGCAAGGAATGAGAAATAAGGGTGGCCCACATTTTAGCCATCCAAAATTTCCTTTAAAGTAGATATTTAAACATGAATTATCTATTCATACTAGGCAGTGGATGATGGGAAATATATTCAATAAGTTATTTTATGCCAAAATAAAATTGCATTAGAGTTTAAAGCTTACACATTTCAGTTCTCCTTAGAGACATGTTTCTTCAGGTTTCCTGATTTTCGTGTACTCTCACTGGTTCCCTGCCGCAACCCAATAGTTCACATCCAGCCTCTAATAATTGGTGAGAGGGAGGTCTCAAAATATCATTTAAAGATAAATTACATCTCAGAGACTTTAAATGAAGTCTAAATCATATGTTGCTTTCAATCAAAAAATGTCTCTGTCTAGAAAGATATATTTATCAAAGAACACTCATATTATCTCTGTAAGTTGGGTTGCAGATATTATGCATATTCTATAGTCCAGTTGCATCATATTCTATCCTCCAGTTGCATCACAAGTTCAAAAGTGACTCACATATTCACCCGTGACTATTTTCTTTGCATATTTTCTATCCTTTTCTTCACAAGTTTGGAAGTAATACATGAAAAAAAAAAAGACTCAATTTTAGAGTTAATTTCTTTATTGTTAGTACAGGTATTTAACATGTACTCCCACTGTTATACAGATAAAAATCTAAAACCCAAGGATTTACAGTCTATTCAAGACCACCCAGTGAACCATGTATAGCTGGGTCTAGAATTTGCAGGTTTTTTCCTTTTTCCTTTTTTTTTGTGAGGAAGACCAGCCCTGAGCTAACATCCATGCCCATCTTCCTCTACTTTATATGGGACGCCGCCACAGCATGGCTGACAAACAGTGCGTTGGCGGCACCCGGGATCTGAACCAGCTCATACATGTAGATCCCATTAAAACTACTGTACTGGAGGAGAGACATCAAGATGGTGACATAGGTCTTTCTTGACTTCATTCCCCTCTTTGTGAAGACCAACTATCAATTATTCATAGACAAGACACCATTGTGAGCATTCTAGAACACAGGTGTGAGGCATAAGCATCCCCCTGGGCCACAGAGACCAAAAAGGACCACAATAGAAGGGTAAGAGAAGTTGCTCCTTTCTGACTGCATCTCCCCTCCCCCAGGATGGCACAGAGGCACACCAAGAGGGCCCCCTCACTTAGACTTTTCTCCTTGGGAAAAAGAGAGCCCAATGTGGACATCCAGGTCTGTCAGCATTGTGGGTCACTTCTTAGGAGGCCTTGAATATCTCCTCACAGGGATTTTAGGGGTAATATGTGGGGCTTGATTGTTGGAGATTAGATTGTGATGACGAAGGGGAGCAGGGCTTATAGCAACAAGTACTCAGATTGTGGCTGACTGAGTTTCTACTCACTGTGGCACCCAAGTAAAGACTCAACCAGTGGCTTTGCCCATCGGCAAAGACAAGACTGTGCATCCCTGTGACCAGGAAAATTGTGGGCAGTTATGACTGATTTTCAACACCAAACAATAAGCATTGCCAGCCTTGGAGCCTGTTCTGCTACCCCACATTGACAGGAAAACTAATTCATAGCCCAGCCTACTGCTGAGTACCACCCCCAGCCCTGCCAATCAGAAAGCCTGACTTTATCACCTGAAAAGCTGCATATCTCATCAGCACTTGAGTGGAGAGACTGGCGAGTGGATTTGTAAGATGGCAGAGCAATGATGGAGGCCCTATTTGGCCAAGGAACTCAGCATGCAGTTCTGCCTGATAGGGAACCCCAAACAGTGAGCCTTGATGACAATGGAGACTGTTCTACATCCACCTCCAGGCAGGGAAGCTACCTTATCATCCCACCTACCACTGAGTGCATCCCCCCAGCCCTGACAACCAGGAAATTTTACTGGAGCACCTGAGAAGATACATAGCCCAGCAGCACCCAAATGGAGAGTGTGGCCAGCAGCTCTGCTCACAATAAGAGCCAGAATATTGGCCTTGTCTAGTCCGTGAATTCCTTGTACAGTTCTGCCTGATTTGCAACCCAGAACAATGAGCCTTGGCAGCTTTGGTGCCTCTTTTGTTGCCCTGCAAAAGTAGAAAAGCTAACTCATACCACTGCCTATTGCAGAGGGTAATCCCTAGCCCTTACCAATCAGAAAGACTTACCAGAACAACTGGGAAGCTGCACAGTCCAGCAGCACTTGAGCAGAGAGCCTAAAAAGTGGCTCTGCCCATCTCCAGAGTCAGCCAGTGGCCCTGTATGGCTAGGGAGCTTGATGTGCAGTTCTGCCTGATTTGGTCCCAAACAACAAGCCTTGCCAGCCTTGGGGCATGTTCTGTGGTCCCACCCTGGTAAATAAGCTAATTGGCAGCCCAACTCACTGATTGATACAGTCTTCAGCCTGCCTGACCAGGAAAACTAACCAGAACATCCAGGGAGCTATGTAGCCCATTCTACAGCCCTGCTTACAGTGGCACATGAGCAGAGAACCCAGCCACTCTGCTTATCTGTAGAGCAAAACCGGTGGCTCTGTCTGGCCAGGAAACTTAGTGCACAGTTTTGCCAGATTAAGATCCTAGAAAAAGATCCATGCCACGTGTGGAGCTCATTTTGCCGCCCACTCTGCCCAGGCAGTAAAGCTTATTCATAGTGCTTCCTACTGCTGAGTACAGTACTTAGTCATGCTTGCAAGGAAGCCTGACCAGAGAATCCAGGCAAATGAAGAGCCCATACTACAGGACTCAATCAATATAAACAATCAAGACTCAATTAGGAAGAAATAGAAAAAAAAATCTGAACAGACCAATAACAAGTAAGGGGACTGAATCAAAAATCAAAAATCTCACAACAATGAAAAGCCCCAGAAGGTTGTATGTTTTTAGGAATGTATTCATTTCTACTAGGTTGTCCAATTTGTTGACATATAGTTATTCATAGTAGTATCTTATGATACTTTGTAGTTTTGTGGTGTCAATTATAATGTCTACTCTTTCATTTATAATTTTATTGATTTTGTTCCTCTCTTTTCTTGGTGAGTCTAGCTAGAGGTTTGTCTTTTCAAATAATCAACTCAGTTTTATTAATCTTTTCTCTTCTTTTACTCTTTATTACATTTATTTCTGCTCTAATCTTTATTATTTCTTTCCTTCTGCTAATTTTGGGCTTAGTTTTTTTATTCTTCTTTTAGTTCATTTAGGTGAAAAGTCAAGTTATTTGAGATCTTTCTATTTTCCTGATGTATGTGTTTATAGGTATAACTTTCCTCCTAAAATTGCTTAGAATGCATTTCATAAGTTTTGATATGTTGTGTTTCCATTTTTATTTGTCTCTAGACTCTTGTTTATTTCCCTTTTAATTTCTTATTTGATCCATTAGTTGTTCAGCAGTTTAATTTCCATGTATTTGTGGATTTTACAGCTTTCTTCCTGCATTAATTTCTAGTTTCATACCATAGTGGTCTCAAAAGATACTTGATATAAATTCTATCTTCTTGAATTTGTTTAGGCTTGTTTTGTGGTGTAATATATGACTTGTCCTACAAAATGTTCCACGGGTACTTCAGAAGAATTTGTTTTCTGTTTCTGTTGGATGGAATGTTCTGTATATGACTATTAGGTCCATTTGGTTTGTAGCGTTGTTCATATCTGCTGGTTCTTTATTGATTCCCTGTCTAGATAATCTACCTATTGCTGAGAGTGGGATATAAAAGTCCCCAACTATAATTGTATTGCTGATTATTTCTCCTTTTATAAAGCAAATTGTATTTGCTTTATACATTTAGGTGCTCCAATATTGGGAGCATACATATTTATGGTTCTTATATTTTCTTGAAGCATTGATCCATTTATTGTTATATAATGACCTTATCTGTCTCTTTTTTTTTACCATTAATTTAGCTTAAAATCTATCTTGTATAAGATAAGCAATGCTACCTCTGCTTTTTTTTTTTTTGGATGCCAGTTGCATGACATGTCTTTTATATTTTTATTCACTCTCAATCCACATGCTTCTTCAAAGCTAAAGCGAGTCTCTTGAAGGCATCACACATTCAACCTTTTTTTCTTGCTCTTGTTCAACCATTTGATGTCTTTTGATTGAATAATTTAATCTGTTTATGTTTACTGTAATTATTAATAGATCAGGACATAATATTGCCATTTTGTTGTTGTTTGGCTCTTCTTAGATCCATTGTTTCTTGCTTCTTATTTTACTGTCTTCTTTTGTAATTTGATAACTTTTTGTGGTAGCATACTTGGACTCTATCAGAATCTTTTGTGTAACTACTAGAAGCATTTTCCTTTGTGGTTATATGAGGATTACATAAAATATATTTCTAACACTCTATTTTAAGCTGGGAACAACTCAACTTTGATAGCAGCATTCAAAAACTTTACACTTTATTTTTCCTCCTCACATTTTAGATTACTGACATTAAAATATGTACATTTAAATTTATTTTTATGTTGTGCATCCAATAATAAATTATTGTAATCATTGTTATGTCTTAATAGGTTTATTTTTAGCTTCAAAATAGAATTGTTAGTGTATATGTGTCACCATTACAATATTAGGAAATCTGACTTTGACCATATATTCATCCTTAATAGTGAGTTTAACACCTACTTTCATATGTTTTTGAAATACTTTTATTTCTGCTAGAACTCTCTATAGAATTTCTTGTAAGGCAAACCTAGTCACTATAAATTCCCTGAGCTTTTGTTTTCCAGGAAGATCTTTTTCTTGTCTTCATTTCTGCAGGAGAGTTATGCAGAATATAGTATTCTTGATTGAGTTTTTTTCTTTCAATATTTTGAATATATCATCCCATTCTCTCTTGGCCTGAAAAGTTTGTGTTGAGAAATCCACCAATAGTCTTATGTGGGTTCTGTTGTATAAGACGTGACAATTTTCCCTGATGCTGTCAAAATATTATTTTTGTCTCTGAATCTGACACTTTAATTAAAATGTGTCTAGGTGAAGCCCTTTTTGGGTTCAACCTATTGGGCTCTTTGGGCCTTATGAATCCGGATGTACATTTCTGTCCCCAGGTTTGTCAGTCAGCCCTTACTACTTTAAATATACTGCCTGTCCCTTTCTCTTTCTCTTCTGCTTCTGGGATTCCCATAATGTGCATATTGTTTCTCCTTCTAGTTTCCCATATGTCCAGTAGGCATTTTTCACTACTTTCCATTGTTTTTCTTTTTGCTCTTCTAACTGAATAATTTTAAACTCCCTGTCTTCTAGTCATTGGCGTTTTTTTCTGCGTGGTTGAGTCTGATATTGAAGCCCTCTATTGAATTCTTCAGTTCAGTCATTGTATTCCTCAGCTCTAAAATTTCCGTTTTTTATTTTTTATGGTTTCTATTCCTTTTTGGACTTCTCATTTGTTCATGCATTGTTTTCTTAATATTGTTTAGTTGTCTGTGCTGCCTTGTAGTTCACTAAATTTCTGTAAGAGCATTATTCTGAATTCTTTGTCAGACAGTTTATAGATCTCTACTTTTTTTAGGTCCAGTTATTGTAGTTTTATTAGTTTCCTTTGGTGGTTTCATGTTAACTGCTATTTTATGATCTTTGATTCCTTACATTTGTACCTGTGCATTTGAGTAGAAACATCCTCTTCTACACTTTACAGGTTTGTTTTGGCAGACATAGTCCTTCACAAGTCAGCTCAGCTTGAAGTTCTGGATGGGTCATCTGGTAGCATCTTTGGTCCAGGGGAGCTTGTTATCAGGGTCTATTCTGAGGTGAAGTCACTGCCTAAGATTTGAGTTGAGAGGATGCTGCTGGCTAGGAACAATTGGATAGGACACTGGCTTGTTTTCCTGTCTGAATGTGGCTGTAGGAAGAGCATCATGGTTTCCTGGATTCCCTGGATGGGCTTCCTTGTTGGGCATGACTGGGTATATAGTCAGCAGTAATTAAGCCTCTAAATTATCCTCCTTGCTTGGTTGAGGGGTGCTAAACAGGCTCCAAGGCAATCAATGCTCATCTTTTTGAGGTTCCTAATCAGGCAGAACTGGGCACCAAGCACCCTGACCAGACAAGTTCCCCAGATTAGCTCTGCAGATGAGCATAGCCAATAGCCAGGCTCTCTGTTCAAGTGCTACTGGGCCATGCGGCTTCCTGGGTGCCCTGGCCAGGTTTCTTCATTTGAAGGAGACTGAGGGCTGCACCCTACATAAGACAAGACTATGAATTAACTTCTGACCCTGGGTGGAGTGGTAGAACAGGCTCAAAAGCCAGAAAGACTTGTTCGTGGTCTGACATCAGGTAGAACTGCACACCAAGTTCCCTGGATAGACAGGGCCAAAATTCTGGCTCTTTATTCAGGCAGTGCCATAGGTTGGGCTCTCAGCTTCAGTGAGGCTGGGTTACACAGAATTCCAGGTACTCTAGCCAAGCTTCTTTGTCATGTAGGGCCAAGGAGATACACTCAGCAGTAGGTGGGGCTATGAATGTTTCCCTAAATGGACAGGGTGACAGAACAGACTTCAAGGCCAGCAAGGCTCACCCTTGGGGACCCAAATCAGACAGAAATGCCCATTGAGTTGCCTGAGGAGACAGAGCCACCATCTATTTCTGCAAAAATGCAAAGCCACTGGTTAGGATTTATACTTATGCACCACTGTGAGTAGGAACTCAGTTTGCCAAAATCCAAGTGCTAAAACTGCTCTAAGTCTCACTTTCCATCTCCATCACAAGCTGATCTCCAGTGGTCAAGCCCTGAAGATTGCCTCCATGATCTTCATGAGGTAAGATTGAGTGGGCATGCTGATAAAAGACCCACAACACTGGGGGAGATGCATGTCTACTTTGGGCTCTCTTTTTCCCACTGAGGAAACAATATTCCCAGGAGATCCTCTCAGTGTGATGCCATAACCTGGGGGAGGGCCAAAGTGGTCAGAGTGTAGACTTTCATCTTACCCTTCTTTTTTTTTTGGTGAGGAAGACTGGCCCTGAGCTAACATCCATTGCCAGTCCTCCTCTTTTTTGCTGAGGAAGATTGGCTCTGGGATAACATCCATGTCCATCCTCCTCTACTTTATATGGGATGCCACCACAGCATTACTTGACAAGCAGTACATTGGTCTGCACCCAGGAACCAAACCTGTGAACCCCAGACAGCTGAAGTGGAGCATGTAAACTTAATCACTATGCCACCGGGCCAGCTCCTTATCTTACCCTTCTAGTGGAAAATGACATCATGCCCCCCCCCCCCCGCTTAGAGTCCCTAAAAAAGTGGAGTGAAGGTGATGTAGGTGAGAGTTCAGAGAAAACATAAATGGGCTTATTCTAGCTTGTATTTATTGGGATATAAAATGTATCAGTAAGTTTGTATCAAATGAGTAAATATGTTTTATTTTCATTTTCCCCAATGATAATATGTGTATTTTTCAGTTTGAAATATTATTTTCTAAATTTCCGGTAACCCACCTTATATCCACTTCCTTAGAAAAAAATCTTCAGCATTGAAAAAATAATTGAATGCCAGTTTTAGATGGGATACACATTTTGGAATTGAAACATCAAATTTTAAATGGAAAATTAAGTCATGTTGATGATTCACACTTGCCTTATATTTAATCACTGATGGAAATACTATAAAATATGAAATACAAAGATGTATATGTAGTCCCTTTATCAAGAAGTCCAGCTTAAGAAAGGTAGAAAATGAGATCACTATGATATAGTTACAGAGATACTCATGAGTGCATTGTGTTCAAGGGGAAGGGAATCTAATCTTGCCATGGTTGACTAGAAAGAAAAGGATGTGGAGTAAGCAGATGTAAGGAGGCAACACTATGGTAGATGTGATAACTAAGTGGACACCTTGGAGATGACTCAATTTTAGATTTATACAAATATGTGAGAATATCTCAGGCAAGTTAAAATCATAGCAACACTCAACCCAACATTGTAAATAGTCAATGTTTACTTAAAGAAAAAGTGAGTAACCAGAGTTGGCTAAAGATAGAGAAAGAAGATTACTAAGGTGCAACAATCATTCTATTAAAGAAAATTCAGCTCTGATCTCATGTTTCCATTTCACTAAAAAATAAAACAAGACAATACAAACAAGACTCCCGTGGATGACCTCCTCTCTGACATTGCACCGCTACTTTACTTACTTTAGCAAGTGACTTTTTGATCTTCACCCTGATAAATGCAGTAGTCTCTCCATTATAAAAAATAATTATAATCACATTATTATGGCTAATTACCTTGACATCCTAGATATTGCCCAGCTCTTTGGTGTCCTTCAGTAGAATTTTACTACATTTTACAAAAATGCAGATAATTTTATGTAAACACATTTGTAATATAACGTGTGTAACTGTATCAAAAATGATTCTTACAGTTTTTAAAAATTTTAGTGGGAAGAAGCGGGAAGACATGGGTCATCATTTACTTTTTATAAGGATCTTGGGCATTTATAATTAGGTTCTCAGAGGGAACAATACATTATATGAGGTATGTATTTACAAAAACAAACATGTGATAACTTTATCAAGAGTTTGGAAATATCCACTTCTTTCCATACTTAGAGAGACAAAGACTTGAATTTTCTTCTCAGGAGAAACTAATAATGGATTTATTCTAGGGATTGAAACAGAAATACATAGAACACACACTTCAAGTATTTTTTCTACTATTTTTATATGGAAAGAAATTTTGGAGCATATTTTTCATTGCTGCCAAAACATCTTTATTTCTAAAGCTGTAAACAATTGGGTTGAGTGTGGGAGTGAGGATAGTATAAAATATGGCCAGGAACTTATCCTGGCCTGGAGTATGGTATGACTTAGGTCTCATGTATGTGAAGATAAATGGCCCATAGTACATTATGACCACAACCATGTGGAAAAAACAGGTGGAAAATGACTTTTTCTGTGCTTCAGATGATTTCATTTGGAGGACAGTAAGGAGAACTTGAACATAAGAAGCAAAGATTAGGGAGAAAGGGATGAGCAGGAAAATGATGCCACTTACATAAACTCCTTGTTCATAGTGTGTTGTGTCCACACAGGACAATTTCAACATTGCAGGGACTTCACAGAAAAAGTGATCAATAGCTCTCGAGCCACAGAAAGGAAGATGGAGTGTGTAAGCTGTGTGAACTATGGAGTTGACAGTCCCAACAAGCCAGGACCCTGTAGCCATGAGAATGCTGACATAGTCATTCATAAGAATGGGATAGTGCAGTGGGTGACAGATGGCTATATAGCGATCATAGGACATTACTGCCAGGAGAAGGCACTCACCACCCAACAGAGTGAGGGATAGAAATATCTGGAAGCCACAACCAGCAAAAGAAATAGCTCTGTTGCCTGACAGAATGTTAATGACCATTTTGGGAACAATATTGGAAATATGCAAGATATCCATAAAAGAGAGATGGCTGAGCAGGAAATACATTGGAGTACGAAGTCGTGGGTCCCTGTGGATAAGGAGAATCATGACAGTATTTTCTGTTACAGTCATAATAAAAGTAATTAATATAAAGGAAAAGAAAAGCAGACTTTTTTGGGAAGAAGAGAACAGTCCCAACAGAATGAAGTCACTGCTGTAAGTGTGATTCTCATGTCCCGTCATGGATTTTCTTATGTTACCTAAAAGATAAAAATATAAATAAATAAGAGCCAAATAGAAAAGGAAGAAAAAGTACCCTAAGTCTCAAACTCATTTCCATATATCTGCATAATAAAAGAGAGTTAATGATGCATAGTTTGCCATCAAAGTCAAAGGATTCTCAACCAGCTTTTGAAGTGAGCATGGTTATATGATGGGCATTTATTTGTTTGAATCAGGTGATGATATTCATTGCTTGAGTGGGCACTAGCTCTATGTAGAGTCACAAACTTGACTCCATATTCTTTACTCAAGTCCAGTCTTTTTCCAAATGTCACCTTCTCCAAGAGATCTACCCCTAAATATCCTATTTATAATCACAATGCTCCCGCTAGTAACACCACTTTCCTGATCCTCCTTACTGTGCTCATTTTACTTTTTGCAAATCACCTTTCAGCATATTAAATAGTAAACTTACGAACTATATTATTTTTTGTTGTCATCTCACCCACCAGAATTTCATTTTGACGATGGTATATCTTTATTTTGTTCACTGCAATAAGCCAAATGCCTAGAACAGTGCCTCACAATGATATTTGAGAAAAACATGAATAAATGGAACTTAATTTCCTAGTGCAATTTTTATTTAGATAAAGCTCAAAGAAAATGGAATGTATGGTTTTTGTCTTTCCAAAAATAATAATAATGAAATGCTGTAACAAAAACTAGCTTAATTGATGTTGGTAATTTGAAACATCATTTATATTTTAAATCTAAAAAAATAAAAATTTAATTTAGTCAAAATCAATAGTCATTATAAGGATATATTTTATTTTTGTTAGTTTTATTAACTTATAGAAATTGAATTATATTTTATTAATTCTTTATTGGGGAATATTAGGTGCTAACAATATTGTTTTACATGGGTAGTGGTTACTTAACTGTTTACCTTATAATTATTTGTGTAAATTCAGTATGTATGATCTATCCCTCAATATAAATAAAAGCCCAAAATTTTTTGTCTAAGATTTTTTAAGGAAATTTTTACTGTGTATTTTAAGATTTTGTGTTTTTATATATATGCAAAGTATTTATCACTTGAAAGAAGGAATCAATGAATTTAGTCACTTCAGTGCAAAAATTAACCTTTGTTCATTAATTATTTTCTACATAAACTTATTTTAGCTTAAAATAGCCACTTTATTTTAAGGCAACTTAGACTGTGGTTATGGAGAATGAAACAGTAACATTGTAATAAAACACGTAGGCCATTTCATACCAAGAAAGTTTAATGTAAATAAAAGAACGGTCCATAATTCTGTTTTCTAGGCATATCCCACTCCATTCGAGCAATAACTGCTTCTGATTAAAATGTGTGTGCTATATTTACACCCATATCAAAAAAGCCTTCATTCTTGAATAAGTTATATGAAACCCTAAATTAACTTCATCAGGAATCCAACTAGTTTGTCCAACTGGCTAAACTGTTCGGTTTTGTTTATGAAACTACTTAGGACTTAATAGGTTTATTCCAATTAGTGAATCAAACTCTCTTTAGCTAGTTATTATTCAAATAGTCCATTGATTTCACCCTCACTTTGAAATTGTTTTCTAGCTATAGTCATATTCCAATCTTTTCTCCCCTAAAAAAAATTGTCCTACTGTATCATGTGCTCAGTGATTGCATTACACTTAATTCATTCCTATCATTTTGTATTTATCAAAATTTTCAAAATGTAATATATATCCATTAATTTTGACTTAACTAAACTGAAAAATATTATTTCACATCTGTTCCAGATCTCTCATTACACCAATAAAGAATACAGAATAGATTTAACTAGAGGCCAACTGTTTACTAATATTCGTAAGACTACACGTTAATAGATTAAACAATTATTGATATGCTCCTATGTTATGTCTTTACATTAAGTTTTGACTATTAGACAAATAAAAGAGAAAAAACATCAAGTCAATTCTTCCTGAAAAATATTTAGTTTGAAAAGTATTTCTATGAAAATCCTGGAGAATATTAAGTCGGTTGTGTGCTTATATTTTACACAAATGACAACACCATTTTTATCTTTTGAAGTTTTATAAAACACTTGAAATATCAATGACACACTTGATATAATAATTATAAGTTCTGTCATAAAAATTTTAAGTATAAGACTTACTGGGTTGGTTACCAACTGATTCAAAATAATTGTTTTTTATTGATAATTTACTCAAATGGAATTTATGGGAGAGGCAGAAGTCAAACACTGAATTGCCCTAAATATAGACAAAATAATACCATTACTTAAAGGAGTCAATATGGAATATGGGTATAATTGATGCATGATAGATATTAACTAGCCTAGAAATAAGTGTGCTATTGACTCAAGTATAATAAGAAGGTAGCAATACACATTAAAACTTTCCTAATGATTTGAAAAGACATAAATGAGAAAATTTAATGCAAATACAGTATCCTGAATATATTTCATTTTTTTGTCCTATCTGTATATAACTCACTAATCAGACATGAACTTATATCTGAAGTAAATTTCTATAAAATCAGGATGATAACAGGATCTGCTTCATAGGGCCTTTTTGAATATTAAATAAGACACATTAAACATACATACACATAAACTCACATGCATACATGTACATGCACACACACACACGCACAAACATAGAACAGAGCCTGGAACATAGCAAGCACTCAGAAACAATGATTATTATTGTCTTTTGATCATTATTATTGTTTCCGTTTTTACTCTATTAGTATATCTATTATTATTATACTATCGTTATTATTATTGCTCCTTCATGTTTTAAATATGTATTTAAGCTATTATATACTAGAGAAGAGAGACACAGATAGATAGAAAGATGTAATGGGAGAGAGAGAGAGAAAATGATTCAGGATATAACATAATATAACTGAATAAAGTGCATTTAATGTGGTGAATCAGAAATATAATTGTACTCACTTCTTGGTAAAATAATATAGGTCCATGATGCTCTTGGGCGGTAAGCAACTCAGCATGTTGAATGAGAAATGCGTGAGTGGGTTTATCACCCATATATATATATACACACACATATACACACACACACATATATATATGTATACACACACACAGACGTGTGTGAAAGAGCAAAGCAATGCCCCTTATTCTGAAAGCAATCAGCTGAGCTGCTCATACTTCCATTTTTTACTAGCCTTTTGATGTTTTCATTAACCATGTTTTGCCCTTCTGACTTTTCAGGGCATTGCATCATATCCAAAAAATTATTGCAGGATGATCTTATGTCTAGCCTTTGTTGTTATCACTTCAGTTTAAGAGAATCCTGTAAATTGTGCCTCAGAGTGACATCAAATTCATTATCCCCAACACTGAACTACCCAAGTAGGTCCCACAAAATAGTGACTGGCAGCACCATATATAATTGCCTAAGCCAGAAATCAGAAATATCTTTATTTCTGCCCTTTTCTATCCACAAATCATCATCTTCTACCTATTCTGCTAGTGTCTCTCACTGGGTATTCCCTCTCTTGAGCTGCAT
Source organism: Tapirus indicus (assembly GCA_031878705.1). NCBI lineage: Eukaryota > Metazoa > Chordata > Mammalia > Perissodactyla > Tapiridae > Tapirus > Tapirus indicus. The sequence goes on along the minus strand of CM062917.1, from coordinate 88,567,895 downwards.
ACCTTGTGTGGCCATGGCAGCTCTAAAGCATCCATTCTACCCTTGTCTTCCAGTTGAACAGATCTGTGTTAGCTCAGCACCACCCACACACAATCACACACTTCTCAGGTCTCCTTGAAGCCAGAGGAGTGTGGCCAATCAACTAAATTTTAAACAAAGAAAACAGAAGAGTTTTGGGACTGGAGACACACAACCTTCTTATTCCTTCATCCTGCTAGTTAGCATCTGCATATGACGATGTGTGGTTCTGCATTCTTCCTAGAAGAATTGTACAGGGAACAAATTCCAGGGATTCTGGAGCAGAAAGCTGTGAGCCACAGGGTAATGTCTTACTGATCATGACAATGGGGAATTATTAATGAGAAATAGCTCACCAAAATTGTTCAAAAAACTGATATCAAATGGGAAAAAGCAGAAAATTTCATGTTATAGGTATTTGCTATCCCTAACATTCCTATTGAATTGTATATTTTTAGGGTCATGGATCTAATACAATTCCAGTGCATTTTATTCAAAATGCTTGGCATTTGATCTTATGAGATAGAAAGTCAAAGTATTATAATATTGTAATTATAATTCAAGTAATTCTCTGCCTCCAATTTCTCCCCACATGAATGCACTTTTTGTCCTGTTCTAGATCACACATTCTGGAACATATTTTTGAGTATGCAAATTGTCTCCTGGGTTACATTCCATGTATATTCCATTACAATTACATTAAAAAACCCATGAATCTCTCTATCTTTAGTTTCCATTTTCAGTGAAACTGAAGCATTTCTGTTTACTTGTCTTCCTTGCATGTTTGCTCTAACCTATATTCTTTCTTCCACATAAACATCCCTCTCCATTCTTTCTAAGGCCTTCAAAGTCTCCCAATATCCAAGATTTCAATTAAAATCCTCCCTCTGTGGAGAATCCCTTGCTTTTTTTATATCTCTTTTACTTGCTTCTCTTTCTTGCTCATAACTGGACAGCTCTGTCAGGACTAGATGTTTGATTTATGTCTTCACTGTCTGTGTTTAGTTTCGCTCTCCGCACTCTGAACATAACCTATACATCTCTTTCTGACCTGGACCTGACATCCACCCAAGGTCCTCTTCTCTTTACTAGTTTTGCACACCCAGGACAGGACATGCTCACTTGATCCTTTTATATTTAAGACACTTGGCTTACTGGCACCTCAGAGGCTACAAGCAACCTTCTCTTCAATGGTATCTGGCCATTGCTCATACTATTCAGGTCTCTATTTCAACGTCACTTTCTCCAGAGTGACTAAGAGGTATGGGGTGATGCCTCAATCCAGTTATTCACTTCAAATTACCAGAAGATATACAGGGAGAACAGGGACAAATGGTTTTGGAGGATCAAGGAGAAATAAGGAGGATACCTACCACCTTGAAGTCATGCAGAGTGTGGCTTCTCAGAGAGAAAAGACCCACTCTTTAATAGGACAACATGGGGAGCCATGTCTCCAGGGAAAATCCAGAGAAGGAAGTGAAGAAAACACAGTAATCTCTTATGTGGAGGTAGGTGGGGGCACTGAGACAGACCAGGCATTCTTCAGGGTGCAGTATAAGAGTCCTGGTATCACAGAGAGAAGGGAGATAGTCTGTATCAACATTGGATAGCAAAGTGAGATTAAACCTTTGTTGAAGAAAAAAACAAACCTGCCTTCTCTAACCTCTTTTCCATCATCCCTCTTTATGTAGCATATTTTATTTCCACTCTTCAGGGCCTGAGAGTACACTGTCTGTTAAGGGTTCTGATTATGACGTGTCTCTGACACTAGATAGAAGCTCCAGGGAAGGCCATTTGGTGGACCTCAGTTGCTGCAATGCTGAGTCTCCCGGCTGTTTGCAGTCAAAGGATGAACCCAATTATTCCACAGAATGCATATTACAGAGAGGCAGATAAAAATGATAGAATCACTTTATCTTAGTGATTCTGCTTATTTTCAGTTTTGATAGATTCACGAGTCGATTAAATGATCACCAAAAAATGTAAATATATAAGTGAATGCAGCAAAGACATTCAGCTAATTTACTCTTTTTTTTTTTTTTTGACTGCTAAGCCTTACTGAGCATTTTAAAATATCAGGCAAGATTTTAAGTGTCTTGAATTTATTATCATCTTACAGTTACTAATTTATTTAATCATCAAAGAACTGTATAGGACCCAAAGAGGTTAGGCAATATTCCTAAGGTTATCTGGCTTTAACCAAGGATTCAATCCCAAAGTTCTGTTCTCAGAACTCACATTCTAAACTAAACGCCATTTTTCTCACAAACTGTTATTAATTTTACCCAACATAGGGACTCCATTTGGGAATATCTTGTTCTTTAGCAGGGGAAAGGATAGCTATTTCACATGGATATGTAAAATGGGAGCAATGGGGAGTGTCTAGTCCTACCTTTAAAATTGGCCTTTCCCTGAGTGCAAGCTTTTTAAAATTAGACAATTGAGTTCAGATCTATGTGAAGGTCTAAAAGGATCATTCACACAGGAAGACATGCAAATAGACAATAAGTTAATGCAAAAGTCTTCAGCATCATCAACATCAGGGAAATGCAAATTAAAGCCAAAATGAGTTACTATACCAAATAAAATACATAAAATGAAAAAGGTTGAAAATATTCACAACTGCTGCTGATTTGGAGCAACTGGTACTTGTGAGCCTTGCTGGTGGCAAAATCAAACATCCAGTTTGTAAAATCTTTTTTTTGGAAAATCCACTATGAAAAACAGTTTACTAAAAAGCTAATCATGCATCTACCAAGAGAAGCAAAAACATATGATCATAAAAAGGAGACTAATTGCAGGTTTAGTCATAACAGTTCCAGACTGAACATGGTCCACGTGAATATTCTCAAAATAGCGGATAAGCAGATGGAGATATATTCAGACAAGGGAATATTACTTAGCAAAAAAAAAAAAAGAGCAAACTGTTGATGAAAGTAAAATTGTGGAGGGATCTTTAAAAGCATTTTAAGCTGAGAGAAAGACAAAATACATATTAAAAAAATCTACTGTATGTTTTTGTTGACATGAAATTGTCAAACAGGCCAAACTAAGAGAGATTCACCAAAAAAGGTCATGGGGAACACTTCTGGTCTGGTGAAAGTTGTGTCTCTTGCTAGAGAGTGTATGTTACAAGTTCACTTTTCAAATGTGCTCATTCAAGTGTTTGTAAATTAGACGTCAATGTAAAAAAATCAATCTTCAAAATTGTTTGATTACTTAGTTCATTCTTTGAAAAAATATTGTGGGTGTGTTGTAGAAACATTTCAATAAGGATTTGTATTTCACAGATTTTTCAACAATCTACAATTTGATTTGTTGATAACAGCTTAGTAAAAGATCCCAAAGTATAGAGGTCCATCTGCATTTCAAAGTAAAACAGAAATAAGAGATATAGACACAATGTGTATATAAATTCTCTCTAGGAAATCTCACACAATCACTTGTGCAGTCTTGAACTTTGGAGCAAATCAAAGCAATCTTAGTCATGACTTATGGCAGCACATTGGCTCATATGCTTTCTCAGGGCTCCCTTCATGTCACTGTTCCTCAGACTGTAGATGAGTGGGTCTGTCAGCACAGGGATGAAAATAGTATAGAATGTTGACACGACCTTATTGTGGTTAGCTGATCTGTAGGATTTGGGTCTCATGTAGGTAGAAATGCCAGCTCCAAAAGAGCCCCATCACAAACAGATGTGAGGAGTAGATGGAAATAGCCTTCTTGCAGGCTTCTATAGAACATATCTGGAGAACAGCAATGAGTATGAGACAATAGGAGGTCAGGATGAGAGATAACGAGATTAGCAACATTAACACACAACATATGTACATGACAAACTCCAAGAGATGTGTCAGCACAAGCCAAACACAGCAGAGTAGGGACATCACACATAAAAAAAGATCTCAAGTGCACTGAAAACTGGGAAGCTCAGGGTAGCAGCAGCCTGCATGAACCCATCAGTTGCCCTCAAGAACGAGGACCCCAAAGTTATTCTCAGGCATAATTGCCAGCTCAGGACAATAGGGTATCTTAGTGGATGGCAAAAAGTGACATTGTGGTCAAAGGACGTAACTGCTAAGAGGAAGCACTTGCCTCATCCCAGAGTGAGGAAGAAGCTCTGCAACCCACAGCCAATGGGGAAGATGGAACTACTTCCCAGTCAAGTATCAGCAGCCATTTTTTGGCACAATGGTGGAAACAAGGATCGGGTCTGTGATGGAGAGTTAGTTCAGTAAGAAGTACATGTGGATCTGAGGTTCCTGGTGAACCAGGAGAATCATGAGAGCATTGCTCAATAAAAAGTTCAAAGCAACTATTAGAACCATTACAAAGAGGAATAGGTGGGCTCCTGTGTGAGTAAAGAGTGCTAGGAGAATGAACTCTGAGGTGGTATTCCAGTTTTCCATAATTTTAAACAGAAGTGATACTTCAAATGGAGAAAAAAATGAGAGAATTTTCAATGTTTACAATGCTCTATTTGAATTATGTATTTCTTGGTACATACATGTTCGAAAATGAAACATTTCAAATAGTTTATCTTCCTTTTGCAAAAAAGTTTTTTTTCTTTAACATAGTTCATTGTTATTTGACTTTATGCATTACACTTTTTTCTCATTTTCATCTCTACCTACTCTCATTTAGAGGATTTAATCTGCACAACATACCTTTGACAGAAGATGTAAGGAGAGAGAAATCTTAAACAAGGAAAATGTTTTCTGATGTAGTTGAGATATGTACAGGGAAATAAGAAACCTCAAGAAGGACAGGTCAGACAAGAGACTAGAAAACCTGGAAATGTTGATTCAGCTGTTACTTTGGACCGTATTAGGCTTATGCTAAACACACACGCATGTTATATTTGATGAATGTCTGGAACTCTTATTAATGTGACTCTTTTTGATGACTTCACTCTGTTTTATAGTCTCTTGGAAAAAAGTTTTAACTTGGACATAAAAGTAATTTCAACTTTGTTCAACATTTTTCTCATTTTCAAAATAAGTACCTCCCAGCTTTATTATTGATTAATTGGCATAACAAATAAAAGTACTTGATAAATTGCAAGAACGTGGTGTGCCTTTCTACTACCTGACACTAACATAAGTGGACAGAAGGAAATTATTCACATAATTTGTCATTTATATTCACACTTGCCTTACATAATGCATAGTCAATATTCTTAGAAGCTGAATGAAATCAATGTGTTTAACTCTATAACTGCTATGTCCTTGATAATGGGGGTTACACATATATAACATATCAATATTTATTGAAACCTACCCAAATCAGATAACTATTTTTATCATTTCTTATTCTGGAAAGCATTTTTACTTTCCAAACAAGAGGACTTACAGTCTCAGGTCAAGGAAATGGAAGGACTGGGTCTGCAAATGGAAATATAACTTAACTTGGAATTGTTAGTGCTTTTAGTTTCACTTTACTGAGTTATAAACTGAAAACAATAATGATTTTCTTAGAATATTTCCCACAGTGCAACACTATAATACTAAATACAAACTTTCATTAACTATAGAAAGGCACTTTGTGTAATGATACTGTTTCCCCTCAAAGTCACAGAAATAAAACCACCTACTGGGTAAAGAAGATAAAATAAAACACCTTAATTCTTCACCCAACCACAGAGATAAATTAATTTCTTCTTCAGTTCTAAGGGAATCTAAACCTTTAAAGGCATTTTCATCCCTGATCTGCTGGAGCTGAAACTGTTCTACTTTGTTGAATAAACACAATCAAGGCTGCAGAAATGGGGATGCTAATTCAGTCTCCAGAATATGGTGTAATTCAATGACCTTACATACCAAAAGGAGTCCACCTCTTCCATGGTCATTCCATTTGCCCCCACTCCATATCCATCCCATATTTGAATGCCAATGAAGATGGAGAAAAGCAGTGAGAAAGGCTCATTCAATCCCTAACTCCATTGCTTGAGCATCAACATTGTACTGGCAGCATTCTACTTGAGGTTTTCAGTTTGATTGCTTTAAAGTCGGTCCTCATGGAGTTATACTTCCTCCTTGTCAAATGTATGTTGCATTTGCCAAAAGTCTGTGATCTTCCTACCCTCGAATCTCTACTATGCAGTCTGTACGCCTAGTAACTGTATGAAATCTCTTATCATGGCCCTCAGTATCACTCTTCTGAAGCACCTCAAAATGCTTCTAACTAATTTCTTTAACATGAGAGCTTATTTTCCATCTCCCTTATTGTTGAAGATTGATGGGACTTTATATCTGTTTAAAAACCAATAGCTAATTTAGTAACTGTAAGGTGTTGGGCCAGTTTCTTAAATTAATTTTTGCTATCATCTTATCCTTTTTTTTTTTTTTTGCTGAGGAAGATTAGCCCTGAGCAAATATCTGCTGCCAGTACTCTTCTTTTTGCTGAGGAAGATTGGCCCTGAGCTAATATCCGTGCCCATCTTCCTCTACTTTATATGTGGGACGCCTGCCACAGCATGGCTTGATAAGTGGTGTGTATGTCTGTGCCCGGGATCCGAACCCGTGAACCCTGCGCTGCTCAAGTGGAGTGTGCAAACTTAACCATTACACCACCAGGCTGGCCCCCATCTTATCAATTTTTAAGTGTACTGTCGGTACAGTGGCATTAAGTATTTTCACATTGTTGTGTAATCATCACCAATATTAATCCCCACGACTCCTTTTATCTTCTCAAACTGAAGCTCTATATCCATTAGACAATAACTCTCCATTCTCCATTCCCTCCAGCTTCTGGCAACCACCATTTTACTTTCTGTGTCTATAATTTGACTGCTCTAGGAACCTCAGATGAATGGAATCATACAGTATTTTTGTGCGTGTGACTGACACTTCACTTAATGTCCTTTTTATTCATTCATGCTGTAATGTGTGTCAGAATTTTCTTCCATCTTAAGGCTGAATAATATTCCTTTGTATGCATATACCACATTTTACTTATTAATTCATTCCATCTATGGACATTCCATCTATGGACATCTATGGAAGAAGCTTCCACTCCAGTTGCACTTCAATTTACTGGGATTTTTGATAACGGACATTAATTATTTTTTATTTTGATACGGTAAACATATATAGCATAAACATAAAGCAATTCGAGCCAAATTTTTACTTACATTATGCAAGATAGGTTCACACGATTTTAGAGAAAATTTACAACTTAACATGAATTTCCAGTTTACAAAATACATTTCTTATTATGAGGTTTCTACTTGTAGTTAAGTATTTTATCAAATGTGAAATCATTAGCTCTTAACTTTTTAATGGAGGTAAAGTGATACATTTATGCATTTTCTTTTTAGGTAAAAATAAAAGCATAAAAACAATTAGTCATCATGAATCTGATTGACTAGTCAGCGTGCTAATAGTGTTTAGATTATTAAATGGAAAGATCAACTAAATGTTTCAATTAAACAAAATGAGTGGTAGGTAATTATATTTTTCTAAGACTTAATAATGAACAACTATTTGTTTAATTAAACTTCCTACCTACAGTTTCATATTACAAAGTGACACTATTTGACACTAATTTTAATGTTTGTAAACCTATGCAAAAAAGAGATTCTAAGAGGTAGTTTCTAACAAAATTGACTAAGGATACAAAGTGTGAAGGAAATTTAAAATGAGGAATTAACTTGTCTTGCCTATAAAATATCTACAATGGCATTAAATGGAAGAATGAAAGCTCAACACTGACTAGTATAGGAAAGGGAAAATTTAATACCTTGAAAAATAAATACTTTCTTTTTCTTTACTCATTATGGCTTCAGAATGCTAGAGATTTTCTAATGGTCTTTTCATCTTTTTCCAATCTTTCACTTAAAGTGGGGCTGAAGTTGTGATATTTTTACTTTAAATAACAAACATCTCTTTTTGCATGCTACTAGAAGCATGGAAAACCTCTCTCACAAATATACCCCTTCCTTTTTCTCATAGTTACAGAATATTTAGAAAACCACCTATAATATTCCTTTCCACTTTTCCATATTTTTCTAATTCATGTTGCCTGCACTGAATGTTAAAACAGAATCTTTTCTCCCAGGATACTGGGATGTTTAATCAATCTCTTTTGTAAAAAATAAAATAACAACAGCTGAATCATGTATTTGACTGAATTGGCAGATTATTACAGGAGTTTTAACCTGATGACTGTGTCAGCTAGCATACATTTTAGTTCTTCAGACTGTAGGATAGATGTTAGAGTGTATTTTATTTGTAAAACTATATAGGGAAAGTAGTATAACTGTAGATTTTCAGGAGTTCAAAATTCATAAGCAAATGACTAAATATTAAGACATTAGCGTGACCTACTCACATAAAATTAAAATGATGGACCTCAACAGGCTGGATCTGCATCCCCTCTGAGCAGTATCATGATAAGGCACCTCTTTGGGTGGAAGCAGAATCTTCTAGTCGGGCAGTATCAAACTTGCTCATATCAATGTCTAGAGTGACCTATTAAGGGGTGTGGCCCATTGCCATCTTTTGTTAAAAACACTCTCTTATTAAAATGCCAGAGCTGTGTAAGTCTGACTCTTTGGATGCCAAAGATGCTTAATTTTCAAAGCTTGTAGAGATTCTCAGAACTTCAACATACTTCCCTGCATCCTTTCAGAAAGCTGTGATTCATTAAAATAAGAGAATCATTTAAAAGGAAAAGCAAGATGCAGGCAAATATCCTTGAAAAGGCATGATGAATTAAAAATACATTAAGGAGTGAATTAATGTGATTCTGGCATTACTTGTTTAAACATTGATAAGGAGGGAAGCTTAAAGAGTCTGTTATTGAGAGACAAGTTTTTGTCTAAGACAGTAATTAAATTGATGACGTCCATGGTAGAATTCAGTTATTTTTTTTTTATTTTTTGAATTTAATTTGACAGAATCATTCTGTGTTGTTTCAATTTGTTTGTATCTATGCAAAATAATTTTATTTTATTTTATAATTTTGCTTCCATATAATAAAATCTACTATAATAGCAATGACATTTATAGCAGATTGCATTTATTGTGCCAGGCACTTTGCAGTTGGATTCTCCGGGCTGATTTTCATGATTTTATTGTTTGTACTTTATATTTTCACTTTCCAGGCAAATCTTTGTTCTTGGCTCCATTTTTGCTACTCCTGTGACCTTGGCTTGTCTAAGAGTAAATATAAGTATCACCAACCACAACTCTAAGGTAAAAAAGAAATATATCTATCTCATGGAATATTTGATGGGAACATCTACCTATGTACGAATATGAGATATTATAATTAATTCAGATGAGCTTAATAATAATTATTATTATTTGTTTAGAAGGGAAGTACCTCACAGATTTTAGTTACATTTCTACCTTTGGATGTTGAAACTTATAAAGTGGAAAATTTTACTCAGCTTTAGAACATAATCGACCACTGAGTGAAATCTGCATTTAAAGTCAAACTATATTATTTCATGTGCAAAACCCCAGGCTCCTAGCCAAGTACAATTAGTACATCACAGACAGGTAGTATATCAGGTTTCAAGTAAGACATTCAGGAAGAGTGTAACAATCATTTTAAATAAATGTTCATCTTTCTTGTTCTGAATACTGCTGTACCTGTGATCACAGGTTTGTCATTCTACTCAGAACTCCATCAGGAAACTGAAATTACAGTGAACCTGGGTGTCAAAATTGGAATTACTTTAGACCTATTTGTACATATGTAGGCATAATTTAGGGAAACCAAAGAAAGCTTGTACTAGACACCCATTTTAGCAAGAACAGGAACTTTTGCCCACCCCACCTCTTGAAGACATGTGGGGATGGAGTACTTTCCAGACTTCACAAAGATGGACTGTGTGGAAAAGGCCAACAAATAGATGCTCAGGCCTGGCCAGAGTGCAGAGCCAAGAAGCAACAGATCAGCAGGCAAGAGGAAAGGGAAATAAATACCACTCTGCTGTTGACCTCCCCTTAGAGTTCAAACTTGGTGATTCTTGGGACATAGACTCTCAGACAGAGACAAACATGCAGGAATTTCATTGTGGAGTACCCTTATAACCTACTGCCTTGGAATGAGGAAGCAGAATTGGGCACAGGGAGATGTTGAACTGTGATAACAGTCACAACAAAAGTCTCGACTAACTCAGGAGGAATTCTGAAATGTGCCTTCCAAGTTGTCCTGCAGTAGAGCAAGTGACCCCCCTCTGTCCCCCCACAGAAGTTTTGATTACATGTGGCCTGCCCCCAGGAAGGGAGTATGACCTTGGGTTAGGCAGTTCTCCTCAATCAAGAACAATGACTTGAGAGGGACTTAGCTGAGAGTGTCTGACACTAACATTTCTAGCAGCTGGGGGAAAAAGTATCTCAGTTCTGAAAGGGGAAGGGGAATATGTGAGCACAGAATAATGTACAATACACTCCATGAGCTGCACTCAATCAGAAGTCTAAGTGAAGGGGGCCCTCGGATGCCGTTCACACAGGTTGGCTTCCTATACCACAGGGACATACAGAAGACATCCAACAAGAATCACCACACTAATAAAAATATGGTTTCCTTTCCAGTATAAAGTTATAAGGTAGTTTGGAATTTGCCCGCAAGGACCATGCTGGTATGAGGAGCTCAAAACATCTGCTGGCAGGCCTAGCTTTTGGTTTAGAGGAACTGTTAATGTGTCTCTGATAAACGCATCAGTCCTGAACTGGGAACCTGGAACTATGTCCAAAAGAGCTTAAGGCAGATATGATGGGAATCATAAAACTCACATATAGGTCAATGGGAGTAGTGAGGAAAGGGGCACTCCATTATAAAAGAGCGACCCCTAGTGTCAGCTCAAACTCTAACCAGCAGTTCTCATAGATCTAAGGATTTTGCTTTCCCTCATGTGCCCTTGTTCTGTGCTATGAACTGAATTGCATCCCCCTCAGATTCCTATGTTGGGCACCCTAACCCCAAATATGAAGGTATTTGGAGCTAGAGCCTTTACAGAACTCATTAAGGCTAAATTATGACATATGGCTAGGGCCTTGATCTATAGATTTAGTGAACTTAAAAGAAGACAGACCAGACCTCACCCTCTCTCTCTTCATAGGAACTGAGGAAAGACCAAGTGAGGACACGGAGATAATGCAGCCTTCTGCAAACTAGGAAGAGGGGCCTCACTGGTGACCAAATTGCCTAGCATCTCGATCTTAGACTTCTCAGCTTCCAGAACTGTGAGAAAATAAATATCTATTGTTTAATCCACCTTGTCTATGGTATTTTTTAATGGAAGCCCCAGCTGACAAATCCACTCTGGTATATGGCTCAAATTTCTTTGGAGAAGGATTGATATATAGTTTGTGTAATTATTGTTGCATTATAGAACCTTGCTTCCAGGTGATCTGGCCTCTTTTTCACTGGAGGAACTCTGGGAATTGAAGCTGACTCAAAACAGGAAACAAGGTGATGAATTGTGATTGTTTTTCCCTGATGGTGACTGGCAGCAGTTTTTCCTTCTTCAAATTTTTATCTTTGTTGCTTCTACAAACTAAGCAATACCCCTGGTGGTTGCACATATATCTCACCTTAAGAGTGCCAAGGTCCATGCCTATTTTGTAAATTGTGCTCACCTTGCCTCTGAAGTGTTTGTGACACCCCAGGGTTCATGTTATTCCTGGGTCCTTTCATTCCCACTCACATATGTAGATCTGGTTACACAGTAGTATCTTTCCATAGATCTTAGCCAAAATGGGCAGCTCCCTGTGAACTTGTCAATGATGTTTTTAATCTTCTCTAGAGTGTGTTCCATAACACTCTGGGCTCCCCTGGGGATCATGGTCACCTGGTTATCCACAATACACTGGTGCCAATGTGTCCGCTGCTCTTTGCTTTTTGATCTCTTATTCAACAATCAGCTGTAGTGAGCCAGGTATTGCCATCTTACATTTTGTAGGTCCTTGTGATGGTTAATTTTATACCTCAACTATAGTACTCATTTTTTATTCACATGTAATGCTGTTTTTTTTAACCAGTTTTACTGGGATATAATTGACATATAATATTGTGTAAGTTTAGGGTGTAGAATGTGATAATTTGATGCATATGTATATTTCTAAATGTTCACCACAATAAAGTTAGTTAACACATCCTTCACCTCACATAATTGCCATTTTATTTTTGCTGTTATGGTGCAACTTTCAAATATACAATAGAGTAATTTTAACTATGGTCATAATGCTGTACATTAGATAGAGGAAATATATTTCAATCAGTTAATCTTCAGGGTTGCTAATGTTGTTTGAGAATAATATCTATGAAAATAAAAAAGCAAATTTTTTAAAAAATAGAAATTACCTCTTGTCAACCAGCTGGTTTACTGCTGTGGTTTTTGATATTGTTTATGTACATTTTTAAAATTTCCTTGAGAGTTTAGGACTTACTACAAAATAACTGACTCACTTTTTTTTCAGGGAGTTCACTCAAATGTTATTGTAGATTTCTTCCAATTTATGATGAATCTACCACTCTTACATGGAAAAGTGGAATGGAGAATTATGTCTACAACTATGAATAACAAAGAGAAAAATAACAATAATCATGCTTTCCAAATATCCAAGTAAGGGGGTCACAACTATTTGAGATTTAAAACTTGGTTGAACACACTGCCTCAGTTTTCCTTGACACTTAATTTACATTAACACAGACCAAAACTAGATAGTAAATTGATTATATTAGAATGTTGATTTTTGCATCACTTCATGAAATTAAATATTTTACATTAATTTTTTAGCAAATTGGAAAAATTTAACTCAGCAAAAAATATTATTTTTTCTTTTAAATAATCTTTATTACATAGAACCACTTTAAATTTACGGAAAAATTATGAAATAATACAGAGACTTCCCATATACTCTCTACCCACTTTCCTCTATTATTATCATCTAATATTAGTTGGCAGGTTTGTTACAGTTGATAAACCAATATTAATATATTATTATTAACTAAATTCCATTCTTTATTCATATGTCCTTAGTTTTTAATAGATGTCCTTGTTCTACTCCATGATCTCATCCAGGATACCTCATTATTTTTAGTTGTATGTCTCCCTAAGTCTCCTCTTGGCCTTGACTATTAAATTTTCTCTGGTTTTTATTGTTTGTTTGTTTGTTTGGTGAGGAAGATCAGCCCTGAGCTAACATCTGCCCCCATCTTCCTCTATTTTGTATGTGGGAGGCCACCACTGCATGGCTCAATGAGTGGTGCATAGGTCCATGCCCGGCATCCAAACCTGCAAACTCCACGCTGCCAAAGCAGAGTGGTGAACTATGCCACTGGGCTGGCCCTAAGTTTTCCCTATTTTTGATGACCTTGACATTGTTGAGGATTATTGGTAAGATATTCTGCAGTTTATTCTTTTACTACAATTTATCTGATGTTTCTCTCATTATTAGGTTGTGTTTTGGGCTGGTGAGAGGAAGACCACATGGAAAGTGTCATTCTTATTACATAGTATTAAGGGTCTCAACATGATTTATCACTGTTGATGTTGACTTTGAGCATAGGATAAAGCAGTATTTTGTCAGGTTTCTACATTGTAAACTTACTTTCTTTTCCCCCCCCTTTTTCCAAACTGTATTCTTTGGAATGAAATCACTGTGTACAAGCCAAATTTAAGGAGTGAGGAGTTATACTCCTCCTATTGACGGTGAAGTATATCTACATTATTTGGAATTCTTCAGTATGAAAAGTTTTTTCTTTCCTCCTCCCATTTATTTGCTTATTACATCATATGCATATTTAGTGTGAAGTAATGGATATTTATTTTATACTTTGGGTTATGTTCCAATACTATTTTCTTACTCAAATTGTTCCAGCTTTGACCATCGGAAGCTCTTTTAGTTGACTCTTCTGTCCCTTTGACCTACCCCAAAGTGGCTTTTTTGAGCACTTCCTTAATTTCTGGAACTACAAGATGTTCTAAGTTTCTCTGAATGTTTCCAGCCAAAATCATAGAATCAGACATTTCTTCTAGGAACTATACTTCCTTTCATTATAGAATGGTGTTAGAAACCAAGGTCCAGAAACTAGATCTGTTCATTGCCACTGTAGGGTGTCATTGCTTCTAGGCCCTCTAACTGACAAAGCAAGGGAATAAATGTGTGTACACTAACAAGAGTAGGTAAACTTATCTACAAATGTTTCCATGTGTAACAATGTGTATATATATTTTGCTAAACATGAGTTTGTAATAATTAGATTACTATCCAGGTCTAATCCTGGATATGGATCATTCTAGCCTTTTCTCATTGCTTATCTGTAAAATTCCAGTCTAACATTATGATATTTGACTCTCAACATCCACCATCTATTCACTTTATTGTTCAATTCCATTATTTATCTATAACAATATCACAATTGTTAATCTATAACTCTGTGGGAAACAGCTTTACCACTAGAATACAGTACATATATGCAGTTCCTTTTGCCTTAAGTCTTAGAGACTCCACTCATTTCCAAAGTTACTTAGGTCTGCACATTACCCTCCATCTCATTTACTGAAGTTCATAAATTTATAATTCAGTTAGATTCTCTTGTCACAGTTTTCATTTCTTCTTGTATATTCTGACATCTTAAATAACTTTTTACAATTTACATATATTAAGGTTCACTCTTTGACCTTTAAAATTCCGTGGGCTTTTGATAAGTGCATAATGTCATGTAGCCACCATTATCACAAGAGGAGGTTCACCACCTTAAAAATTCTCTTATTCTTCATTTAATCAACCCATTCCTCCTCCCCCCTCCCCCCTGGCAATCCCTGATATTTCTAGTTTCTCTATATATTTCCCTTTTCCAGAATGTCATAAAATTGGAACGATACAAGATATACCTGTCTCAGACTGGATTATTTCACTTTACAATATGCACTTAAGATTTATTCATGTGTTTAGAGATAATCTATTTTTCCTGTGTGAATTTTAGGTAGATTTTCAAGTATTTTGTCCATTTCATCTAAGTTATTCAATTTACAGTCTTAGAGTGCTTAAAAGTATGCTTTTATTATCTTTTTAACGTCCATGGAATCCAAAGTAGTGATCATTTTCAATTTTTCATATTAATAATTTGTGACTTCTGTATTTTTTTCCTTCTTGGTTAGCAGGCTGCTTTATAATTTTTATAGATCTTTTCAAGAAAAACAGTTTTGATTTTGTAGATTCTTTTCAATTGCTTTTATATTTTCAACATAATTGATTCTTCTCTATTTTTTCTTTATTTTCTTCTCCTTGTTTTGCACTTACTTTTTTCAAGTGTAAGGTACATTATTATTAATTACAATTACACATGAAATTCCCACAGATTATTTATCTTATAAATGGAAATTTGTGTCATTTGATCAACATCTCCCTGTTTCCCCCACTTTCAGCTTCTGTTAACCACCACTCTACTCTCTGTTTCCATGTATATGGAATTTTTGGATTCCACGTATAAGTGATATCATACAGTATTTGTCTCACCTATTTTGCTTTGCATAACACCCTTAAAGTTCTTCTGTGTGATCACAAATGGCAAGATTCCTTTCTTATCATGGATGAATGATATTCCATTGTGTGTGTATATATATAATATTATATAATTAATTATATTAATGAATATTATATAATAATTATAATATTACTATATATATAATATTGGGAATAATGCTGAAATGAAGATGGGGGTGCAGATTTCCCTTTGAGATCCTGTTTTCATTTCCTTTAGGTATTTAACCAGAAGTGAGATTTCTGGATCATATGGTAGTTCTAGTTTTAATTTTTTGAGGAAGCTCCCTACTGATTTCCATAGTGGCTGTACCAATTTACATTCCCATTGATAGTACACAAAATTCTCTTTTCTCCATATCTTCACCATACTTATCTCTTTTGTTTTTGATGATAGCTATTCTAACAAGTGTGAGGTGATATCTCTTGCTTTTCCCTGCTGATCAGTGATGTCAGCGTCTTCTTAGGTAACTTTGGCAATCTGTATATCTTGCTTAGAAAAATGACTCTTCAGTTCCTCTGCCCATTTTTCAATGGGATTTTTTTTATATTGAATTTTATGAGTTCTTTATATATTTTGATATTGATTTGCAAAATATTTTATTCCTTTCCTTTGGTGTCCTTTTAATTCTATTGATTCTTTCTTTTGCTGTGCAGATGCTTTTTAATTTGCTGTAGTCCCTCTTATTTATTTTTCCTTTAGTGCTTATGCTTTTGGTGTTGTATACAAAAATATCATTGGCAAGACCAATATCAGGGAATATTTTCCATAGGTTTTCATCTAGTAGTTTTATGGTATCAGGTGTTATATTTAACTCTTTAACCCACTTTGTGTTAATTTTTGTAAGGGTATAAGACTGGAGTTCAATTTCATTCTTATGCATGTGGTTATTCAGTTTTCCCATCATTTGTGGAAAAGACAATCCTTTCCCAATTGCATATCCCTGGCTTCCTTGTCAATTATTAGTTGACCATATGTGCTGGTGTTTATTTTTGGGCTCTCCAATATGTTCCATTGGTCTCTGTGTATATTTTTATTCTAATACTATTCTGTGTGTTGTAGTGTAGTTTGAAAACATGAAGTTAGACGCCTCCAGCTTTGTTATTTTTTCTCAAGATTGCTTTGGCTATTCAGGATCTTTTTTCTTGTTCCATACAGATTTTAAGATTTTTTTTCTATATCAGTAAATCTGCCATCAGAATTTTTATAGGGACCCAATTGAATCTACAGGGGCTTTAGGTAATATGGACATTTTAACAATATTCATTTTTCTGATCCATACACAGTTGATATCTTTCCATTTGATTTTGGTTTCTCAATTTCCGTCATCAAAGTATTGTTTTCAATGTACAGATCTTTTATCTCCTTGGTCAAATTTATTCCTAAGTATTTTATTTTTTATGCTATTGTGAATGGGGTTGTTTTCTTTATTTTTTGGATGTTTCATTGTTTGTGTATAGATACACAACTGATTTCTGTATGTTGACTTTATATTCTATAACCTTACTGAATTTGTTGATTATTTCCAAAAAAAATTCTGTTGAGTCTTTAGAGTTTTCTACATAACATCATATCACCTGCAAATAACAATTTTACTTCTTTCTTTCCAAAGTGAATGCCTTTTATTTCTTTGTCTAGCCTAAATTATCTAGCTTATTCAGGATTACACTGAATAAGAGCAGAGAGAGTGGGTAACTTTGTCTTGTTCCTGATCTTAGAGGAAAATCTTTGCAGTTTTTACCATTGAGTATAATTAGCTGTAAGTTTGTTGTACATGGCCTTTATTATGTTGAGGTGGTTTTCTTCTATACCTAAATTATTGAGTGTTTTTATCATGAAAGGATATGGTATGTAGTTAAATGTTTGACTGCCACCTATTGAGATGAGTACATGATTTTTATGTTTCATTCTATTAACATGAAGTATCACATTTACTAATTTGCACATGTTGAACCATTTTTGGTTCCCAGTTATAAATCCTACTTGATCATAATGTATGATCTTTGTGCTGTTGAATTTGGTTTGCCGATACTTTATTGAAACATTTTACATCTATATTCATCAGGGATAGTGGTCTGTTGTTTTCTTTTCTTGTAGTGTCCTTATCTGAATTTAGTATCAGTGTAATGCTGGCCCAGAAACATGAGTTTGAGAATATTCCCTTCTCTTAAAAATTTTAGAAGTGTTTGAGAAACATTGGTGTTAATTCTTCTTTAAATGTTTGGTAGAATTCACCAGTAGAACCATCCGGTCCTGGGGTTTTATGTGTTGAGAAGTTTTGATTACTGATTAAATCTCCTTACTCATTATTGGTTTGCTCAGGTTTTGTATTTTTTCATGATTCAATTTTCGTAGATTGCATGTTTCTAGGAATTTACCTATTCTAGGTTATGCAATTTTTTGGCATATAATTGTCATAGTACTCTTTTATGATTCTTTGTACTTCTGTTGTAACAGTTCTAATATCTTCAATTGAGTCTTCTTTCTTTCTCTCTGATTTTGTCTAACTAAAAGTTTACCAATTTTATTTTTTCAAAAAATCAACTCATAGTTTCATTGATTTTTTTCTATTGTTTTTCTAATTTGTTATTCATTTATGTCCTCTCAATCTTTGTTTTTTCTTTCTTCTACTCACTTTGGACTAGCTATTTCTTTTTTCAAGTTCCTTGATGTTTAAATTTAGCTTGTCATTTGAAATCTTTCGTTTTTCTTAATGTAGGTGTTTATTGCTGTAAACTTCGTTCTTTTGGCTATATCTCATAAGTTGTATTTTGTGTTTTCATTTTTATTTGTATCAATATATTTTTCTTGATTTCTCTATTGATTTCCTCCTTGATCCATTTGTTGTTCTGAAATATGTTGTTTATTTTCCACATATTTGTGAATTTCAAGGTTTCTTGTAATTGATTTCTAATGTTATACAAATTTGGTCGGGAAAGATGCTTGATTTGATTTCAATCTTTGATATGTCAAGAGTTGTTTTGTGGCCTAATATATGATCTATTCTGAAGAATGTTACATGTGACTCGAGAAGAATGTGTATTCTACTTATGTTGGATGGAAATGATTTGTAAATGTCTGTTAGGTCCACCTCGTAAAATGTTTAGTTTAAGTCCTATTTTTTTTTCCTGGTTTTCTTCTTCTGGATGATCTATCCATTGTTGAAAGTGGGGTATTGAAGTCCCCTAAAATTATTGTATCACTATGTACTTCTTCCCTAAGATCTGTTAATATTTGCTTTATATAGACTTAGGTGCCCTAGTGTTCAGTGTACGAGTTCATTTTTTATCTCCTCTCTCAACAAATGAATCATAGTTATAAAATGTTTTTATAATGTTGTCTTAGTTTTGTAACTAATCTAAGTTCACTTCATAGCAAACTACATTGTTCACAACTACATAAATCCACGTTCAAATAACAGTGTATCACTTCATTTGTAGTGCAGATTACCTGTAACACATAATTCCCAATCCCTCCTTCCCACTCTTTCTGTTTGTCTGAGAAAGTATTAATTTTTTTCCTTACTTTTGATAGATAATTCCCTGGATATAGAATTCTCAATGTTTTTTAATTTCAGCACTTTAACTATTTTACTCCCCTCTTTCCTCACTTGTGTGGTTTCTGACAACAAGTCTGCAATAATTTTGATCCCTATTCTTCTAATGGTAAGTTATTTTTTCGTTTGACTTTCAAGATTTTCTCTTTGTATTTGGTTCTATATTATTTGAATATGATATGCCTAGAAGACTTTTTTTTTTTTTTGTATTTATCCTCCTTTCTGTTCTCTGAGCTTTCTGAGTCTGTGGTATAGAGTTTGTCATTAATTTTTAAAGATTTTGGCCATTTTTTTTCAAGGATTTCTTCTGCTCTATTCTCTCATTTTTCTCCTGGTGTTGCTCTTATGCCTATGGTGCATCTTTTGTCACCATGCCACAGTTCTTGGTTTTTTCTTGTGTTTTTTTGCTTTATGTTTTGGAAAATTTTTTTGACATATCTTCAAGCTCATTGATTCTTCTTTCAACCTTGTTGAGTCTACTGATGTGCCCCTCAAAGGCTTTCTTTATTTCTATCACAATATTTTCAACTTGAAACATATTTTTAGATTTTGTATTTCTTGTTTCTTAGAATATACATCTCTGCTTACATTAATCACCCATTCTTGCATTTTATAGTTTATCTATTGGTGTTATTAACATATTAATCATAGTTGTTTTACATTCCTTATGTGATAATTCTAAAATCTGTATCATGTCTGAGTCTGCTTCTAATGCTTGCTTTATCTCTTCAGACTGTGTATTTTTCTTTCCTTTTGGCATGCTTTGTAATTTTTGTTGAAAGGCAGACATGATATATTGGATAGCAGTACTTATAGTACACTATAAAGGCCTTTATAGTGTGTTTCATGGTAATCCATTTAGGATTTGAACTCTGTTTAAAGCTTCCTGAAGCCTACTTTGCCAAGGACTTCACCTTGCACTAACATCTAGGTTTTTGTCTTCCCTTTGTCTTTGGGATTTCCTAAGAACTCCTCCTTAGATATAGTCCATATCTTGTAAAATTTTCAGCTGTAATCCACTGTTGTTATACTATAGCCCTCTTAATGTAGTGGTAAAGTGTGTATGTGGAATTGCATCCTATAATCTTATGATCCAATTTCAGTCTTTTGTAGGGCCTGTGTCCTTGAGATGTGACCTTCACAAGTGTTTCCTAGCTTTCCTATTCCTCTTAGGTGAAGAGGAAGACTAGAGTAGCTGGAGTTGGGAAAGCCCTTCCCTCAGATGGGTTAAGAATCTGATAAATACTTTCCCAAAAAAATAGTTGGCCTTTCTTGTGGAGAAAGCTTTTATTTCACAATTGTTGTCTTTCCCCTGCCAGAACCAGAAGGGAATATTTTCTCTATCATGCAAACCAAGTATGAATCCTAGTCCCACGTCCATGTGAAGTGTGGTTCCCTCCACCACCCAAACACCTTCCATCCTAAGACTGCAGTCTCCAGAAGTTTTCCACTTTCAAGCTGGTAAAACCTCATCCTCCAGCAATTTGCCAAAATTATTTTTTAAGTGTCCCTCCTAGTTTGTGGCTCCAGGAGCTTCTGCTCCAGGTAAGCAGATGTCAGATTTGATGTCCTAGATTTGTCCATCTCCTCAGATATAAAGTTTTAGTTTGACCTGAGACCTCAATCCTCTGAGGGTTTAAAGTCAAGTCAATAATTTTTATTTTGTTCAACACTTTTCGTCTAGTAACTTTAAGAGTTATCACTTCCAAGCTCTTTTCACGTGGGAGCTAATAATAGAAGATTTAAAAAAAAATTAATGTTGTTTTCAAATAGTTTATCTTTAAACAACTAGCTAATAATATTATCAGTGTTTTTAAATTAAAATTCACTTAAATTTTTGATCACAGGTCACTTGACAAGCAATATTTTCTGTAGTAGATGGTGCACATACATGTGAGATATCTGTAACAATTTCTTCAGAATCATAAAGGACAGTGAGATAATTGATGCACTGTTTACCTAAGGGATCAGAGCTGCAGACTGAGGATATTCTCTTTGAGGACTGCATGTGGAAAAGTAAATTGGCCTTGGACTAGTAAAGTAATAATTTCAAGGTATTTAACATTCTTTGTTCAGGAGGGCTGTGTGTTTCTGACATTGGAACAAAGAAGAAAAGAATCCCCAGACTTTATAAGCAGCACCAATTTTGTTCATATGAGTAAGCAGGAGTCTCTTTCTCAGGAAATCTGTTATGATTTTTTGAGCTGCTTAATACGTGATGCTCTAACCTTTCATATATTATGAAAAACCTCAAAAAAGCCATCTATTTAAAGTCATCCATACCACTACTAATATTATTATGTTTTATCGAGTCAGAATAAGCAGTTTAGTCCAATGTGAGCTGGAGTTTAACTCATTTTATGTAACAAGGTGGTTTCTCTTGCCTATATTGATCACCTGATTTCATTTTATTTTCAAACAGGTGCAGTGTCCCAACTCCAGAGTTGAGTACAACAACCAGTTTTCTGTAGGAATGATATGTTAAGTATTGAAATATTCCACGAGTTTATCCCCAAAGTTGAAACTCTTTCCTGAAAGGCTTTTTGGAAAACTGAAGGAAATGAGGGTTGTTACACATCTTTAAACAAATCATCTTAATGAGACGTGAACAGTCATTTAACTATAATTATGTGCATTTATTCTCTGAATATATACTAAACATTTTAGAATGTTCTTCTGTTGGTTGATATTAATTTTATTGATGCCCATGAAGTAAAATGGGTAGATTTTTTCAGGTTGTAATGGAAGAAAGTTGTCACCAAATAAATGGTTTTTCATTGGTTGTTAACATTTTGGGTGATTTTATACATTTTTTAATTTCATGTTTTCTGAACTGTTTATAACACCATAAATTAAATAAATGTCAAAGATGTGAAATCAGGTCTATCAAACTAGGTGGGCCACTTTTGATTGAAGCTATTCAGTTACTTTTACATGATTAGGAAACATTTA
This sequence comes from Tapirus indicus, assembly GCA_031878705.1. Lineage (NCBI taxonomy): Eukaryota > Metazoa > Chordata > Mammalia > Perissodactyla > Tapiridae > Tapirus > Tapirus indicus. The sequence goes on along the minus strand of CM062917.1, from coordinate 88,545,865 downwards.
GGAAAATATCTAGTAGGTAATTTTGAAAGCCATGAAGAGGCATTTTAGAATGAATAATATATTAAATTCCTTATAAATTTTATTTTAATAAATCAATCAAATAGGTAAATGAATCTAGTCAAAATATTTTTAGCTTTCTCTGAGAACTGAGCTACAAGTTACTGTTCTGTCCTGTTAAGGATAAACACTCATTTTTAAGATTTTTTTTAGTTCTGCAGATTATACAATTATGCTTTTGCTACACCATGCATATTGTTATTTTTGCCTTAGAATTAAAGGATTGAGAAGACCAGGTAAACTCTGAATGAGAGTTAGAGCAGGGTAGAGGACAAACCCACCAGACAGCTTTACTCTGTCTGGCATATTTGATACTATACAAGTTACTTAAACATTCCAAGTTTCAATGTGCTATTTTATGTATAATGATATTAAAATCTAGCCAATTCAGCTTGGGGATTATGGGGTGTTATTCCATGGATTCCCCCCATAGATTCAATCCTTCCCTGAACAACAGATACCTACTAACCTCTATTTAGTCCTCTGGTAGGCAATGGTTAATGAGAGGTAAGTACAGCAGATGCTATTCCTGTCACTATGTGTCTTAGGATGTTGTGAATTCAGTGAAATCATACATACTAAAGTACTTTGAATGTTATCGAAGCTATCTAACTGTACCTATAACAGCTGTTTTAACTAGTTCCTTTGTAAAGCCATGTCATAAAATTTAATATTATGTAGTAGAATATTTTTTGGAAACTAAGTCTCGTTATCACTTAATTTGTGATTTTTCTTTCTTATGCATCACCTCCAACAGAAAAGGTAGTTTGAAAGTCAATTTAAAAAAATCAGCATTTTACATTCATCATATAATTGATGGTCAAAGCAATCTTCTGAAAGTGTGCTTTCTACTATCACTTCAGAGGTACTTTAAGCTAATTTTGGAACAAGACTAAGAAAGAAAGAAAAAAGAAAAGAATAAAGGAAATCCTTGTAGTTTTTGTAGCAACAACGTTGCTGCTGAGCAATCATCAGTAGGACAATGATCCAAGTTTAGTTCAAGCATTAGAAATATGTTTTCATTGTGCAATCTGATCTTTACCATGCACCTCTTTATGCCTAACTGTCACACATTAAGTAAAAGCCTATTTATTTAGATTCAGTTTGCAGGCATATGAAATGACTTATGTTAAGGAAATACCTTTACCCATTTCTTCTCCCACAATTAGTTTTTGTATTTGATTGATCAATTAAGGTAAAAGTAAAAATATGAAACTTCAGAAACTATCACTTAATTATCTCTCATGTTTTTATTTATATTTATTTATTTTTTTGTGAGGAAGATCAGCCCTGAGCTAACAACTGTTCCCATCTTCCTCTATTTTATATGTGGGAAGCCTGCCACAGCATGACTTGATGAGTGCTGCATAGGTCCCTGCCCAGCATCCGAACCCATGAACCCCAGGTCAGCAAAACGAAGCATGGGACCTTAACCACTATGCAACCAGGTTGGCCCCACCTCTCATGTTTTTAAAATAGCCTTTTAGAGGAGAAGTTTTATTTAAATTATTTTTGCAACATGTCAGAATTCTAGAAGTAATTGAACTGTATGTAAGAGATTCAATTGATGACAAATGTGCCTTTATTCTATAAATATTTCTTCATTTTTTTCATGCTTGCTCCATATTATTTATTGAGAAACTGGGTAAACTACTGATCCAGATATTATTTAATGTGTTTAATTAATTAACTACAATTTAATTAATTAAAAAACATTTCTGTAAGTTTACAGACATTAGCTAACATGGAAGTTTATTGCATATGCATGCGAATTTCAATTTCTAGAAAATTTTACTAACAAAAATGTTTGTAAACTATATATTAAACATAAGCAGTAATTATGCCTCTACCCCAATGTGGTAAGTGTTATATCCTCATAATATCTTAAGATTCCTTAGTAACCTCTGCTGTAAGGCAAATATATTTATTTACTAAAATTAGAGATAACAAGCAGAGGAGAAAATGGACTTGTGATATTGGGAAGAGATGCATGATTTAATTTGATAAAATTATCTATAGATGGTGAACATAATGTTTTTGAAACTCTCTCCAATGTTACAAACTGGGAAGCACGGAATAGCATGGATGAAAAATGAGACTTTAGGGAGTGATTTTGTCTTCTTGGATCTGTTTCTTGGCACCCAGGCTCTCTGGATTCTCTTCACACTCACCATACTGGGCCTGTTGGTGGTCCTGTTTAGCAACACAGCAATAATCATACTCATTAGGGCTGACCTAATGTGGAAGGTATACCCCAAACGGGAAATACATTTTCTGACTGCTTCTCTGCCATTGGGAAGACATCGACTTTGTGGCAAGGGAAGTCTCTTACACACCTGGAGAACATACATACAACAATAAAAACATATTGATAACTCATGCTAAGTAGTAGTTGAATGAAATAGAGCCGCAGCTGCTCAAAGGATGCAGAGGGAGGAGCTCTGAGGCCTCTGGGAACAGAAATAGCTTTTTTTAACGCACTATGGTGGGTAAAAGAAAGTAAAAAATAAACACTGGGGTTTTCCAGAAAGCCAAGAAGAGCCAAACAGCTGTCTTTGATTGCCCATAGCCCTCATTGTTTATTTAATTTACAGCCATTGTTTATCTATCTTAATTTATCTGATTCAGGAGTAGACTATTGCCATGTTACAAGGACATTAGGATGGCAAAACTCTGGCAATGAGAGGCTATTCTTTGAAAAGGCAGAATGGAGTTCAAAACATATGCTAATCTATATAGATTCTGTTGTTGATGCCTTTACATGAAAATCAGAAAAAGCACTTTTCTGATATTAGGTTCAGTACTTTTAATGTGAGCATCAATTTTGATGACAGACACCATTTTATACCAGAACATATTAGACTTCCAGGATACTCACATAATTTCTAGAACTCATAACACACACATATAAAGACATAACATAAAAAGGCTTAAATTTATTTCTTGACAATGTTTCCTATGTAATTTAACATATCAGATAAATCTAACTAGTTTAACATCCTTCTCTTTATAAGGAGAGAAAACTAGTCTTTTAAGATATATCAGGGATCTGCTGAAAAAACTCAAAGTTAGCTAGAGGTCAAAAAAGACATTATTTAAAATCTGATTCTGAGAACTTTGTAAAAAATATCAAAGAAGGTTTTAAAGCACTTGCCCAAATAGGATCCCAGGTCACTATAAAACTTAAATTTTAATTATCTATTAAACCAATGTGACAAAAATGTTTTATGGACAAATATAAAAGGTTACACAGCTGCAAAACCTTAGCTCTTTTAATAGAAAAGACTGAGCTTTTTAACACAAATCATAAGAAATTATTTTGTTAAATCATAAACCCCTGCCTTTTAGGGAGATTACTCAAAGGTAAAGAAAAACCTTTATAGTCTCTTTATCAAGAGCAAACTGAAAGCCCAAGAAAACCTTGTTCTTATGACAGAGAGAAAGCTAAATTCTAATTTGCACCATCTTACTTTCGATATCAAAACTCATTACTTAATCATTTATTTCAATCTTAGCCAGCTTGACCATACATAAAACTCTTTTCTCTGAGTTCCTTTTTCACAAAACTTCTATAACTTTCTTTTTTACTTGAAACATACATTTCTCGCACAAATTTTTAATGTGGTACAAGACATGTTTACTAATATACCCAAATATCTTTTATTTTTTCTGTAATAAGAAGCCAAAATTAGCTAAAACATTATTTAGTCATTAATATCTAACTATTTTATCTTATCTGGAAATAATCTACATTTTAAATGACTTTTCCATAATTTAATTTAACTTAGCATAACTCTAAATTTTCGAGTTACCAAAAGATTTTGAAGTTATTTTTAAGTACATGTATCATAAACATAATTATTGTATCTGAACATTCTTATCTCAGTAATACCTATGTAATTCATTTGTTCTTAACAATCATACTTAGATTATTCATAAAAATTTCATGAGACATTAAAGCAGTTAGCCTTCATCTTAAGTTATTTTCTGACAAATTTTGTAAGAGATAATATGTTTATTTAACTAATAACCCAGGCAGAATAAATGTTGCAGGTTTGCATTATATTCAATGTTGATAACTCTGAAGACATGCCTATTTTAATTAAACTAACAAATTTAAACAGCGTTTATTTACCAAAGATTATTTTAGATCATGTTAACTTGAAAAATATTTAGGTTATCTTCTATAACATTTATAAATATCTTATATAAGTGCTTACTTTAAGTTAATTAATAAAGCTCTTTAGAAATTAGTTTTGATAACACCATCCGGGGGTAAAAAATATGGTATCTATAATATACACACATATATGTAGACAGACACAACCACAAATATTATAGCTTTTGTTTTTAAAATTTTAGTCATGAATCAAGTACAATAAGACCAATTTAAGACAATTTAAGACCAATTTAACCTTAACCAAGTTAAGGTTACCTGTTTAAAGCTTTATTTTTCTTAAATATTTGTGGAGAAGACTTTTAAACTTCATATTTGCCTTAGCACAAGCAGGCTGTAAAATTAGATTTTGGGTGAGAGAACCTCTCTTGTAGCCTGAATTTAATATAAAACATTTTCTTTTTTTCCCTTTAACCTCAGGTTTTGCCTATTGAGCTAGGCAGGCTTAGTCTCAGGCAATTGTAGGCTATTCTCTCCAGGGGTGTTTACATTCTAAAAACATGGTGAAATCTACAACTTCAAAGGACAGAGAGAAAAACATAAGATTTTTTCCTGGGAGTTTTGGGGTAATTCCAATTTAAAATTTTCCTTCAGTCTTAGAAATTGGTAATGATCTAAATAAGAGTTCCCAGAGAGATTACAAGCCTTTTGAGACAAATAGTGGAGGTTTTGGTATTGATGAAAATGAAAGAGTGGACTCTGAATTGCCTTTAGAGTTGCATTTCCATTTTTGCAAAGATTCCAAAGATAAGGACAGTTGTTCTAAATTCCTCAGCAATTCCATCGGAAGTTAAATGACCTCATCGGTTGATTTATCTGTCCAATTACATTATCCCTAATTTGTTTCTTTCCCTATTGGTACATAGTTTTATTTTAACTTGGGTGAAAAGGCCTATAAAATTTCTATCAGCTTTCAATTTTGCAATCTTTAACCATAGAGCTACTAAGAAAATAATCCTGAATATCTTGTCAGTTTTCAACTGGGACAAACCGTGGATATTTCTTAAAATATTAAACAAACCTATTAATTCTAATTTTAGTTTCCTCTAGGCTGTTTAAGGCAATAACATAGCAGTTTACCAGGAAAACCTTGGAGTCTTGTCAAATCTGGGACAGTCCCATACATGGGCCTTCTTATGAGAGTAGATATGGGGTGTCTGTAAGGTCATTAACTTAGTGGACTTTTGTTTACAGTTGTATAATCTTTTCTTTTAGGTATCTCATATCTTGTTTTTCATTAGCTTTCTACAACAAAACTTTCAATGAAGCTATTTTAGAATTTTAAACCCTTTACTTTTAAGTACACTTTTTAAATGATATTATCTAATTAGAACATTAATTCTACTAGCCATTGTAATTTTAAATCATCCCTAGGAATTTTGGTCCATCAAGATAGAAATTTACAAGAGAAGGGACCATAGTTCTTAAACATAAAACCAGCTGGAGTTCCTGAGAGAGAAACTTCTTGGGAAACTTTAGAAAATGAAAGTCCCACATTAAAGAAAATTACATGAACAAGAATGACAATAAAGTAATTCCTTAATTTAGTTAGAATACTCATTGACAAAGGAAAAATTCCAGTTGAGGGAATTCCCCTTCTGCTGAGGGAATGACCATTCCTGCTGCAGCAATGGCCACTATGCCAGCATTGAGACAATTATCTCCTGGGCAGTTGCCTCCAATTCCCCCCCAAAAGGCATTGACCTTGACCAAATTGAGGGAGGTCAGAATCTAAGAGAATCCACAATCAGAAGAGTCAGTGAAGTAGAAACAGTTGTAACTATGGGCTCACTAGAACCAGTTTGGACTGACCCCATCTTAGCAACAGGGTGATGAAGAGTTGTTTTTCAGAAGCAGTAAGCAAAAAATTTGCAAGTCACATAGCCAGAAGTGTGTGCAGAGGAGAAAATCTTGATTTGAAATGACCAGAGTTAAAGATTCTTCCCCCACAGAACCAAAGGCCTGACACAAGTGGAACTTGAAAGTCAGACTCTTATCAGAAACAAGAGGTCTGTTGTCGAGGAAGTTTAACATTGTTAGAGCCCCTTCCACACCTTACCATAAATGTTTAAAATCTTATGAGAAATATTTAAAAGCTTACCATAAATATTTAAATCCTGCCAATTGAAATCTACCCCAGCAGTGTTTCCACATACCATCCTCTTCTACCTAACCTCTTAGATTTCACCCCAAAACCTGAATTGGGGGGGACAGATTTGAGAGCTTTGCCTCCTGTCTCCTTGCTGGTCAACCTCACAATAAAGCCTTTTCTTTTCTCACAAGCTGATGCTGTAATAATTGGCATTTTATGTGCATTGGGCAGAGAACCCTGTCTTTGTGTGGTAACAATTTCTGATGACCACAAAGGAACTAGGTCCTGTGATCACCCTCCTGAAGGCTCTGGAGATGCTAGCAAGGTGTGGGGTCTTTTCTTTCAGCCTAAGTGACAGCTTAGACAATTTTGTCTAGAGGCTTCACTGATTGGATTCCTATTTCCCACTGCAGTGCTCCAGGCCTCATGGCACTTCTTTTCTTTTGAGAAAAGAAAACAGCTTCTGGACCAAGACATCTCTGGACTCTGTGTGGGTAACTAAGAAAGTGACTGTGGGGGCCGGCCCAGTGGCATAGCAAATAACTTCACATGCTCCGCTTCGGTGGCTCAGGGTTTGTGGGTTCTGATGCACTGCTTATCAAGCCATGCTGTGGTGGTCTCCCATATAAAGTAGAGGAAGATGGGCATGTTAACCCAGGGGCAATCTTCCTCAGCAAAAAAGAGGAGGGTTGGCAATGGTTGTTAGCTGAGGGCTAGTCTTCCTTACACACACACAAAAAAAGAAAAGTGACTGTCCCTTGCCTTGTCTCCCTGGTTTGATCCACTGGAAATATAAGTTTGGCTTGTATCCTGGGGAATCCTAGTGGGCTGAGTCCCAAACCTTGGATATGAACCCCCCAAGATAATTAGAGACAGGATAAAAGTCTTACTCATGAAGTTATCCCTGGTTCTAAGTAACTCCTGGCACTGATTCTGAGTCACTCCTGGAAATCTGGCTAGCATTCTGATCTATGTTATATGTAGAAATGTATTGTGTGTTATTGTTTGTTTAAAGTGAGTTGGCTGTTTGGGAACTGAGTTTCTCAGTGTCTGTAGCAAACTCCCTTTAGAAATTAAACTTATGATGTCCTGACACTGAAGAAAAGAGGCAGCCTTCCCTCTGGTCCTTTTGGACATTCCCAGATGACTGGATATTTTACAGACATGTTGGAGCATCTGCCCATGATGTGCAATGGGCACATAGGGACTCTCTTCTGAAGAACATGTTTTATTGGGCCCCCCTTGTTTACAGTGAAGCACTTGGTGATGACAGCTCATCCAGTGCTCACTCATCTCTGAACTTTGTGGGGGCCAGAACACATAAGAGAAAAAGGCAATCCCTTGGTTATTCTTGGCAGAGCTCTTCCCCAAAGCACATTATCAGACCCTCAACACTACCGTCTAATAAAGATCTTACTTGTTGTGGTCACCTTGAAAAAAGACCCATAAGATAAGAAATGTAAATGGTATACTGAAATGCAGCCCATTGGGATGCATTCTTCAAAACTGATGATATTCAATGGTAAGCCCATAAAGAAAAAGAAAATGATTTTCTTTTGTAATATGATCTGACCCCAATACTCACTGGGGTATGAGGTGTGGCCCAAGAACAGATCTGGGAACTATCATACCATCTTGAAATTAGACCAATTCTGTAAAAGGGAAGAAAAATGGGATGAGATTCCCTATGTGCAAACTTTTGTCTTTATACGAAAACAAGAATTTGCAAAAGAGATATAAGAACATGATTCAGATGGAGGATCCACAGAAAAAAACCTGTCCTCCCAGAATCAAATTCAGATGATGACCTTGTCCTTCCTTGCTTGCTGTCCCCTATAGCACCTCAACCACATGCTGGGGTGTGGTTGGAGATGGGCATAATGACCCCCTGAAGCCACTGGCTCAGCTTTCTACCCCCATTTACCTAATGGTCAGACAGGAATGGTCACCCCTTCTCGTATCCATTGGGGTATTCAATTTAATCTAGGGAATGCTCCACTTAAGGCAGGGAAATTCCCAGATCTCAATGACCAAGGCCATCTCAGAGAATTTTTGTGTGTATATATCCCCTTTCCAACTTTGGATATACACAACTGGAAGACCAACATGCCTACTTACTGAAATGATCCCCCAAAGATGGAAAGTTTATTTATGTCCACCTTTGCTACTCATAAACCCAATTGGGATGACATTCAGGCCCTTATGATCACCCTCCTTATCCCAGAGGAGCCTAGGATGATACTGGGAAGAACTCATCAGGAAGCTGAAAGGTTTCATGAGTTACACCCTAACAATCCACTTAAGGCTCCAGTGGAAAAGGCCATTCCTGGAGTTGAGCCAGGTTGGAACCCCAATGACCTCAGAGATCAGGCAAAATTAAACCATTATAAAACATGTTTAATAACTGGAAAGAGAGAGGTCTACTAACATCAGGAAGGAAAGAGATTAAACGCACAGAGGAGATACTGTCCTTGTTAGATTCTGTTATGATGCCAGAAAAAATGGCCATAGTGCATTGCCCAGGCACCCAAAAGACTGATAGTTATATTGATAAAGGAAATAATTTGGCTGATCAGACTACAAAACAGGCAGCTAGAATGAAATACCCAAGTCCTAAGGCTCTATCACTCATTATGAATGTGGATCTGTCCCTTTTTAAGCCTCGGTATTTAGAAATGGATCTAGATAGAGCAGAAAAATGGGGATTTATTGCTGACTCTTGAGACCTAGATGGTGATCAGTACCCAAAAAACAGAGAAGGCTGGATTTATAATGAACAGGGACTGGTGCTTATACTGGAGCATTTAATGGAATGAATTATTACTCACCTACATCAAGGAACCCATTATGGGAGGATGCAACCTATCATTGGCTACAAAAATTTATTGTTGGTCCACAAATGCAAAGGGCTATCCAAAAGGTAGTACAAAATTGCCTGATTTTCTCCAGAAACAATCCCCAAATGGGGTCACCTCCAATAATCAAAGAGGTGGAAATCCAAGGGACAGAATCAGGAGATGATTGGCAAATAGACTTTACTGTTATCCCAAGAGCCAGGGTAAATTATCTGTATTTGCTGCTATTTACGGGCACCTTCACAGGATGTGTCAAAGCTTTTCCATGCAGGGCAGAAAAGGCTTCCAAAGTAACAAAGGTCTTCCTAAAAAAACTATCCCTCATTTTGGGCTGCCTCTTTCAATTCACAGTAATAATGGAGGAGCTTTCCTAGCCAAGATATGCAAGAGGTTTCCAGAGCCCTCAAAACACAATGGAAGTTACATGCTTCATGGAGATCTCTGTCTATAGGAAACACTGAAAAGATGAACCATACCCTAAAGAAAACAATTGCTAAAATATGTCAGGAAATCAACTTAACATGAGATAAGATCTTGGCAGTTGCCTTGCTAAGGGTAAAAGTAGCCCCTAGAAGTAGGTTTCAATTGAGCCTTTATGAAAGGGCTTATGGGAGACCCTTCCTTAAGAGTAAGTATTATTGCAATCTTGAAAATTGTCATATTGTAAAATAATTAGATGCTGTAAAATGTGTACAATCTCAAGGTGCTACTTTATCTGCTATACATAAATATGCTTTGAGCTGATTAATGTTTCCCATAGATGTTTCCCTGCATTGCATAAGCCTGGGGGATTGGATCCTCCTCAAGTCTTGGAAAAATCAACACCCTGAGCACCAACTACAGCCTAAGTGGAATGGACCCTATGAAGTCCTTCTAGCGACACATTCTTCAGTAAAATTAAAAGGATTTAAACATTGGGGCTGGTCTGGTGGTATAGTGGTTAAGTCTGTGCACTCTGCTTTGGTAGCCCGGGGTTTGTGTGTTTGGATCCTAGGCGTGGACCTACACACTTCTCATTTAGCCATGCTGTGGCAGCATCCCACATATAAAGGAAGATATTGGCACTCAGGCAAAAAGAAGAAGATTAGCAACAGATCTTAGCTCAGGGCCAATCTTCCTTACCAAAAAAAACCCAAAAAAACAAAAGGAGTTAAACCGTGCATACACCACTCATGAGTAATAATAATACCCACTTCCCATCAGGATACCCCTAATCCCCTTTATAACTTCCAAACAGGTAACACCCTCTATGGACAACAGAAAACAGAAGACTGAATCATCCAAACACTGGGTGGCCATGGAGGCCTATACCCAACATTTCCACTCAAGAATATTCTTGTGAACCTCTAACTGATCATGTTACTTTTCAGAAAAAGCAACAAAAGTGAGGAAACTCTTGGATCTCCAGAAAACAGGAAGCTGTTCCTGTCTCAAAAGCCAGCCTCTGCAGATCAGGCTGAGAAGCCAGAAGCAGACCAGGCTTCTTCACCTCAGAGGGTTTCAACTGCCCTTCTGACACCCAACTTTGATTGACCAATGCAAATATCTCCAAACTAGGATGAGAAGAAGACAGCATCTTTGTAGACAACTATTCCAAGACTCTGGACCAGGCCTCTATTTCTAACCTTATATTCTTCCTTTTAACTACCCCAATATTTTACTTCCCCCAACTCTAAATGTTGATTAGAATCTAATTACAAATGCTTTTTATTAATAAAAAATACCATTTAAAATTTTTCTGATACTATATTTGTTTTCCCAATTCACATCTGAATCAGCCTCTGATGGCAATGTTTTTTTTTTTTTATTTTTATAATGGACATGTGACATTCTTATAACGGGCACTCAATACTCTTGCTACACACAAAAAAAATCAGTTCAATTGGATATGTGGTCAATTTCCTCTTTCTAGTACATCTTGGTTATCTTGGTGGGTTTCTCCCTTTTAAGGTACAGATTGGAAAGATTTAAAGTAAAATATTATTAAGGGACAGTCTAGCTCCAGTGTTCACAGTCCATCCAACATTATTAATTATGCTCCTGCAACTTGGCTAACAGCCCATGCCATTAATGATATAGGGCACAGCTGTTCTTTTTCTCTTACTTGACCATCCAATTATCCCCCAAATTTGCAAATAATCAAAAGCAACCAGACAGTACTGTGAGAACTATGGGAGGTTTTATACAAATTTGGGATGCATATGTTTGTCTTGATCTTAGTTATGGATCTTTAAACACACCAACACCTTTATGTGGGAAATAAATAAATCATTCCAAACAAAATCTATTGAATTGCACTCAAAATATTTAATGGATATCCCCCAACTTGTGTCAAAATACTATCATATTTAAAGAAAGTGATTGGTTTGGAACAGACTGGTCTCAAAGGCCAGTGGCTTTTGGGTGGCTCCTAATGGAACCTAGTGGTTATGTGAAACAAAACTTTGGCCTTGCCTACAGCCTGGATGACTAGGATGCTGCACCCTGGGCTTCCCATGGATGCAAGGAAGGATTTGCCTTGAGCCAACATCTATTGCCAATCTTCCTCTCCTTAAGGCCAGATGGATTCATTCAGCATTCCACTGGTATGACCATCTAATGGCTATATTTGTTCCTTCCTTGTGGCTAGAAGGTGTCATATCATGGATAGACACTCTGACTAAATTTGCTCAACAAGTCCTTAATGATAGTCAAGCAGGAATGTCCCTGTTAAATACTGAAATGTCTTTAAGGAGAAAGGCTGTCCTTCAAACTAGAATGGCCTTAGATATTCTAACAGCATCCCAAGGTGGCACATGTGTAATCATTCAAACTTAATGCTGTGTCTTTATACCTGATGAATCTTCCAATGTGTCATCTCTGCTAAAGAACATGAGAAAGTGGGTGAATGTCTTAAGCAATCCTACACCCAGTCTTGATTTGTTTGGTTGACTCCCTCAGGTATTGGTACCATTTTGTGACCTGGATTACAGTTCATAATTCTATTACTCCTTGGAATTCTTATTTTATCATAATAGTTAAACTAATTACTGTTTTATTTACTCAATGTTGTAAGGCTGCCTTGCAGGCTAAAATAACGATGGCTCAGTGACTTGAGATGGTTGATCAATCTTAAAACCCTGGATGTATTTCCTTTTCTGATAAAGACTATACCTAAAAACTCCATTTGAAAGCAAGATTTTCAAGTATTGAATTATCATCATTGTTACTGTCATAAAGAGTCAGAAGTACATGTACAATGTTTGTGCAACAACCTAAATTAATTCAAAAACCTATGAAATGTTTCTTCTGTTAATATATACTTCTATGCTTGTCCACTATATACAACAATTTCCCCCCCAATGTGGATAAGTGGGAAGTCAATGAGATAAAGGCCTAGCACTGAGGGATTTGATGGACCCAGGGCAGGCAGCAACCAACCTGGTACCAAGGAATGACATTTTGATCATCAATGTTTTCTGTTGAAAGATTATTGATCAACAGGGGAAACATGATAAATAAATGAAAAGCAATAGGATATATTAGAATATCTGAGGAAGACATTTGGTTTAAAACTAATTTGACCTGATCTTGTTTTTACAAGAAGACCTGATGTGGCCTGTTAGGCATGCATTACACACCTGCTTTAAACATCTACAATGTCCCAAAGCCAAGATGGGGGTGTTGGTTTCCCTCCCATATCAGCATTACATTTTAGATATGGATTTCTCCCCAACAGGGCATGGTTATACTTATTAATATATCCTTTGGTTATGGTCCTGTTACTCCTTCTGTTTGGCCCATAATTCTCAATTCTTTTATGAAGTTTATATCCAGAGACCCAAGGATATCAATCCATCTGAGAAAAATGCTCCAGAACCTGTATTTACAATTAAAAACTAAATAATTTTATTCCTCAAGTCTTTGTTAGGCCTATGCCTCTTATCAGCAGGAAGCAGATAGAGTGGTCATCACCCCAGTTTCCTCAAAAATAATGAACACCAAAGAGGGGATTTGTAACCACAGGCCCATTAGGACTAGTTTAGACTGATCCCATCTTACCAACAGAGTAATTGAGTTAGTTTTCAGAAGCAATAAGCAAAATAATTGTAAGTCACATAACCAGAGCATGCACAGAGAAGAAAATCTTGACCTGAAATGACATCAGAACCAAAGATTCCTTCCCCATGGAACCAAAGGAGGAGGACAAAATCAGAACTCAAAATTTGGACTCATCAGATGCAAGGAATCCATTGTCCAGGAAGATCCAGTGTTAAAGCCCCTTCCACACCTTACCATAAATGTTTAAAACCTTACCATAAATATTTAAAGACTGCTAATTGAAACTTGCCTCATCAGTGTTTCTGTGTAAGAGCCTGTTCTACCTAATCTCTTAAATTTCACCCCAAATCCTGAATTGGGGAGAGAGATTTGACAGCTTTGCCTCCTGTCTCCTTTGTGGTCAACCTCACACTAAAGCCTTTTTCTTTTCTCACAAGCTGATGCCATTATAATTGGCTTTTTATGCACATCAGGCAGAGAACCTCATTTTTGTGTGGTAACACAGTGAAACCAGGGTGGCTCATGTAGGTACCATACCTAGTTCCAGGGCATGCCAGTCTCTGAACATGAAATTGCTTCAGGACCCACTTCTGGCACTATGTATGCTAACCCCAAAATGAACAGCCAAAATAAGAGACAGAAAGGCATTTATTTGGGGATCAAAGAATTGTAACTCAGGGAGCATAGATTCTAGTAGCAACTCAAACAGTGTCCTACTAGGGAGTAAGAGGCAGGGGTTTTTAAAGGCAATAGAGGGGGGTTTGCATTAAAAAGAATGTTAATTGGGGTTGGGAGCAGAAAGCCAATTTTGGCTAAACATAATTGATTTGTAAGGCTAGGTAGAAGGAGGTAAAAGTCTATCACTGTGATGAGTTGCAGATCTCATGCAGTGGTCTCGGAATTTTTCAGTTCAAAAGTTTATGTTCTGCACAATGAGGATGTGCGTAAGATTCATTTTCCCAATGACTTCCTGGCTCCATTTTAAAGGCTTTAGACATAAGTGACTCCATTTTGTTTCACATTTCACAGTAAATGCATCTCAAATAAAAATTCTCTAGTCCAAAATGCCATTAGTTGTCACTAGGAGGTACTCACAGTCTCTTGCCATAAACACCAGTATATGTTCCATATAGGGCTATCACACAAAGAATTTGTTCCTACCAGCACTCTAGCTTTTATTCCACAGTACGTGGGCTCAGACAATATTGCTGGTTTCTATTTAGCATTTCCAATAAATATTACTTTAAGGGCATACTTACATTCTTTCTGTTTTACAATACTAGGTAGGGGAGTTGTTTTCCACTCTGATATGATGTCCATCCCCCAAATACAATCAGATAAAAAAGACACAAGCACTTCACATGAAGTCTGTTCAAACACCAATTCTACTGCAGAATTTTACCATAATTTCATCAACTTATGTGTTCCTTACTGTATTGAGACTTTATCCACAGGTTTTGATTTTACAAAACTAGATAAGGGAAACATGTCTCAATTAGATACAATTTTTATCCTCATAATATAATCAGATAAAAGGAGGACAACCACTTACATAAAGTCTCTTTAAACATACTAATTTTCCTACAAATGTTTACCTTAATTCTATCAACTCTTTCATTCCTAACTGTAGACTCCATTAGGACTACAACATAGTTTGCTTTAACACACTAGGTAAAACATTCAGATATAGGTGACACAACTTCTTTACATTAAGCCTGCTTGAACATTGTAATTTTCATGATATAATCAATCCTTACAATGTTCTTCCTGTAGGGGAGTAGAATATACCACCTCAAGATGCATCTCTTTGGCATGAGGATGATCTTTTGGCTGGTTATTTTTTAAAAAACTGCAGACATGGGAAAAGTTCTGAAAGCCAAGTAGAAGTTATCCTTTGTAAGATACATTTACATTTGTAAGAGAAATCTCCATTTGTAAAGATGACTCCCTCTCTGTACCAGGAAGAGGGGGATGATCTTATCTCTAGAAACTCTTATCCATGCAGAAGACAAGGAATTAAATCTGCATAACCTTACTCCTATTTACTGTGCTTTTTCTAGTAGTCTCCTATAACTGACTTCCCCACCCTCAACATCCACCTTTTTCTTTAGCTGAAGATGCCAATTAAGGTGGTGACCTCAGTTATTCTGGTGAGTTACTCAGCTTTCCTAGGTTTCTCCCATGTCTACATGTTATAAAGCTTTGTTTGATTTTCTCTTGTTATTCTGTCTTATGTCAATTTAATTCTTAGGCCAGCCAGAAGGACCTAGACGGTAGAGGAATTGTCTTCCTCCCCTACATCTCAATGTAACTGTAGCCCAAGTCAGGGCTTCGCCAATGGGTTTTATACCACAGTTCAGGGGATGCTGTATCAAAGAGTCCAGAAAACTTCTCTTTTCCATTTCCTGATGATTTTACCAACTCTTGTACAAAAGGAATTGACTTTCCATTGATGGGTTGAGCCAAGCCACCTTGGCCTTTCTGTCAATTTTTAACTTATTTAATTGGCTTAACCACTGCACCAAGTGTTTGCTAGTAAGGTTTCTCTTTGCAATTTTTGCCTTTCATACTTGATATGAGTTCTTTAATATTGGGGAATCAATAGGAGATCCCTTTTTACTGTCCATTCTTAGGTAGTGATGTATTAAAACCTTTGTTTTAAGCTCATCAATATCCATTTTATTTATCCTATTTCTTAATAACCATCTAAAAATTTCTACCCTGCTTGGATGAGTCTTGTGTATCTCCTGTTTCTATTTCCTCCTTGTTTTGCCCCATCAATATTTACTTTATTCCCCTTCTTTCTTAATAACCTTTTAAAAAATTCGACCTTTTGGGAAGAGTCCTTTGACTAGCCCTTTGGCCTCTTTCTCTTCTCTGGTTAATTAATCTAATGTTTTTATTACCATCTGCAAGACCCAGGAGGGAAAATTGAGACAGCTAATTTGATAAGGCTTTCTGGAACTGTTTTTAGCTTTGCAGTACTAAAATTATAAGGAGTGCCCATGTGAAAGGGGCCCCTTTAACCACAACATTTCCCATGATCTGGTAATGGGCATATTTATTCAGTGAATATCCCAGTTATCATAAAGCCAATCCCACATGGCTTGTATATGAAGTACATCAGCTACTTTATCTGAGGTGTTTCCTTTGGCATTCATGGAAGGAGATAGTTTCCCTCTTCAGGGTAAACAGGCCTTTCAGTGGCTTTTATCCAGTGTATCAGGCTGGCTTTTCCCTCTGGTATAACATCTGGTGTATCTGGATCACATATAGCCGTTTGTAATTGTCCAAGAATGAGCTGTGGGTCCTGCATCAATTCAAACATGGTCTTCCACTCTGCAGCATTTAAAATCAAGGACATAGCCCCTAAATTAGTCACTCTCACTAATACCAATTTACAAAATGAGAAAACTCTTTTATATTGTATTCTCATCCTTTAGTGATCTCTTGGCTTTTCTTTTCCTCAAAATTGATGACTTTCTTGGTAACCAGATACCTTAGAAGTACTTTCTTGTTTTGAAATAATTTTTCATTTAGGGGCAGCTTTGAGACTAGTGGCCAAAGCTCAGAACAACTCCATCTGAGCTTGGTCTAGCATCAAGATCTGACCCAGCACTTTCTTTCATTTTAGTCATTACACAAAACAAAAGCAAATAGATTGAACATTTTGCCTTTTTCTTATTAGTTTGCATTTTTCTTATGCACCCAGTGAACCAACTCCCCAGGAGTTGGATCTATCTATAAATTTTATTGGTAACTTTTTATTGAGATTATAGTGGCTTTTAACCTTGTGTAAATTTTAGGTGTACATTATTATATTTCAGTTTCTGTATAGATTGTATCGTGTTCACCAACCATAGTTTAGTTTTTATCTGTCATCATACACATGTGCCCCTTTACACCTTTCACCCTCCCACCATCCCCTTTTCCTCTGGTAACCACTAACCTATTCTCCTTATCTATGTGTTTGTTTATCTTCCACATATAAGTGAAATTATATAGTATTTGTTTTATTTCTCCTGATTTATTTCATTTAGCATAATATCCACAAAATCCATCCATGTTGTCTCAAATGGCAAGATTCTATCTTTTTTATGGCTAAGTAGTATTCTATTGTTTATATATATTCTTTGTATATGGTTTTGGGTCTTACATTAAAGTCTTTAATCCATTTTGAGTTAATTTTTGTAATGTAATGGTCTACTTTCATTCTGTTTTATGTGGCTGTCAGTTTTCCCAACACCATTTATTGAAGAGATTTTCCTTTCTTCATTGGATGTTCTTGGTTCCAGGAAATGCAAATAAAAACTATAATGAGATATCACCTCACATTCATCAGAATGGCTATTATTAAAAAGACAAGAAATAAGTCTTGGCAAGGATGTGGAGAAAATGGAACCCTCATACACTGCTGTTGGGAATGCAAACTGGTGCAGCCACTATGGAAAACAGCATGGAGAGTTCTCAAAATTTAAAAAATAGAAATACCATATGATCCAGCTATTCCACTTTTGGGTGTTTAGCCAAAGAACATGAAAACACTAATTGAAAAAGATATATGCACTCCTGTGTTCATTGTAGCACTATACATAATAGTCAAGATGTGGAAGCAGACCAAGTGTCCATCAATGGATGAATGAATAAAGGATATGTGGTATGAATATGCAGTAGAATACTACTCAGCCACAAAAAAGGTGGAATTGTGCCATTTTCAACAACATTGATGGACTTGAGGGTATGCTAAGCAAAATAAACCAGACAGAGAAGGAAAAATGCCATATGATTTCACTCATATATTGGAGATATACAAACAAACACATAGATAAGGTGAACAAACCAGTGGTTACCAGAGGGGAAAAGTGTAAGGGGAGGGTGAAAGTGGTAAAGGGGCACATATGTATGGTGACAGCTGGAAACTAGACTTTTGGTGGTGAATAAGATGCAGTCTATACAGAATTCAAAATATCATAATGTACACCTGAAATTTACACAATGTTATATACCAGTGTGAACTCAATAAAATAAAAAAGTCTGCAGCATAGCATTCATGATATGAGTCATTTCATATTAAAATTTTAAAATGTATATGCATATGTATACATAGAAAAAAGTCTTTAACATACCGTTAATTATTTCCTAGGAAATCAATTGCTGGATAATTTTGCTTTCTACTTTGTATATTTCTTTATTATATATTTTACATGTACTTTCTATATTTCTTTGTATATTTCTATATTATTTGCCTTTTTATGATTAACATATACGACCTTTATAACTAGAAAAGTAATAAAGTTGTATTTTCAACCAAGTAAATGATAAGGGTACCACTAGAAAAATGTTATTGAAATGCTCATTGTATATGTATATGTTGAATATTATTTTTATGAAATAATGTGTTCACCACATTGCACTGCATTTAATACACTCCGTGGAGCCACACGTATAAAATGTTTCTAAAAATGCCAGTTGAGTGTGTAAGTACTGTGTTATTTTATTGAAAGAATGTTTATCACTGTGGTGTTTGGAATGTATGATACAATGTCACATGTATAAAAGTTGTTTCTGAGTGATAGAATTTTTTTCACATCTAGGCTTTATTATTTGTTACACTATATTTTCATAATATTTCCTGCATTTAATACGCTATAAATGCTAATATATGCAACATATTTCTAACAATGTAAGTTTCATATGTAAATAAATAATGTGTTAGATTTAAATATAGAGAATAGTTAAATATAGTGAAAGATTGTTTTCACAACATATGCAGTTGTTATTACACTCTGTCAGGATGGGTATAAAAGGTGTTTTTAAGAATGCTAGTTGTATATGTAAATAAGAATCATGGTATTTCATTGAAAGAAAACATTCATTATAATTGGTGCATGGATTCCACTATATAATTTGACATGTATAATAAATGTTTTCAGGAGTGATAGAATTTTCTTGAATCTGCATAATGCTATTTCAGTGAAAGTATGTGTTAATCACATATCTTACATTTAATACACTGTGTACAGGCATTACACACACACACACACACATATGATTCTTCTAAGAATCCTAGATACAGACCTACATGTTATTTCATTGAAAGAATGTGTTTGGAGACTTTAGTGCATGGAATATGTGATAAAGTTATATGAGTAAAACATATTTCTAAGAGCAACAAAATTTTATTGCATCCATGTAGTGATTTTTCTGTAAAAATATGTTTACTACATATGCTAAATTTAACACACTTTGAAAAGGCAGATTTATAAAAGATGTTTCAAAGGATGCTAGTTGCAGTGTCAGTTTTCTGACCAAAATGGACTTAAACTACAAATTAGCAACATAAAAGTAACTGGAATATCATTAAACACATGATGAAAACAACACTCTTGAATAACACACTTAAACTAAGTAACACATGAGTCAAAGAAGAAATGTCAAGGGAAATTTCAAAATATTTTGGACAAAATTAAAATAAAAACAAACTTTATTGAAATTTTTGAAATGCAGAAAAATAAATAATCTAAGTTTTCACTCTAGGAAACTAGTAACAGAAGAGAAAATTAACTTAAAAATAAGCAGAAGAAAATAAATAATAATTCAAGTAGAAATCAGTAAAATTTAAAACAGAAAATCTATTAAATCGAAAGGTAATTATTTGAAAATATCAATAAAATTCACAAGCCTTTAGCCAGGCTAAGAAAAAAAAGTGTGCACACAAATTATTGGAAATGAAAGAAGGAGCATCTCTGCGTTAGATCCTTACCCCCTGGACACTAAAGACAATAAAGAAATAGTATGAACATCACTATGCTGAAAAATTTGAAAACCTAAATAAAACAGACCACTTCCTTAAAATAAAACAGGCTTTCAAAAGTCACACAAGAAAATACAGTCTATCTGAATAGGCCTATATCTATTAAAGAAATTAAATAAAAAATAAATAACCTTCCAAAACAGAAAGCATCAGGCCCAAGGGTTCTCTGGTGAATTCTACCAAGCATTTAAAAAGATAGATCTTTAAGAAGAATCTGTCTGCTTTAAATGCTTGGTAGAATTCTTTACAATCTCTTTCAGATGACAGAAACAGAAGGAATTTTTCTAATCTCATTTTATGAGGCCAGCACTACTTTAACATACAAAACAGACATTACAAGAAAAAAAAAAAAAAAAAAAAGACAGACCAACATACCTCATTAACTAGATGCAAAAATCCTCAACAAAATATTTGCAAATTGAACACTACAATATATAAAAAGAATTGTTCACTATGACCCAGTGAATTTTTCCCAGGTATGCAAGATTGGCTCAATATTCAAAAATCAATTAATGTAATCTATCACAACAACAGCCTTTAAAAAGGAAAATTACATGATCAAATCTATAGACGCAGAAAAACTTTTGACATGATCCTATACCCATTCATGATAACAATTCTCAGTAAACTAGAAAAAGATGAGGACTTCCTAAACTTGAGAAATAATATCTACAAAAAATCTCCAACTAATATCATATGTAGTGGTAAGAAATTTGGAGCTTTCCTGCCAAGATCAGAAACAAGACAAAGGTGTACCATCTCACAAGTCCTTTACAACATCATACTGAATGTTCTAGCAAGTGAAAGGAGACAAGAAAAGAAAGAAGTATACATATTGGGAAGATAGAAATAAAACTGTCTTTGTTCACAGATAATATGATTCTCTATGCAGAAAATCCAAAAGAATCAACCAAACAAACTCCTGGAACTAATAAATGAGTATGACAAGGTTATGGAATACAAAGTTAACATACAAAAATCAATCCATTTCCTATATATCAGCAATCAAAAAGTGGAATTTGAATTTAAAAATGCTATGTCATTTACATTAGCACGACAAAAATGATAATGCTTAGGTGTAAATCCACTAAAGTATGTACAGGATCTACATGAATAAAACTGAATAGAATTCTGATAAATGAAAGCAAAGAAACAAATAAATGATGAGATGTGCCATGTTCATGCATAGCAACACTCAGTATTATCAAGATGTCCATTCTTCCCAACTTGTTCTCTACATTCAAAGCAATCCTAATAAAAATCCCAAGTTATTATATGAATGTTAACAAACTGATTCTACAGTTTACATGAGAGATAAAAAATACAAAATACCCATCACAACATTAAAAGAGAACAACAAATTTGAAAGACTGACACCACCTGACTACAAGGCTTACTATAAAGCTACATGAATCAAGGCATTGTGGTGTTGTTACCAAAACAAGTGGGCTTGCCCCCTGATGAGTTAAATAAGACTCTACACCAGTGGGAGTTGTCTCACAAAGTAAAGTATATTTGCAGCAAATAGGGGGCCACGAGGAATCATTTCCAAAGTTATGGCATCCCTGAACAAAGGGAAGCAGGGACCTTTATTTCAGATGGGAATGAATATTCAGAAGGGAGAGGCAGGTATTTTCCTATACAGGCTCAGTTGGAGAATGTGCCTCCATGTAATGAGGCCTAAGCTCCTCCTGGAGAGACCTTTGCTTAAAAATAAGGCAAAGATTATGAGTGCAGCTCTTGTGGTGAGGCTTGGTCAGTTTCAGAATGTTTGCTGGTTACATCTCCCTTGAGTTTCTCACTTGGTCAGTTTCAGGATGGTGGTGGTTACAATTCCTTAACATACAAAAGGAAAATAAACAACTTGGAAAAACAGTTAACTACTTCTGAACCCACCTCTGAGTTTCTCAAGGCACCTAGTTGGTGACAGTGTTGGTAAAGAATAGACAAACAGATCAATAGAACCAAATAGAGAGACCAAAAATAAATCCACATAAATATAGTCCACCGATTTTTGACAAAGGAGCAAAGATAATAAAATGGATCAAAAATAGTTTTTTCAGGAGTGACATCAGCAACATGGCAGAGTGAGCTGTTCCCTTTGTCTCTCCCTCTTTTGAACTACAACTAAATGGACACATTGACCAATGGAGGAAGCCTACACAGCACAACAGGATGCCTGAGAGACACATGCAGCTGTACATCTGAGGGTGGACTGACTGACCCCCTAGGAAGTGGTAGAGAGAGGTGAGTACTCCATACTCCCCCACAGCCCTGTGCACACAAAGGATCACTTTCCATCCTGGCGCTAGTGCCTCACAAGTGGGAATGGAACATGTGCTGTGGTGACTGTAGGAAGAGACAGGGGCAGCCCTTAGCCTACTGCTGATCACTTTCCTGGTGAGGTGGGGGAGCCCACCATGCCCCCTGTAGCCCTGAGGAGTGGCCCTGGCTGGGTCCACATGAGAAGCCCAGCCCACCAATCACAGCAGTCTGCCATTCTGCAAGCAGAGTCTGTGGCACTCTAGGGCAAGCAAACTCCAGGCTGGGTCTTGAAAGAGGAAATGCACCCTGGGGCTACTGCAGGAAGAAGCAGAGGCCACCCTAAACCCAGTCATGATGGCTTTCTGGTCAAGGGAGTGAGCCCATCATGCCCCTGCAACCCCAAGAGGGGTCCTAGCTAGGTCCCATGTGAGGAAATAGATTCTCTTGGGAGCAGACTTAAGAACAACAGAATGCTCTGGCCCTATTTCAAAATAGTTATATGCTCCCTCTCCTGCTGGAAGTAGATCACATTTTCTCCAATTTTCAATGTGAGAACTTGATAGGCATCCTAGAGGTAAGTTTCAAAAAAGTATGGAAACCCCTCCTATGAGTGGGCCCCCATGGAGTTTTTAGCTCTCAGACTCTACACAGTGAGCCTCTAGCAATTTGTCAATTACAGATTATGTTTTCCTACCCTGGTTCCCATGGAGGTTTCTGTTTATGGATTTCTTCTCTCATCAATAAGTAAAATTCTTTGTATCCACTTGTCTGTCTCTTCAATTTGGGGGGCAGCAATTTGTCCTGTGACCTCAATTCTCTTATGAATCTAAAAAGAGTTATTGATTTTCAGTTTGTTCAGTTTTTTTTTTCACTTGTAAGATGGAGTGACAACTTCCAGTGTTTAATGCTGAATCAGAAACCAAAAGTCTGCATGTGTCTTTTTTTATTCCATTCATTTTCTGTGAAAGTTTTGCCTCTTAAAATTTTTTAATAAAATCTTTTTTTATTTCATTCTTATTTCCTCATTACTTCTTTAAACTTATATTAATATCTACTTTGTTTGTAATGAATTGATCCTTCTAAGTTACTTAGGTTTATTATTTCCCTTCTTTTAGCTTACAAGGTTTAATATTTACTTCCCTCATTTTCAAACTCACTTGTTCTCTTCCAGTTCATTAAAACCCACTGCCTTGGTCACCTATTATAATTTTATTATTTCCATTCTTCTTGATGATAATAACTTAATAATTGGTAATGCCATTTTGTTCTGAGCTCATAGATAAAACTATTGATAGCAATTTTTTAAACCTCTAGAGACTAATACAAACAACCTTGTATTAATAAAGTAGAAACTGAGAGGGAAAAGTAATTTATATTAGATATAGAATACAAAAACTAAATTAAGAAGAATGAGAAACTGGAAAGACATAGATAAACTTTAAGTTTTAGGAAACATTAGCCAAAAGTTCTGATTGTTTTAAATGACCCTTTTCCCATAATTTTTAAGATGTAAGGATTCTTCCTTTAAATCTATTTTATAAAGCAGAAATAAAAGAAAAATCATAAAAACATTTTTGTGACTATTACATGCAGTATACCAAAACTTTAAAACTAAGCCAAAGTAAGTTATAAGTTTGGACATAATATTAGTGCTAAGTGTACAAAATGACAGAGAAGAATTTGTTTCAGAAATGCAGGACATGTCAATAAGAGAATCAGCTCATATAAACCAACATAATAAATATTAAATTAGACAATCACATTCATTGAGTAAATCATTTTATATCATGAATAAAATTCAGAAGTAATCTTTTTAAAAATACTCTATAAAAGAACATTTCAACTCTTAGTGATCTAACACATCAGGGTATGGTAATAAATTATACAAATGGCCAATGACCACATAAAAAAATCCCAACATCTTTATTCATTAGAAAAGTGCAAATTGCAAATCAAAACCACAAAGAAGTATTACTTCACTCCCACTAGAATGTCTATATTGAAGAAGACAGATAATAAAAAGTATGTGAAAATTAAAAAAATTGGAACAGTCCCCTACAGTAGTGATGGGAGTGTAAAATAATGGAGCCATTTCGGAAAACATTTTATGAGTTCCACAAAAAGGTAATGTAGAGTTACCATATGGTCCAACTTCACTCCTGTGTATATACCCAACAGAAATAAAAACATACATCCATAAATATAAATTGGATACACGTGTTCATAGAAGAATTATTTCTAATAACCAAGAAATAAAAACAATTCAAATGTCCATTAAGGATAAATAGATAAATAAAATGTGATATATATATACAATGGCATAATACTCAACCATTACAAAGAAATAAAGTACTGATGTATGCTACAACATGGATGAACAGTGAAAACACTATACTCAATGAAAAAAGCCAGACATAAATAGTCACATAATTTATGATTTTATTTGTATGAACTGTCCAGAATAGGCAAATCCATAGACACAGAAAGTAGATTTGTGGTTTCCAGGGGTTGGAAGTTGGGGCAATGAGAAGCGACTGTTTAAAAGGTGTGGGGTTTCTTTTGGGGTGCTGAAATTGTTCTGGAATTTGATAATGATGATGATTGCACAAGAAGTTGAATATACCAAGAAGCACTAAATTTTTAACTTTAGTACATTTTTAATTTTTTAAATAAAAATTGTATTTATTTAAGGTGTACATCATAATATTTTGATATACATAGCAAAATAATTACTGCAGCCAAACTAATTATCATATCTATCTCCCCACATAGTTACCTTTTGGGGGGGTGAGAGAACCTGAAATCTACTCTCAGCAAATTTCCAGTATATGGTACAGTATTATTGATTATAGTCATCATGCTGTACAATAGGTTTCTAGAAACTATTTACCTTACATAACTGCAACTTTGTACCCTTTGACTCACATCTCCCCATTTTCTCCAACTCCCCACACTTGGAAACCAACAGTTTACCCTCTGCTTCTATAAATTTAAGTTCTTTAGATTCTACATATACACGACAATATATATGCTACTTTTTCTGTGTCTGGCTTATTTCACTTAGCATAATGTGCTCCAAGTTCATCCATGCTGTTGCAAAAGACAGGATCTCCTTATCTCCTTTTTAAAGGCTAAATAATATTCTTTCATATATTGTATAGATATAGATATAAATTTCTTTATCCATTCATCCATTGACAGACACTTCAGTTGTTTTCATATCTTGGCTATTGTGAATAATGCTGCAGTGAAAATGGGAGGAAAGATACCTCTTTGAGGCATTGATTTTATTTCCTTTGGATTTATACTCAGAAGTGGGATTGCTGGATCATATGGTAGTTCTATTTTTAATTTTTTGAGTAAACTCTACTGTTTTCTATAGAGTTGTGCCAATTTATATGTGTCAATGCTGTACAATTGTTTCATTTCTTCCACATCATTGTCAACATTTACTCTCTGCTGTCTTCTTTATAATATATATCTTAGGTGTGAGGTGATAGTTCATTGTAGTTTTCATTTGCATTTGTTTGATGATGATGTTGAGCACCTTTTCATATTCCCGTTGGCCGTCTATATGCCTTCTTGGAAAAACATGTCTATTCAGTTCCTTTGCCCATTTTTAAAAGGGATTATTTGTTTTATTACTTTTGAGTTCTATGAATTTTTCATGTATTTTGGATATTAACCTCTTATTAGATATATGCTTTGCAAATATTTTATCACAATCAACAGGTAGCCTTTTCATTTTGTTAGTTATTTCTTTTGCTGTACAGAAGTTTTCCAGTTTGATGTAGTCCCACTTATTTCTTTGGTTTCATTGACTGAGATTTTGGTGTCATATCCAAAAAATCATTTCTTAGGCCAAAGACAAGGAGGTTTTTATCTGTTTTCTTCTAGAAGTTCTATGGTTTCAATTCTTATGTTTAAGTCTTTAATCCATTTTGAGTTGATTTTTTGTATGGTGTGAATGAAGGTACAACTTCCTTTGCATGTGTATATCCAGTTTACCCAACACCATTTATTGAAGAGACTATTATTTTTCCACTATGTATTCCTGATGTCCTTGTTGAAAACTAGTTGACTGTATGTTCTTGGGATTACTTCTGGGACCTCTAATCTATTCCATTGGTCCACCAGTAACTTGGTCTTGTGATTGCTAGAGCTACTAATATAATTTGAAATCAGGAAATGGGATTCTTCCAGCTTTGATCTTCTTGGTCAACATTGCTTTAGCTATTTAGAGTGTTTTGTGGTTCCATAAAAACTTCAAAATAGTTTTTCTATTTCTGTGAATAATGTCATTGGAATTTTGACAGGAATTAAATTGAATCTGCACATTACTTTGAGTAATACAAACATTTTAACAATATAAATTCTTCCAATCCATGAATACAGGCATCTTCCCATTTACTTGAATTTTCTTACATTTCTTTTATCAATATCACATATATTTTTGGTCTACAAAACTTCTATCTCCTTGGTTAAATTTATTCCTAAAGACTTTATTGTTTTTGATTCTATTTTAAATGAGATTGTTTTCATGATTTACTTTTTGGATTCAGCATTTTTGGGTAACAAAACAACTGATTTGATTTTTGTATGTTTCTTTTGTATTCGCAACTTTACTTGATTTGTTTACTAATACAAACAATTTTTTAAATAGCCTTTAGGGTTTTCTACATATAAGATTATTTCATCTATAAACAGAGATAATAATACTTCCTCTTTTATAATTTAGATGCATTTTGTTTATTTTTCTTGCTTCATTGCTCTGGCTAGGACTCCCAGTACTATATTGAATAGAAATGATGAGAGTGAGCATTTTTGTCTTCTACTAAAACTTAGAGTGAAAACTTACATTCTCCCTCCCTTTTGGATAATGTGAGCTCAGACTTTTTATAAAGGGCTTTATGGTGTTGAGGTAAGTTTCTATTTCTATTTCTATTTTTGAGTGTTTTTTTAAATCATGAATGGATGTTGTGAAATGATTTTCCTGCATCTATTGAGGTAATCATGTGGATTTTATCTTTTTATTCTTATATATAAGAATAAATAGAAGGGATAAACAATTTGAAATGCATGTAGTGAAGTATTTAAAATCACTTTTATAAATATGTTTCTAACTACTTACAGACATGTTGAGTGCTGTGTTATTTCAATGAATGGAAGTAATTCTCATTCTGTAATGCTTTCACTGAAATGTTTTAGGATTACTTATAAAAATATTTCTAACAAGCTACTTGAAAGATGCCCTCAGCTCTGTGTTATTTCAGTGAATGGAAGTAAAACACATACTTTATGCATGTGTTGAAGTGTTTAAGGACACTTGAAATAAGATATTTCTAGCAAGCTGTTTGCACATGTGTTAAGCACAGTTTTATTTCAGTGAATGGATGTAATACACACTTATAATGTATATAATGTTGTGTTTAAAAAACATTTAATATATTCATTTCTAACATGATACTTTAATTATGTATTCAGCACAAAGTTATTCCAATGAATTGAATCAATACCCATTCTAGAATGCATGTCATTACTTTTTTAAAAACACTTTTTATAAAGATACCTGTAACAAGATACTTTCAAAATGCATTCAGAACAGTTATTTTATGAGTTAAAGTGATACTCTCTTCAAATATATGTAATAATGTTACATTTAAAGGCTAAGAGACAAAATAGTAATATTATCTATATCTATGTTAATTAGTTAAGGGATACAAAAAATAAAAAGATGTAAAGTATGACATCAAAAACATAAAAAGTGGGAGGGTAAAAATGTAGTGCTTTTAGAAGGCATTCAAACTTAAGCAACCACCAACTTAGAATAGACCACTATATATGTCATATGTACATTATTACATATGAACAATATGGTAACCACAAACCCAAAACCTATAATTAATACACAAAAAAGAGTTGAAATACAAACATGACACTAAAGAAAGTCATCAAATAACAAGGGACAACAGTAAGAAAAGAAAGAGACAGAGAAGAACTACAAAAACAGCAGGAAACAATGAAAACAATGGCAATAAGTACATACCTCTCAAAATTTACTTTAAATGTAAATAGACTAAATGTTTCAACAACAAAAAAAGGGTTTGCTGCATGAATTAAAAAAAGACAAATATATATGTTGCCTATAAGAGACTGACTTCAGATCTAGAAACACAGTCACACTGAAAGTGAAGGGATGAAAAAAAGATATTCCGTGCAAATAGAAACAGAAAGAAAGCTGTGATACTAATATTTATGTCAGACAAAATAGTCTTCAAAATGAAATCTATAAAAAGAGACAAAGAATGGCATTACATAGTAATAAAGGGATCAATCCAACAAGACAATATAACATATAAATATCTATATACCCAACATAGGAGCACCAATATACATAAAGCACATATCAACAGACATAAGGGGAGACATCAACAGTAATACAATAATAGTAGGGGAATTTAAAACCCCACTTACATCAATGGATAGATCATCCAAACAGAAAATCCACAGGAAAACACTAGTCTTAAATGACAAATTAAACTGGATGGACTTAATTGATATAAACAGAACTTTCTCTCCAAAAACAGAGTAATGAACAGTTTTTTCAAGTACACACGGGACATTCCCCAGAAAGGATCACATGTTAGGCCATAAAACAATTCTCAATAATTTAAGAAGATTAAAATTATACTGGCATCTTTTCCAACCATAATGATATGAAACTAGAAATCAATTAGATTATTACTCACTAATGGAGGAACACATATTGCCTGTACATTATGAGTTATGTAGTGTAACCAAATAATTTTTAGTGAAAAATATAAGATACAGAAGAAATGACAGAAATCAAAATCATTTTTCCTCCCACAATGAAATCATGGATCTGGGCAAGAATCATTATTGTCTCTACAAATTATTATTGAACATTTAAAAGATGGATGTACAAAGAATTGATCAAAGTGACAAGTGAATCCACAGATCAAAAGTGGCATCAGTAAAAGTGAGCAAATTTGAAGCCAGCACACACTCCTCAGAATCACCCTTGCTAGTGGCAGAGTACATAGATCCTCACTCTCACCAGTGGTTGGTTGAAGACTTCTTTGATAGGGATATTTGTTCCCTTGCTCTTTAAGTCTGTGTACATATGAATAGAGTTACCCTCCATAAAGGTCAAAGCAATGTGTTTGGGGCTGACTGTGCAGGCTGTAAATTCTTATATCATAAAAAAACATTCAACTGGAATAACAATCAAGTGCAACATGTGGAGTTTTTTTGTGCCTTGATACAATTAAGTCAATTGTAAAAAGACCCGATTGTTGTGATAATCAAGAAATCTGATTATAGATGTGATATTAGATGACTTTATGGAAAGTCTGTTAAATTTCTTATTGTGATAAGGCAACCTGCTTATGTAAAAAGGGGAAAACTATCAGTTAGAGATTTTGTATAATAAACTAGTGACAAGAGTCTAAACTTTGCTTTAAATACTCCACAAGAAACAAGTGTATGTGGGTGTGTTGGGTGGGCAGAGATGAGACAAGATTTGGTGGATTCATGGTAGTTCTTATGTTTTTCTCTATAATTGTGTTCTATTTGAAATTTTATCTTAAAATATTTACTATACTGTATACTTGAAAGTTGATAAGAGATCTTAAATATTCTCAACACACAAAAATGGTATTTATATGAGATGATGAAAGTGTTAACTAACACTACTTTGGTAAGCATTTAGCAATGTATGTGTGTCAAATCAATGTATCAATATCAATCCTTAAACTTATACAATATTATATGTTAATTATATTTTAATAAGTATTAAATAAAATATAAATTAAAAACATATGGCTAAATTTCAGTGAAAAGAAAGAAAAACAGAATGGGAAGAAAGAAGGAAGGAAAGAAAAAAAGGATGATAAAAAGAAAAAGAAACCCCCTGTGCAGTATTTTCTCCACACTCTTCTCATGGCGTTGCAATAGAGATGACCCAGGGAATCCTGGGTGAAGGGTCTGTCATCCTAGGTCCCTGAATCAGCACTGAGAAGCAGCACCCATTCACCCTTCCAACACTGCTGGAAGTAAACTTCATTTTGTGTGAGACATTACAAATTTCTGCACCTAATTTTTATTGCCATTAATCTTCTCCAAATAATATAACTTTTCAAAGAGAATTAAATATGTACTAAACTTTAATAATATGCTAGAGAAAATATAAGCCATAGAAAACTATTAAGTTTAACTCTTAGCAAGCAATATTAAAAAATCAACCTCAAATGAATAAAAGCATATGTTCAAAACAAAATATTAGTTATAGGCAAATATTTGTTATACCATGAGTAGAGACCAATTTCTTAAACAAGCCATAACAATAACTTTTCTAAAATTTTATGAAGCATTAAACAATTAAAACAAAAGATGTTTAACATGTACATTTAGATGAGATAAAACTAAATAAAAGTGAGATTAAGTGAGTGCTGAACACTGGGTTTAGGATGGTGGTTTATTCTGGTGGTAGATGTAGGAAATTGGGTAGAGGGAGGCCACATTTTGTATGTAAATTGCAAAGTTCCTAGATTTTATATTGGGTAGCAGCTTCAGAGTGGCTTGTTAGATTACTGAAAGACAATATTTCAAAAAATAAGAAGAGAATTGGGCTCCCTCCTATTTGTATATTTGAGAGAGGCATTAAAGAAAACTTAAATAAATGTTCATAGTGTCAAAAGTGACTTTAGTGGAGCCATTTTTAAGTGGAGTCAACACTGACATTCCAGAAAAATTGACTTGCTGTCTTCAACCTTGGACTGGGCCAAACTTTTGGCCTGGGCAAAAATGTTAATTGTTTTACAAGCAATTGTTTGAGAAGTCAGCAGGAGAATGAGCATCCTGATCACAAAGTCTGGGGGTTGTAAACTTTATGAAGATAAAATCAATAGTCAATCAATGTTTGGCCAAGACTAGCTGTCTGTCTCCAACTTTAAATAAAATTCTTTGTAATACACCCTCCTTTCTTTGTCTTTAAAAGCCCCTAAATTTTATGCCCTAGTGGGACACTATTTGGATTTCTACCTGAATCTGTGTTCCCTGAATTGCAATTCTTTGATCTCAAATAATCATTTTGCCTCTTAAACTGATTTCTTTTTTTGCAGGTTGATATATGGTGTCAGAAAACTGGATCTGAAATTATCTCATGTTTGCATACTGATGTCCCCTGAAATAGTTTCTCTCAACACAAGTACTCTTGTGTACTCAGCCACTTCCACAGACAGCCTACTCTTCAGGTCATTGGACCTCTCAGGCTTGGACCTTCCTCCCTTTTGTCAAGGTTGGTGCCTTTCCTTGGAATGGATGTGGCAGCTTTTATTGTTGCAGGAGAGGTATCTCTCAAGCAAGCTGGGGGTTCCCTGGCGACAGCACAAATGTAGCTCTTACTGCTGAATGAGATTCCCTCAGATGAGTACTCTGAATTTGGAGGTAATTCACTCAGTAGAAATTTCTGCTTAGGCAAATTGCTGTGGATTAATATGCACGTGTGGTAAAAGCTATTGCTAAGGGATATCTTGGAAGTCAAAGCTGTAAAATTGGTGGGAACAAGTAGAGCATTTAAGAGAAATTAGAGTGCTTGCCACCTCAAGAAGTTTCCTGTGATAGGTTGGTCACAGAACAGGTTAGAGTAACACTAGGTCACCTGTCAACCTCAAGAAACCTACTGTGCAATGAGATACATTGTAAAAACATCACATAATCCCCAAATCCATGTTACAGACTTTTTAGGTATTAGTTTGGCTGCAAGAGAACCAATGCTTAGCTAACCCTGTTACTGTGCATGTTAAAAAACTCTGTTGTCATTCTAAATTGAACTTTCCTTTAACATGTGCTTTTGGCTTTTTGAAAAGTCCCAAGCAGTAATTCCCTTGCAAAATCCAGCTGGTTTTGTGTTTAAGAACTGCAGTCTTGTACATTTTTGTCACACTGAACTGATAATAAAAATAAGATTTAAAATTACAGTGACACTTGGGGATTCTTTTAAGCTTCTAAAACTTGTATTTTTTCATACTAAATTTGAGAACTGGTTACCAGACAAGTTAAGTGCAACCTTACTAAGCTTGTTTTGTGTCTTGAGAGCTTGGCTTGGTAACCATAAGTTTGGGGTTGGAAATATGGTTGGACAGAAATGTGGGTTACACCACAATGGCAGCCTGATATGGCTGGCCAGAAATGGGGGCTAAATTCCATTTTTCAGCTAGGGTTCTACAAAACTGCCATAAGCTTCAGGGGAATTACATTGGCCATTAGAAGGAATGTCCCAGTTAAATAAGATCATTTACAAAGTGCATTTAAAAGCAAAAGCTCCAAAATTGCAAAAGAGCTTTATTGAAAATTTCATTACAAAAACTCTATAAAAAATGAAGATGCAACAGGTAGCTAAAGAAAAGACTATACAAAAGTCTATTAAGTTAATGGCTTTACAAATATCCTGTGTGGGAGGAAGACAATTCCTTTACTTTCTAGATCCTTCCAGCTGGTCTAAGAATTAAATTGACATGGGACAGAATATCAGGAGAAAATCAAACAAAGTTTAATACATGTATACCTGGGAGAAACCCAGGAAAACTGAGTAACTTGACAAAATGGCTGAAGACACCACCTTAAATACCATCTTCAGCTAAAGACAAAGGAGGATATTGGGGGTAGACGTTTGGAACTTCAAAGGGGAGGAAGGAAATTTACATGGAGATAGAAAAGCAAATGTTTGATAAACAAATGATTACTGGGCCATCTATAGACAATGTGACCCAAGAGAGAGAACTTTGATAAGAATGGCTTAGCAAGGATCCTCCTAGTCTAATATACCCAGAGTTATCCATGGTGATGGCCTGTCCTGAGGACAGGCTTTCTATCTTAAATTCTTTTAGGTAGTTAGGGGAAAGGTCAAAGTTTCTTTCAGAGTCTTTTGTCCTTAAAAATAATGAAGCCAAGGATGCACACTTGGGGGTGTCCAATTCTGATCCCCCACAGTCCTACCTTTGAAAGTTTAAGAGGTTTCTCAGTCCAGAAGCTGAGTTGGTAGGTTGTTCTAGCCCTTGAACAAGCTCCTTGGTCCAAATAATAGATCAGTCCAGTCAAATTTATCTCAGGAGTGGATGATGCACGTGGCTCTCAAAGTTAGGCCTACATTGTGTAAGCAAGACATCAGTTATTTAATAAGCAGTATTTCTACAGAACAAAAAAAGAAAAACAAGGTTAATGGTTGAAGCAAATTATAAACCAGTTTCTGAGCTCAGGGCACAGCCAGTCAAGATTTCTGGATGTCAGGGTTAAAGCATATTTCACAGTATGAAATGTGTCTGATGGTGTCATTGGGTTTTCAGGTATATTTTGAGTAGCTTACATAACAACAGGTATTCTATCATGGTGATCTCCCTTAAGGTTATGTCAAGTTGTCCAGTTTCTGTTTGCAGGGCTTCAGGAAAAAATGGTGGTTTTGTTACTGAACCAAAGTGCTCACTTCTTGATGAGTTAAAATCAGACTCTCCACCAGAAGTAGTTGTCACACAAAGTAGAATTTATTTGCAGCAAGTAGGAGACCACGTGGAATTGTTTCCAAAGTCATGGCTCTCCTCAAACGTGGGAGAGCAGAGGCCTTTTATTTTGGGTGGGGAATGAACATTAAAAAGGGAGAAGTGGTTATTCACTTGCTCAGGCTCAGATGAAAAACATGCTTCCATATACATTGCAGGTTATGGTAATAAGGCCTAAGCTCCTCTTGGAATGGAGACCTCAGCATTAATAATGAGACAAAGGTCATCTCTTGGGCACTCTTTGGCTCATCTCCACAGAAATCACTCTTGTGGAGTTTGGACTAGCTCAGAGTGGTTGGTGATTGCATCTCTCAACAGAACAAAAAACAAACAAACAAATATTAGAGAAACAGTTAAATGCTTCCAAAACCTCCCTTGAGTTCCTTGGAGCAATTAGTCAGTGACAGCTTTCAGTTCTCAATAATTCCAAAAGAAAAGGATGGAAAAAAATTGAAAATGTTAGTCTCGGCATTTGTAGACCAGTATTTCAGGAGACTAAAAGAATTTAGGATCCAGTCCAACTTACAGGTATAAAACAAAAACCTCAAAGACAATTAACAGAATTAGAATTTAATGTCCACAGTTGTGTATTATAGTTTCTACTGAAACATACTTCTCTCTAAAATCACCATTACTTTTACCAAAGATAGCCAAATTGAGACTAATTGGTTTGTAAAATAAGTCTAGTTTTGATAAAGGTCGTCCAATTATTTACATAAATATTGCAAGAATAGCTATTGATCATATAGGCTCTTTTAAATCTGCTTTGCTGGAATTTTTATAATAAAGCTTAGATTGAACTTTAAAGGCCTTTTGAGGCCAGGCTAAGCCAAGGACTTGTCGTCAGATTCTGCCCCCAATACCTTAGATTTGAATGAATTCCTCTCTTGTCAAGGTCCCCAAAATATCCTGAGGTTCTTTGCACCTGCCAGGGAACTTATCTTCTTCATTTACCTGGTAAGGTTGATGGGAACGCTGTAAGCAGGTACCAGGCAAATATTTTTAAGTGGCTTTATTTGTTTCATAAAGTCAATCTTTGTCCCTTAGCTGTCTGTTCATATTTGAGTCTATGAGGGTTTCTCTAAAATATGACATTCCAGTCAAAACTTTGATAATACAACCAATGTTTCCAATTTTGTCCTGTTACAAGGAGATCAGATTATTATCGAACTTATGCAAATAACTATATTGCCATGAAAATAAGAATACTCACTCACTAAGAGTTTCCAAATTCTGTAGGGATCAGGTAGGGGCAAAAAGATAAATGTTTCAATTCTTCTTACAAATTTATAGTTTACCAAATTGCTATAAGTCATAGTTAGCTGAAGAGAAAAGAGAAAAACATTTCCTAAAATCTGAAAAAAAGAAACACTAAAAAAATCAGCAACATTTCAATTGAAAAGTCATAAAAATTATAATCATCCTCATCAGTTCATTTAGTCCCATGTAATCAACCCTTGATCTTGATCTTCTATTAGCATTTTCATGAAGTCATCAGTTTTCCCATTGGATTTCTGTAATTTCTTACACAGTTCAGTTTTACAACCTGAAAGTTTGTCAGAAACCTGTATTCTAGAGTAAGAGTTAGAGTCTTTTCCATGATTCCCTCTGAATATGAAACATATTTGCAAAAGCATCAGAGTAAAACAAAACTGTTTGTAAATGATGAAATGGAAATTGACAAAGGAATTTGGTTATTTTGTGCCATATAATTTTTGATGATAGTAACTAGAATTATGACTGACAACCAGGATAGATGAGAATTGTAGGAATGTTATATAATTTTTAAAACACTTATATTAATAACACTTACCCACAGAATATCTTAGGTTCATATGAAACAATGCTTAGTTATCCATTTGACCTAAATGACAATGAAATATTTTCAAGTGAATGCAGAAAATTAAGTAGCTGTAAGAAAAACTTTAGCAGCTGTAATTAAAGATCTGACAAAAATAATACAGGAAATATATTTTAATAAAACATAAAATCCCTACTCTTCTGGTAGCCTACTCAAAGAAAAAACTTTCATAATCTCTTTCTCAAAGCAGACTAAAAATTTAAGAAAATTATTCTTTTGAGAGAGGAAAACAAATTCTAATTTTGTACCACCATACTTTTGACCATTTACTTAAGTACATTTTAATCTTAGCCAACTTGACCAACTCTTTTCTCAGTGTTTTTTCCCATACCTTCTATAACCCACTTTTTACATTCAGAATTTGTCCCATGTCTTCTTTCCTTTTATAGGATAAACTTATCTTTCTTAACAAAATAAACAAAAATATTTTCATTCTTTATACTTTTTTTACTGAAATCATACATCACACTTTTCTCGAATTCAAACATGTTTTCCTTATTAATTTTTAGTAGCTTTAATCACATATATTAATTAGAATTTTCAACCCTCACAGGCCTTAATTTTTACTGAAAACTAAGAAGTAAGGAATTATAAACTGTATTTTACATTAGCATTTTATGGCTTGGCAAATTTACACATACTTTTTATAATTTCTAGAGACATGTTACTTCATAGCACAATCTTTTAATAAAACAAAATACAAGTTTACTAATGAACCTAAACATCTTTTAGTTTCTCTGTAATAAAAAGCCAAAGTAGACAAATCTATATTTAGTAATTAATGTCTAGTATTTTATTGTATTTCAAGATGATCTAGATATTCAATCAATTTTCCACCAGATAGTTTAACCTGGTAAAACTTCAAAGTTTTGGAGTGATGTCAGCATCATGGTGGAGTGAGTTTTTCCCTTTGTCTCTCGCCTCTAAGTTACAACTAAACAGACATTCACTAACCAACAAAGGATTACTTATACAGCACAACAGGATGCCTGAGAGATCCATGCATCCATATGTTTGAAGTTTAATGTACTGGATCCCTGGGAAGCAATGGAAGTAGGGGAGGAGATCTTTCCCCCTCCTTTGTGGGAGAAATCCAGGTCTCAGGTCCTCACACAGAGGTCAGCACCACTGCAAGAGGAGGTGAAGATGGCCCAGTCCATGCACAAATGCTTTAAGACTGGTAGCATGGCCTGTAGCAGTGCCCATCTTACCAAAGCTGCCCTATCCATGGGAATACTCTACACTGAGTGATGAGGCTCAGCCCCCACATAGGTGGCCCTCCCACCTAGTGCAGCAACTTAGCTGAATTGCTCAGAAGTGAAGCAGCCCCACCCAAGAGAGAGCAACTTTCTTGCTGAGCACAGAGGCCCCACCCATGTGAGTGCAATCTGATGAGTGGCTATAGACAGCTCATGAAAATGAAGAGTGGCCCTACTGGCACAAGCACCAGCAGATGGGGCAGGATCAGAGAACACAGCTCCTACCCCCTCAGCAGTGGCAAGTGGAATCTGTGACCTGATGCTACCACAAATGTGCCAGCAAAGGATCAATTCACCAAACACCATGAATAACTACACTAACACTTCAGAGAAGAAAAATGACAAGTCACAAGAAACATATCCTGAAGTCACAGAAGTTTACAATCTAAAAATAATGTAGAAACCATAAAAAGTAAAGATCTGATAATAT
Source organism: Tapirus indicus (assembly GCA_031878705.1). NCBI lineage: Eukaryota > Metazoa > Chordata > Mammalia > Perissodactyla > Tapiridae > Tapirus > Tapirus indicus. The sequence goes on along the minus strand of CM062917.1, from coordinate 88,508,438 downwards.
GGAGGACAGAATTAGTGGATTGGAGGATAAAATCATGGAATTGGTTCAGGTGGAGGAGGAGAGACTACTAAGACTTTAAAAACTTGAAGAAATTCTTTGAGAAATATCTGATTCAAATTAGGAAAAGCAATAAAAGGATTACCAGTATTCCAGATGGAAAAGAGGTGGGGGAAAGGAGCAGAGAGCTTATTCAAAGAAATAATAGCTGAGAACTTCCCAAAGCTGGGGAAGAAACTGGACTTACAAGTACAAGAAGACAATAGAACCCCTAATTAGATCAATTCAAAAAGACTTTCTCCAAGGTATACAATATTAAAACTGGCAAAAGTCAATGACAAAGAAAATAATATGAAGGGCAGCAAGAGATAAGGAAATAATTAACAAAGGAGTTTCTTTCAGGCTGTCAGTGGATTTCTCGGCAGAAATCTTACAGTCTAGGAGAGAATGAAATTATATATTCAAAATACTGGAAGGCAAAAACTTTCAGCCAAGAATACTTTACCCATCAAAACTCTCCTCCAGATATGATGGAGAAATAAAATCTTTCCCAAATAAACAAAAGCTGAGGGAGTTCATCACTCCTGACCTGCCTTAAAGAAATGATGAAGGAAACCTTCCTACCTGAAACAAAAAGGCAAAGGTTTACACAGCTTTGAGCAAGGAGATAAATAGACAGACAAAATCAGAAAATTGCAGCTCTCTCTCAGAATGGGTTAGCAAACACTTAATTGTAACATAAAAGATAAAGGGAAGGAAAGCATCAAAAATAATTATAAACCTTTCAATTTAGTCACAAACTAACAACACAGAAAAGAATAATTTGTGATAACAATAACTTAGAAGGGGAAGAGGAAAGGAAGGAACCTGCTTAGGTTAATGGAAATAAGAGGCTATCAGAAAACGGACTATCTCATCTATGAGATATTTTATACAAACCTCATGGTAACCACTAAACAAAACATCAGAGCAGAGCCACAAATCATAAGTAAAGAGAAAAGTGAGAAAATCATCAAGAAAACCACCAAACTCAAATGGCAGTCAGAAATTCAAGGAAAAAGAAACAATGGAAATATAGAATAACCAGAAAACAAGAGATAAAATGGTAGTACAAAGCCACATATATCAATAATCTCTTTAAATGTAAATTGATTGAATTCCCCAATCAAAAGGCACAGAATAGCTGGATGGATTAAAAAACAAGACCCAACAATATGCTGGTTCCAGGAGACACACCTCAACTCTACAAACAAACTTATGGTCAGAGTGAACTGATGGAAGAAGATACTCCAAGTGAACGTCAAGCAAAAGAAAACAGGTGTTGTCATATTTATATCAGGCAATGCAGACTTCAAGATAAAAATGACAATGAGAGACAAAGAGGGGAAGTATATAATGATAAAAGGGATATTCCACCAAAAGGACATAACACCTATGAATATATATGCACCTAACACAGGAGCACCAAAGCATATAACAGAACTAAAGGGAGAACAACTACTAACAGAACTAAAGGAAGAAATTGACAGCAATATAATAATAGTAGGAGACCTCAAATCCCACTTACATCAATGGATAGATCATCCAGACAGAAATTCCATATGGAAACAGAGGCCTTAAATGAAACACTAGACCTGATGGACTTAATAGGCATGCATAGAACATTCCATCCAAAAACAGCATAATACACATTCTTCTCAAGTACACATGGAACATTCTGAAAGGTAGACAATATATTGGGCAACAAAGGAAGATTCATTAAATTTATTAAGATTGAATTCATATCAAGTATCTTTTCTGACCACAGTGCTATGAAACTAGAAATCAGCTACAAGAAAAAAGTTGGGAAAGTCACAAATATGTGGAGAGTAAACAACGTGCTACTGAACAACTATTGGATCAATGAAGAAATCAAAGGAGAAAGAAAAAAATACCTGAAGACAAATGAAAATGAAAGACAACATCACACCTCTTATCAGATGCAGAAAAAGTGATAGAAAGAGAGAAATTTATAGAAATATAGGCCTACTTGAACAAACAAGAAAAATCTCGAACAAGTAATTTTAAACTACACCTAATGGAACTACAAAAAGAACAAACAAAGCCCCAAATCAGTAGAAGGGAAGCAATAATAAAAAGTAGAGCAGAAATTAAAAAATGGAGACTAAAAAAATAGAAAGGATCAATGAATCTAAGAACTGGTTCTTTGAGAAGATAAGCAAAATTGACAAACCATTAGCTAGACTCATTAAGGAAAAAAGGGAGAAGAAAAATAAAATCAGAAATCGAAAATAAGAAATTACAAGACCCCATAGAAATACAAAGGATTATCAAAGAATACTAAGAAATGGTATATACCAACACATTAGATAACCTTGAAGAAATGGATAAATTCTTAGAATCATACAACCTTGCAAAACTGAATCAAGAAGAAATAGAGAATCTAAATAGACCAATCACAGTTAAAGAAACTGAAACATTTGTCAAAGGCTTCTCAAAAAACAAAAGTCTTGGACCAGATTGTTTCTCTGGTGAATTACACCAAACCCTCAAGGATTTAATACCTATCCTTCTCAAACTCTCCCAAAAATGTTAGGAGGATGGGATACTTCCTAACTCATTGTATGAGATCAACATCACCCTGATAGCAAAACCAGACAAAGACAACACAAGAAATGAAAATTGCAAGGCCAATATTGCTGATGAACACAGATGGAAATATCCTCAACAAAATATTAGAAAATCAAATACAACAGTACGTGAAAGGATCATACATCATGATCAAGTGGATTTATTCCAGTGATGCAGGGATAGTTCAACATCTGCAAATCAATCAATGTGATACACCACATTAACAAAATGAAGAATAAAAATCACATGATTATCTCAATATATCAATAGATGCAGAGAAATTATTTTACAGGATCCACAATTCATTTATGATAAAAGCACTCAATAAAATGGTATAGAAGGAAACTACCTTAACATAATAAAGGCCATATATGACAAACCCACACCTGACATCGTACTCAATGATTAAAAACTGAAAGCCATTCTTCTGAGAACAGGAACAAGGCAAAGATTCCCACTCTTGCCATTCTTATTCAACACAGCACTGGAGATTTTAGCCAGAGCAATTAGGCAAGAAAGATAAATAAAAGGGATCCAACTAGGAATGAAAGAAGTAAAACGGTCTCTATTTGCAGATGACATGATTCTGCATATATATATAGAATACCCTAAAGAAACCTCCAAAAACCTATTAGAAATAATTAATGAATAGAGAAAAGTTGCAATGTATAAAACCAACATACAAAAATCAGTTGCATTTCTATACACTAATAAGGAACTAGCAAAAAGAGAAATCAAGAATATAATTCCATTTTAATTGCAACAAAAGGAATAAAATATCGAGGAATAAATTTGACCAAGGGGGTAAAAGACTTATACACTGAAAACTATGATATTATTGAGAGAAACTGAAGAAAACATAAAGAAATGGAAAGATATTCTATGCTCATGGATTGGAAGAATAAACATATTTCAGTGTCCATATTACTTAAAATGATCTACAGGTTGAGTGCAATCACAATCAGAACCCCCATGATATTCTTCATGAAAATAGGACAAAGTATTCTAAAATCTATGTATAACAAGAAAGACCCTGAATATTCAAAACAATCCTGAGACAAAAAGAACAAAGTTGGAGGTACAACACTCACTGAAATAAAAACATATTACAAAGCTATAGTACTGGCAGAAAGCTATGGTACCAGCAGAAACACAGACATACACATCAATGGAATAGAACTGAGAGCCCAGAAATAAAACCACACATCTATGGAAAGCTAAATTTCAACAAAGGATCCAACAATATACAATAGAGAAAGGAAATTCTCTTCAATAATTGGCATTGGGAAAACCAGACAGCCACATGCAAAGGAATGAAAGTAGACCTTTATCTTACACCATACACAAAAATTAACTGTATTAATGACTTGAATGTAACACCTAAAGCCCTAAAACTTCTAGAAGAAAGCATAGGCAATACACAGTTTGACATCGGCTTTAGCAGTATCTTTTTGAATACCACGTCTACTTGGGCAATGGAAAAAAAGAAAAAGTAAACTACATCAAATTAAAAACCTTCTGCATAGCCAATGTAACCATGAACAAAACAAAAAGACAACCCACTAACTGGGAGAAAATACTAGAAAATCATATGTAGGGGTTAATTTCCCAAATATATAAAAAAACTCATACAACTCAAAAACAAAAAAGTGAACAACTCAATTCAAAATTGAGCAGAGGTTATGAAGACATTTTTCCAAAGAAGATATACAGATGGCCAACAGTCATGTGAGAAGATTTTCAATAGCCCTAATTACTGGGGAAAGACAAATCAAAACTACAATGAGATATCACCACATTCCCTTCAGAATGGCTGTAAAATTAACCAGACAAGAAATAGCTAGTGTTGGAGATGATCTGGAGACAAGAGAACCCTCATACACTGCTGGTGGGAACGCAAAGTGGTACAGCCACTGTGGAAAACAGTATGGAGATTTCTTTAAAAATTAAAAATAGAAATACTGTATGATCTAGCTATTCCACAACTGGGTATTTATCCAAAGAAGATGAAATCAAAAATTTGAAAAGATATATGCACTCCTTTGTTCATTGTAGCATTATTCACAATAGCCAAGATGTAGAAGCAACCCAAGTGCCCATCAAAGGATAAATGGATTAAGAAGATGTAGTGTGTGTGTATATATATATATATATATATATATATATACTCAGCCACAGAAAAGACAAAATTGTGCCATTTGTGGTAACATAGATGGACCTTGAGGGTATTACACTAAGCGAAATAAGTCAAAGAAAGACAAATGTCATATGATTTTACTCATATATGAAAGATAAACAAACAAAAACATAGACAAGTAGAACAAATTACTGGTTTCCAGAGAGGAAGGGAGTGGGAGGAGGGTGAAAGTGGTAAAGGGGCACATATGTATGGTGACAGATAAAAACTATGCTATTGATAGTGAACACAATGCAGTCTAAGCAGAAACTGAAATATAATATACACTTGAAATTTACATAACACTATAAGCTAATATCATCTCAATAATGTGATTTAGAAAATTGAAAAAAAGAAGAGCAGTAGATTGGTTCAGTTCGGGAAATAAGTTGGGCCATGACGCTAGAAGATAGATCTTTAGATGTGTCAGGGGAAGCAGTTAAGTCCTTGCAATTCCATGTGTACTTTTTGTATTCTGTTTCAAAATGATGAGGATCAGTGCAGGAGATTGGCCAGGGTATTCTCTTTTATGAAACATCCTACCTGAGAATACATAAAGTAGCCAGACATTTATGACCAATGTATGACTACAGGAAGAAATATATTTTACTTCATCTCATGTCATAAATCAGGATTACACAAGTGTACTTTCATGGAACGTTCCCTCATACTTTCTATGCTATTATGAGGAGAAAATACAGTTGTGATGTGATAAATTGATTTAGTTACTCAACTAATGTGTGAAATCCTCATTTCAAAACAAAACAAATAATCTTTAGTTTCAGTTTTTATGAACAGGCTTTCCTGGACTTTCTCCCAGTGTATATGCCTTTTGGGGCCACATTTCCTCAATCACAGAGGAGAAGCTATAAAATGCTGAGCTCGCTTATGAATTTTGGCAGAAAGAATTGGGTGCACAGTGTGATTAGATCAGCTCTGCAGTCAGGTTCAGCATTTTAAGCAACTAAATTGGAGATTGGAGGAAAACAAACCCCAAAACTCATGGCACTTAAAAAGAACCTTCATGCCTGGAATTGAGCACTGTGTATATTTCTGTCAGAACGGCCATCTATGTGAGTGGCTATGGAGAATCAAAGAGGCAAGTTGAGGTTCTGTGTCCTTGGATTAGTATCCTTATGTCTTAAACAAATCCACGATGCCTTAGCATGCTGATATGTACCCATCATTGAAAGTGACTATATCAGTAATATACTACAGCCCTTAAGAGATGAAAAGGACTTCAGAAATAAAAGTTTCATAGCCTTCCTCCTTTTTTGTATAAATATAGTAAAACTGAATAAAATGTTTGGCTAAAAGATTGTCTAAGAGATTCTTGTTTAGTTTCTTTAAATGCTCACTTATAAAATTATTTAGAAGCAAAGAGAGACTAGAAATAACAGGATCTCCCCTAGCTTCTAGATTTGGGAGGTTGCAACACAATCCCTTCTAATCACTATTGGGTTTGTTGGACCTATTATAAAATCCCTTACATATGATCATTTTTATTTATATACATTCTAAAATATGTTGCAAGAGGTTGCACAGTCTTCTGTTACTCAACATATCTTTAATGAAATTGGTAAACAGAAATTGAAGGACACTTCTAACTGCCTGGAAGTGTAGAAAAATTCTAAAAGTCTTGGATTTACTTTTACTTTCTCTTGCATCAGTGAGGATAAGATATTAACTAGTAAAGAGTGTAAGGCACTGATCACAGGCAACTGTGTGCTTTAAGTATGGAAGGGAAGGCCTTAATGGGAGGAGTCGTGTTCAGGGGCTCATTATATAAGGATTCTGGGATTGTGCAAAAAATCTTTCAATGAGTTTGTCTAAGATGAGCACCCACAGAACTTTGTTAAATAGCCTCCCTATTGGCAAGAGTTAAAACTTTATCTTTCCCCCTTGGAACCTGTGGAAAATTAGATCTTTAATCTGTTTGAGCTATTGAGGGAAATTCTCAGGGATCAGTAATGACCTTTTTTAGCAAACTGAAAGGAGACAAAGTTGTGTGGTTGCCATGTTAACACCTGGCATAGAGCTGAGTCTCATAGCAGTAAAGTGTCCTCTCTCTGAGCTGTACACTAAGCCATTTAACTGTAGCTGGTCTGTGTTTGGTGTACATCAGTTATATGATAAACTTTTAACAGTAAAAGAGTTTCCTGCTGTCCAAATATAAAGGCCAAAATGGGTTAATTCAAACTCACAAATGAAAAAGAAATTAGACTGATTTACCAATATCAAATAAAAGCACACATTTTTACTTCAAAATTTAATCACTGTATTATTCATTGTAATGTAATGTATATGTATACAGAAAATATGATAAAAAATTTGCCTCCTAAAAATATGTTGAGAGAATGTATTTTATCATCTCACTTTATAATGGGTCATTATGAATCCATGAAGAGAGATTTCGTTTGGATAGTCATTGACTACCAATGGTCCGACTAGATAATTACCCTGAATTTTATAACATCTTACTAATCTTATCAACAGACACAAGGTATAAATTTTAAATTCAGAATACTTTAATAAAAAACAAATACTCAATATACCTTGAAATATTTCAAATATACAGATAAAATTATGGATAATATAATACATTTAGAAATCTAACACCTAGGTCAATTTTACTAAAAATTTTATATCTGTCCATGATACTTTTAAAAATAATTATACAATACAGATAGAAATGACCACCCATGGTGCCTTTCCTAATCCCGTCCTTTCATTGCCCTCTTTTTCTTGCTATATCAGTAACCAGTAGCATAAAGTCAGTACTAATTGATCCCCTTGTATTGTGAATACTATGAATTCTCTTACTCAACTCCATTTCATCATTCTTCTAGTTGAAATGCAACAAGAATAGTTCCTCAGAATTCCTTGATTCTCAACAAGTGTTAGCTGTGCAGTCAGTTTGATGTCTGTTTCAGTGATATGAGATGTGGTAATGGAACAGAGGCCACTTCTGTCTCCATCCAACAGTTGTCACCATGGATCACCATTTTGAAAGTGAGAGCAGCCACATGTTCTGCAACAGCCTTCCAGCACCCATTCTCTTCTTTCATGTACAGAATGTTCCTGTGGTGGATCACCTCTGAATTATGCCAGAGAAGAGGTTGTGGGATGGAGGTAATCCCTAAATGCCCAGCACCAAATTCTTTTACTAAAAGCCTTCCTATTTAGTTTCCTTCACTATCCATGATGAGAGAAAAAAATGCATGGTTCTGTCTTAGGCTAAAATTGTAAAATTGCATGAAGATTACTTACTATTTCTTGAACCACTTTAATCTTTTAAATATGTGATATGTTATTCATATTATTGTGTAGCTTGCACTTATACACAACAATTTTTAATGTTGTAGATACATTATGTGGTTAGATGTGGATGTGTACCATTCTTTTGAATTGTGGAATTATATTTCATTTTATAAATTTCTACCATGATGTGTTTATCAATTCCTCTGTTAATATAAATTTAGGTTGTTCCCATGAACAGTTCAGCAATATATTGCATGAACATTCTTATGCGTGTGTCTAGGCCTCTAAGAGTTGTAATAACAGGCATATTTCCTATTGTTATTGAAGTGAGGTATCTTTAAATATTTTTAACATTGCAATTCCATGAGCTATTTGTCATAAACTGACAAATAGTTTCCAGTTTTTTATTGATAACATTGATTTTAGATGTTATGGATGATATTTTCATGTTTTAAAAGATTTTCTATAGATTTTATTGCCTTCTTTATGTAGATAATTATATCATCTTCAAATAATGATAGGATTTAAAAAATTTTCTGAATAGAACATACTACATTTATTTTTGTTATTTTGCTGCATTGTTTAGTATCTCATTACAATGCTAAATAAAAATATTCAAATCAAATAATTGTCTTGATTCTGATTTTAATTGGGATTTGGGATTAATTTTGGATTATTAACACCTCCAAATTGCACATAATGTTTATATTACATATCATGTTTATATTGTATATCATCTAAATTACATATCATGCATATATGTGTATATATACTTATATATATATATATACACATTTTTTATTAGATTAAGGAAGTTTATTTCTATTCTTACTTTGCTAAAATGTGCTTTCTGAAAATATCATAGAGTTGAATTTTGATTAACACATTTTTTGACCTTTATGCTTCTCTTGGATTATCTAAAAATATTAAGTATTATATTAAAACAAATTTTCAGACTCCAAATCAATTCAATCAAAACACAGGATGGCCATAGTAAAAAGAAAAAAACCTTGAAATAATGTTAAAATTATTTCAAGATGGATTATATATCTAAATCTAAAAGCTAAAGCCATAAGACTTCTAAAAAATAAATCACAGAATAGAGATAGGCAAAGATTCCTTGGACAAGACAACAAAAGGACTAATCATACAAGAAAAAAGAATAATAAATAAAATTAATAAAAATTGAAAACTCATAAGATGCCATGAAATAAATGAATAGGCATTCAGCAGACTAAGGAGAAAGTACTCATAGTACACACATCTGACAGAGAACTCTTATCCAAATTATATATAAACATTTCCTAAAAATCAACAGTAAAAAGATAAACTCAATTAAAAAATGGGTGAAGTGTGAGCAATGAAAAAGAAGATATGTATGCAGATGGCCAAGAAATAAATGAAAGGATGTGCAAAAACATTACTCATTGGGAAGTAGATATTGCTCTTTCCCCTGCACTAGAATATCTGAAAAATACTGGAAGTTTTAAATATTTAAAAGGATGTAAAGCACGTGGGACATTCATATGTGGTTGATGCAACCCTCCCATGATCCACCAATTCTATTTGTAGGTATTTACCCAAGATGAAGGTAAACATATGTATATAAAAAGATTCATAGAAGAATGTTCATAATCAGCCCCTTTCATAAGAATCCCAATCAAAATGTGCATAACAAACAAGCGTATGAGCACACACATACACATGTATATTGTATATGTACATTATCTCTATTATATAAAATAGAAGTAATAACTTATATAATATGCAAATAACATTATTATATAATGATACAAAATATTATACTATGTGACACTATATATATTATTAATTTATCAGAAGAATAATGAGTGAATGAATATAAAGGGGCATTGGAGAATGCTCTGGGGCAATGGAAATAGTCTGTATCTTCTTATGATTGTGGTTATACAGGTGTATATCATTGTGGAAATTGAAGGAACAGTTAAAAATCTATGAAATAAACAAACTTTAAAAAGAAATTCTGACAATGAAACAACCTGCTACAAACTTTAATTTGTCATGACAGGTGTCTTTTTAAAAATTATTATATGGTTGAATAGTATTTCTTATGCTTTATGGATTTTTACATATATGTTTATAGTGATATTTGTTTATAATATTCTTACACTGTTAATGCATAATCATGTATTAAGATGGTTATAGACATAATAAATAAATTGTATAGGATTCTTTTCTTCTCTTGCTACCCTTTAAAAACATAAATTTACCTAGAGAATATTTGTTCCTTTCATTTTTGTTAAGAACAGATTATAAACCATCTAGGCCTTGTGTCTGCTAGAGTGATATAGTTTTAACTATTTCTTCAGTTTTTAAAAAAAGTGATTGGTTTGGAGTGACATTAGCAAAATGGTAGATGGGAAAGTGCCAGGATCTTTATCCCTCATAGAGACACCCCAAAACAATGAAAAAATTGGAGGTCTATTAACTAGCCAAAGGAGTACAAAAAGCAAGCAAAAATCTGAGCTAGAAAAAGCTGCATTCAAAATGGTAGGAAATTCCATGGCATTTTTGTTCACCCTTGCCCCACAGCCTCTCTCAAGTGGCCTGGTCTTGGTATAGAGGGGGTGTCAGCTCAGTTCCCAATTTTCTCTCTCTAACCACAGGGGTAAATTAGACCTTATTTTCAAGATTCTAACTTATCTGGGGGCTGTCTAAATGAATAGTCTCTGTTTCAACTAGCTCAGATCTCAGGCAGGAAAAAATAGCTGACAGTACTCATGAAAGCTGGAGGGACATCCATCTACAAACACCTGGGGCAAAAGATTATGGGAGAAAACATACAATAGACCATCTAAGACAGCAGCCAAGTTCTCAATTCCCTCCTTTGTTCAGGAGCCAGTGAAGCAGACATTATTTACAACATTCTAAACTGTCAGGGACTGCCTGAAACACTTATTTGTTTTGCTTGAGATATTGGGGAGGGAAAAGCAGTAGGCACTGCTCAAAAAATTGCAAGGATACTGAACCACAGACACCTGAAGTGAGAGAGTATGGGTAGAGACATAAAATAGACCATCAAAGGCTCCAAAGAGAGAACTCTTTGGGAAATTAAGACATTTAAAAGAAGTTGTGCATATGGGAAAATCTACAATGCAACACACAGGTCCAGGTAAGGTGAATGCTGAGAAAAGACTGAGTACCTTAAGCTTTCTTCTTAGGCTGATTCTAAGGCTCAGAACCAAGGCTCAGCTAATTAGTGAAGGACTTCCCTGGCACAGAGCCACATTTAAAACAATAAGTGAGATAATGTTTCCCCAATGCCCAATTTTTGATGAAAATAATCACAAGGCATTAAAAAAAATAGAGACATGACCCATTCAAAAAAAAATATTCAGAAACCACCTCTTACTAGACAAAGATTTTAAAAAGTCTTAAAAATGCTCAGTGAGGTTAGAAAAACAAAAAACTAAAGGAAATCATAAAAACAACATATGAACAAAATGGTCATATCGATAAAGAGACATAAATTATAATAAATAATGAAACAGAGTATATGGAGCCAAAAAATACAATAAGCAAATTAAAAAACTGAATACGGGGTTTCAATGACTAACTTCGGGCAGCAGAAGAATCAGAGAACTGAAAGTTAGAGTTATCAAATTATGGAGTGTGAGGAACAAAATGAAAAAATGAGAAAACTGAACAGAGTCCAAAGAACTTATGGCATACCATCAAAAGGACAAATGTATCCGAATGAGGACCCCAGAAGGATAAGAGAGAGAGAAAGTGGCAGAGAGATTATTTGAAAAAAGAATGGTCAAAAACTTTTCAAATTTGAGAAAAGGCATGAATCTACAAATCCCAAAAGCTCAATGTACATCAAATAATATAATCTCAAATACATCCACAGTAAGACACATTATAATCAAACTGTTAAAAAATGTTGAGAAAATTTTGATAACAGAAATGAAAATCTTGTCACATACAAGAAATGTCCTTAAGATTATGAACCAATTTCTCTACAAAATCTTTGGAGAACATAAAGCAGTGGGATGCTACATGTAAAATGCTGAAAGAAAAAAATGAATAAAAAAATCAGGTTAACCATGAATTCTATACCCAGCAAAACTGTCCTTCAAAATTAAGGGAGAAAGTAAGATATTTGAATGCAATCAAAAGCTGAGAAAATTTATTTCCACTAGACCTGCCTCACAAGACATACTAAAAGGAGTCCTTCAGGTTGAAATGAGGGGATGCTAGATGATAACTTTAAGATATGTGAAAATATAAAGCTCTCTAGTAAAGGTAAACACAAGGGCAAATATAAAAACCAGCATTATTGTGATTTTTGTTTGTATCTCCATTTAAAAAGTTTTCTACAGAATTTTAAAAAGTGCATAAAATATAATTACAAATTTATGTTAATGGGTACACAATAGATAAAGTTATAATTAGTGACATTAATAACATAAGCTGGGAGAGTAGAGCTGTAAAGGAGTAGTGTTTTTATATGTAATTGAACTTAAGTAGATATCAAATTGAAATAGATGATTACAAATTTAGAATTTTTTCTGTAATTCACATGGTAACTTCAAAGGAAATATTTATATAATATACAAAAAAAAGGAATGAGAAGGAATTAAATGATTCATTACAAAAAATCAACTGAACACAAAAGAAGGAAGTGATGGAAGAAATAAGGCCAATAAATTAAAAGATATAAAGAAAAAAGTAACAAACCGTCAAAAGTAACTCCTTCCCTATAAATAACTATTTTAAATATAAATGTATTAAACTCCCAAATCAAAAGGCATACAATGGGAAAATGAATTTTAAAAAATGATCTAACTATATGCTGTCTATTTACTTCAGAGCTGAGGACAAAAACAAGTTGAAAAAGAAAGGAGAGAAAGATGTGTTCCATGCAAATAGTAACCAAAAGTGAGCAGTGATGACTATACTAATATAAGATAAAATAGATTTTAAATAAAAAAATTATAAAAGACAAAGAAGAACATTATATGTTGATAAGAAGGTCAATTTATTTAGAACATATAACAATTGTAGCACATATGCAGCAAACCTCAGAGCTCCAAAATATATAAAGCAAACGTTGACAAAATTGAAAGGAGATGTAAGAAGTGCTACAATAATAGTAGGAGACCTCAATACCCCACTTTCAATAATGGGTAGAACAACCAGAGAGAATTTCAGTAGGGAATTAGAGGACTTGAAAAACACTCTAAACCAACTGGACCAAAAAGAACATTCCACTCAACAAAAGTTGAATACATATTTTTATTAAGTTCATATGAAATATTCTCCAGGATAGACCATATATTAGGACACAAAACAAGTATTAATAAATTTAGAAAGATTGAAATTACTCAAATATTTAGAAAGATTCTTATTATTCACAGTATCTTTTCTGACCACTGTAAAGTAAAATTTGAAATCAATAGCAGAAAGAAAACTGAAAAAACCACAAATATATGGAAATTACACAGCACAGTATAAAACATCCAATGGGTCAAAGAAGAAGTCACAAGGGATATTAGAAAATATTTTGAGACAAATAAAAATGAAAATGCAAAATATATGGGATGCAGCAAATCAGTTCTAAGAGGGAAATTTATAATTATACTTATCTACAGTAAAATAGAAGTTCAAAAATAAAAAACCTAATTTTACACATTAAATATCTACAGAAACAAGGAAAATAAAATCAAAAATCTAGCACAAGGAAGGAAATAAAGATTACAAGAGCTATAAATAAAATAAATAGAAAAACAGTAGAGAAAATCAACAAAGTCAAGAATTAGTTCTTTTAAAAGATCAACAGAATTGACAATTCTTTACTAGATTGACTAAGAAAAAAAGATTAAAATTATTAATATCAAAAATTAAAATGGGGGGGCCCAATCCTGTGACATAGCACTTAAGTTTCTGAGCTCTGCTTCGGCGGCCTGGGATTCACAGGTTTGAATCTCAGGCATAGACTGATTCACCACTTGTCAAGCCATGCTGTGGTGGTGTCCCATATAAAGTAGTGGAAGATGGGCATGAATGTTAGCCCAGGGCCAATCTTCTTCAGCAAAAAGAGGAGGATTGGTAATGGATGTTAGCTCAAGGCTAATCTTCCTCACACACACACCCACACAAAAAATGAAAATAGGGACATTGCTACCAATCAACAGAAATAAAAATGATCAGAAGAAAGTACCATGAAAAACTGTACACCAAGAAAATAATCTAGAGTCAAATGAAAAAGTTCCTAGAAACATAAATCTACCAAAATGGAATATTTAGAAAATAGAAAATCTGAACAGAACAATAACAGGTTAGGAGATTGACTCAGTAATCAAAACCCTCTCAGCAAAGAAAATTCTGGTACCAAGTGGTGAATTCTACCAAGCATTTATGAAAGAATTAACATCAGTCATCCTAGAGTTTTTCCAAAAAATTGAAGAGAAGGGAAGACTTTCAAATTCATTCTATGAGGCCAGCATATTACCCTGATACCAAAGCCAAAGAAGCTTCCAAAACAAAAAAAACCCTAAAAAACAATAAGCCCTATGAATACTGATGAAAAATCCTCAACAAAATACTAGAAAACCAAGTTCTGTCTCTTATTAAAAGGATGGGTTATACAGCATGTCCAAGTGGACTTTGTTGAAGTAATGCAAATACATTCAAAAATAGTAAAATCAATCATTACTACTTACCATATTAAGAGAATTTAAAAAATGATCATCTCAATTGATGCACATAAATTTTTTAACAAAATTCAATATTCTTCCAAGATAATGGCACTTGACAAACTAGGAATAGAAGGAAACAACATCAAAATAATAATAATGATGATAATAATAATAACATTAATACAACTGACATGATAATCAATGGCGAATGATCAAAAAGTTTTCCACTAAGATCAGCAACAAGACAAAGAAGACTGCTCTCACTATTTCTATTCAACATAGCACTGGAAGGCTGAGCCAGAGAAATTAGGGAAAAAAAATTAAATCAGTGCATCCAAACTGGAAAGGAGGAAGAGAAAGACTGAGCATGTGTGGAAAAATAAAAGGAAAATTCCTTATGTTATGTACTTAAGTTCAGCACCTGTTACCCCGGCACCCAATCTGGGGACCTCCAAGTCTGCAACCATGAACATTAGTAAAGAAGAGTAAATTCCAGGCTCAGGGTAAATTCCAGGAGGTACAGTGGTGCAAGTTGGGCTGAATCTTGACGTTCACGTCTGTGGCACCTGCGAGAAACAGCTTAGCAACCTGGATAATCCTAGCTAACAAGCAAAGTGACTTCCAGCTAAGTAGCACTGCCAGGGTAGCCCAACATGGTATAGTTTGTATCAGAGGAAGCTGTACCTGCTATCCAGGTTCACACCACACCAGAACCATCACAGACAACCACAGTTTCAGCTTCAGAATTTATATTTGAACAGGGCTGTCAAAGTTGTCTGCCCATGAAAAATAATGAAAACCAGATAGCCACTGTCATTTTTCTCCCTGCCAAGTCTGAGGCCAAAAGTCCTGTAGACCTGCACACTCAGAAAAGGTTTACCTGTTGCTATCCAGATTGCCAGTTCAAGACTGCCTGTGTACATGCAATGTTATTTAAAAATTCACGCAGGAGACAAACCCCACGAGTGTAAGGTCTGTGGCAAATGTGTTAGCTGGAAGGATTAGCTGAGAAACCACATGACACACAGATGTGAAGCCCTACAAGTGTAAGATGAATGACTACTTCACTGCCAACATCAGCAGCCTTAACAAGCACCTGCAGATGCATTCCAATGAGTGACCCTTCAACTACAAAATACTGAATGCCCCTATGTCAGCCCCAACTCCAGCCAGCACACCATCCACCTCTGATCTCGCACTGGGTATGCATCCTTTCAGTGCTGGCTATGCAGCCAAGTCCAAATTAAACTCATACTTGAAAAGGCTTATGTACTTGCACTGGAGGAGAAGTGTTTCAAGTATGATTTCTGCAATGTCCACTGCACCATGAAAGGGAACCTCACAATACACGGTCGCATCAAGAACAGCATAAACAACTTCAAGTGTGCATTGTGATTTCTTGAGTGACAGCAAAGCCACCCTCCAGAAGCACAGGTGAGTGTGCCAGTAGGAGAAATCCAAAAAGTGCTCCAAGTGGAGATACTCCTGCCCAACAAGGCCGCCATGGGCATTCCTGAGCCCACCCACTGTGTAGGTACCCCCTTTGACACCAAGCAGCCCAGAAACTTGAGCAAGCACATGAAGCAGTTCCATGCAGACATGGTCAAGACCTGTGGCCTTGGAGAGGAAAGACACAGGGAGACAGAGTAGCCAGCAGATGGCCAAGCTGGGTGCCAAGAAAACTTCACAGTGACACATCTGATACTTCCTTCATGCTGGAGGATTCATTCTGCAGCCATAAAAGGTATTTGATAGTATTTGAAAGCACTGTGGATAAATGATGGATTATTCAATAAATGGTGTTTGGACAACTGGATTCCCATCTGGAAAAAAATAAAGTTTGATTACTACCTCATGTCCTATACCCTGTAGCCAAATTCCAGATTGATCAACAATTTACACATAAGAAATAAGATTACACAAGGAATAGAAAAAGACCTAAACATTTTATATACAACCTTGGGTATGGGAAAGGCCTTTTAAAATAATACACAAAATCCAGAAGGCATAAAAGAAAGATTGATAAATAATACAACTTAAACCTTTTAAGAGAAAAAATCTTACATGGAAAAAGCCATAAACATTTTTTCACTCAAATAAAAAACAAAGGCTTTCTTTTTCCTGATTATATAATGAATTTAAAAAACAGTCTGAGGCCCTAATGTACAAAGAGGTCTTGGAATATCTATTCATTCTACAAAGCAAAGAAGCTATCAAAAGTTAGGGTTCTACTACAAAGACTCTACAAGCCTAAGAATATAAACAGCTGAATGTTGGCAATATATGCTGGAAATATCCTGTAAGGCCACATTAGAAAATGTCATATTATAATTAAATATCTAGTTCTGAGATTAAGACAAGAAATTTGGTACTTTAATTATTTGAAAATATCAGCACAGCTAGTCCTCTTATAATGATAGCACTGGTTCTAATTTGACTCATTTGTGTTTGATTTTAGAAAAAGTCAAATTTAATGTGATAGAAAATCCATCACATATGTCTAGTCAATCCCTGCCTGGACTACCCAGTTAATCTGACTTTAAATTTACAACTCACATTGAAACTGAAACATCAGTCCACAATAAGTTACTCAGTAGCTTACTTGGAATCTTTTTACATAAACAAATTATACAATATTCAAAGCAGGTCTATATGAAAAAAGGCTGAAGGAAGTAATGTTTTGCAGTAATTGGCATCATGGTCTAGATTTCATAATTTCAGCTGCTTAATAAAATGCCAAGAACTCTAACGAATGTAAAAAATTATTGGCTATTTTTTGAGCAGTTATGGACATGCTACCCTGTATAGATATTTCATGGTGAAAATTGTAGAAAAAAATAGTGGTAATAAGTATCTGTTTGGTGTAAACAGGTGTTTATAACTTCTGATATTCTCTATACACTGTATGATAAAAGAATTGGTACAGCATATTCAATAAGCAGTTGGATTAAACTGTTTCTTAGATAAAATACATGATATATATGACAATTTATACATATGTATATATAATAATCTACATATATGATAAAAGTAAGCATTTATATATTTTAATATGCAAAATATCAAATAGGAGATATTAATATTAAAATATTATTTACTATTAATTTAACATTAATAGTAAAATATTAATAGGAGAATGCTAGAAATGATCATGAATAAACATTTATGTATACTTCCGAAAATTTAACTGAAGGATGGAGGTAATTATTTAGACATTTACATGTGACAAGAAAAGAATCATCTTGACTCAAGTTAGCTTTAAGATCTGGATTTCTCTTCTGCACCACTTTTCCTGTCCACCTTCTCTGTGTTGACTACTCTCACTGTTATTCTGACCACACACAATGAAGCAAGAATAAAAATTCTTTTTTGAGGACAAAGATGCTTTTTACAAAACTATGAATATCTACTTTTCATGGGAAGGAAGTCATAGACCCTTTTTAGCATGCAGACAGTCTTTGGAGCAATTCCTCATTTCTGAATCCCTATTCCCTTTCACTTGGACACATTTGAAAACTTCTCAATCCTGTGAGTGTTCCTACTGCTGACTGAGTCATACATGGTCACAAAGGATCACAGTCCTGGGTGGAGAAGAAAGAAATGAGTTGCTGGTAAAA
Source organism: Tapirus indicus (assembly GCA_031878705.1). NCBI lineage: Eukaryota > Metazoa > Chordata > Mammalia > Perissodactyla > Tapiridae > Tapirus > Tapirus indicus. The sequence goes on along the minus strand of CM062917.1, from coordinate 88,490,073 downwards.
GGAAAAATAAATCCACGATCTGCACAGTAAGAACTGGAGAGCTGCAAGGGAAAGGACGCTTTCCATAACAGCTGATTTGTCATTCAGCCCTGGCTGGAACCAGACAGCTCTTGGAGTTAATAGTGCCAACAAAGGAAATTTTGGAAAGTTGGGTCAATGGGTAGAGTCTTTCGTGGTTATCAGAGGAGTCCAGGTTAAGGGATTCCTGGCTTTTTCTCAGGGAAAGAGAAAATATGCATATCAGGAAATGTATCTACATTGCAGTCTTCCTACATATTCTGATTTATGGTTTCCAGACCACAGTCTAACCTGCTGTATACTTGATATGGGAAACCCTGCTCCATGACCTATGAGAGTGTATGTTCCACCATTCTTCTTGCATCTCATTCCTTCTTTTATCAAACCACAAAAATTAGCTTATTATGCAGAAGTAAAAGGGATGTGAGCATAATCTTAGAATGTTTTATTTTCTTGTATGATTATTCTGGAGGCTCATGCCTCCAGGTATACAGTCATGTGTCACTTAATGACAGGGATACATTCTGAGAAATACATCATCAGGCAATTTTGTCATTGTTCAAATATCATACAATGTACTTACACAAACCTAAATGGTACAGCCTATTGCACGTCTAAGCTATATGGTACTAACCTTATAGGACCACCATCATTGACCAAAACGTTGTTACATGGTGTATGACCGTATAATAGAATAGAAAAGAAATATAATAAAATTAAAGGAGACAACTAGCATGTTTTGCTAGGACCACATATTCAGATAACAGAATGTAGAAGAAGCACAGTACCTAACATACGCTCCATATGACATCATTTCAACGTGCACTTCAATTCAAAGGGCACTTCACTACTCTGTGCACAGCACTGTGCGAGGTGCTGCAAAGGTAATGACAATTCATTTCTGCAAAGCCCTTAAGAAGACACAAAACATTTTTACACAAAGAGCATAAGAACTGGGTTGTGGTTGTCCTACAGTTTTGGATCAACTCCACAAACATTCTGTAGCTTCCTCACTGTGGAGGTACCCTTCAGGTGCCCCTCCAGCCCAGCCAAGTGCCCCAATTCAGTGAGGATATTGTCAAAATCATCATAGGGTGTCAAATGCCTCAAAAGCTATCACCCAGGCTGCTTCCATTTTAGTGAACATTGAACCAGTCATAAGTAAAATTTTGTAAGAGATTTTCTTTGAATCTGTTAAAGGATTGTTATGAACTCCCTTTTATAATAACTTGTAATTTTTATGCTTCTTATTATAATTTTAACACTATAGTAACTTTGAGATTATTTCTGAATTGCCATGTTCTAACTGTTGTAGAGTTTTAAACGGTACCAAGATGATTCTGATTAGGGCTTGGAATTAAATAAATTAAGTAGTGAATATTTAGTTTGTCCCCAACTTGATTTCCCAACTCTGATAAGTGTTTATTTTTTTCCATCTCATTAAACTTGTGTAGTAAGTTGTAATTCCCAGCACCTTTAAGCCTCCATTTTTAAATACCCCACAGAGGTAGGGGCATTAGTATTTTCAAGCATGGATACAAATCTATTTGTATGAAAAATGTTTTCTACATAATGTTACATGGATATTTACTTGATAACAAAAGAATGTTTAGTGCTAATGAGCAAAAAGTCACAATTTCCTAATAAACTAATAGATGATTTTAAAAAAAGGAAGAAGAAAAATTATCTCTCTCTACAGATGACATGACCTTATGTTTAGAAATCCCTAAAGAATCCTCAAAAAAACTCCACAACATTTTAGAAATAAAAAATTTTTCCAAAATAGACAAATGAGGGCCAACAAGCATATGAAGAGATGCTCTACATCACTAACCACTAGGGAAATGCAATGCTTGCAGGTCACAATATCAACACACAACAAACTGTTGCCTTTCGTACACCAACAAAAAACATTAAGAAGTGAATTAAGAAAACAACTCCACTTAGAATAGCATAAAAAATTAAAATTACTTAGAAACAAACTTAATGAAGTTGGTGAAAGACTTGTACACTGAAAAGTAAAAAAAAAAAAAAAAAATAGAAAGAAAAATTAAAGACACAAAGAATGGGAAGACATTTCATTTTCATAGATTGGAAGCGTTAATACTATTAAGCTACTGATACTATCCAAAGTGATATGTATGTATTATACATATTAATGCAAATTTTATCAAAATCCCAATGACATTTTTTGCAGAAATAGAAAATTCCATTCCAAACGTCTTTTGGAATCTCAATCATCCCCAAATTGCCAAAGCAATCTTGGAAAAGAAGAGCAGAGTTGGAGGTCTTACATTTCCTGAGTTTAAAACTTACAAAAAAGCTACAGTAACCAAAAAATATATACAACATAAATCAGACCTATAGAGCAATGGAATAGAATGGAGAGCCCAGAAATTACCTTCATATATATGGTTTAATAATCTGTGATGATTGCCAAACATTCAAAGGGGAAAGGACTGTCTTTTCCACCAATCATGCTGAGAAAACTTGATGTCCACGTGCAAAAGAATGAAGTTGCATTCTATATACAAAAATTTACTCAATATGAATCAAAGACCTAAACATAAGGGCTAAAACCATAAAACTCTTAGAAGAAAACATAGGGGAAAGTATTCATGAAATGAGATTTGGCAATGATTTTCTGGATAAGACACCCAAAGTACAGGCAACAAAAGGAAAAGGAGATAAATTGGACTTCACCAAGTTAAAAACTTTTGTGAATCAAAGGACACTATCAAAAGAGTAAAAATGCAACTCATGGAATGTGAGAAACTGTTTGCAAAACAGACATCTGATAAGGTATTAATATCCCGAATATATTCAAAAATCCTATAACTCAACAAGAACAACAGTAAAAACAAAACCCAAATAACCCAGTTAAACTACGGGCAAAGAAATTAAATTATTTTTGCAAAGAAGATAAATGAGGGCCAATAAGCATGTGAAAAGATTCCCATATCACTGAACACTAAGGAAATGCAAATCAAACCTCAGTTTGAATGACTATTATTTAAAAAATAATATTAGAATGACTATTATTTAAAAAAAACCCAGAAAATAATGCCTTAATGAGAATACGCAGAAATTGGATACTTTGTGCATTGCTGATGACATTCCTTGAAAAATTAAATATACAATTACTATGTGATCCAGAAATTCCATGTCTGGGTATATTCAACAAAAGAATTAAAAGCAGAGACTAAAACAGATATTTGCACATCCATGTTCACAGCAATATTATTCACAGTAGCCAAAATGTGGAGACAACCCAAGTGTCCATCAATGGATGAATGGATAAACAAAACACGGTCAATACCTGCAATGAAAAATATTTAGTCTTAAAAGTAATGAAATTTGATACAAGCTACACCATGGATGAAACGTGGAGACATTATGTCAATTAAAATAAGCTCATCACAAAGGACACGTACATGAAGTACTTTAGAATATACAAATTCATAGAGACTGAAAGTAGAACAGTGATTTCCAGGGATTGGCAGGATAGAGAAATGAAGGGTTATTACTTAATGGTACAGAATTATAATCTGGGATGATCAAAGGTTTTGGAAATGGATATTGGTGATGGTTGCACAACAATGTGAATGCACTTAATGGCATAGTACTCTACACTTAAAAATGGTATAAATTGTAGATTTATACTATGTATATGTTATCATAATATTTTGAAGTGATTGGTTAATTCATATTTTCCCTTTCATCTAGAGTAAATTCGTGATTTTTATTTTAAATAAGGTAACCTTGTCTTAGTTTTAATTTCTTAGGCAAAAATTGTCACTTTGTCTTAAAACTTTTAAAGATATATTCTTTCTGAAATTGTATAGCCTTTGTCTTTAGACATTTTTCTATATACCTCTTTTATATGCTTGTCTTTCTTTGTTTCTAGATCAGTTTTGCTGGTTGTTGCTACTGTTAGCATTTTCCAGGAACCATGTTTTAACAGTCTTAAACCCATCTAATGTTTTCTGTTTTATTAACTTTATTTTTAACTGCATTATACCATTTCTTCTAAATACTTTAGGCTTAATTTGTATTGAGCGTTAAATGCTTCAAAAGTCAATGTTTTCTCCTCAGTAAAGCATTGTAGTTTAAAGTTTACAACCACTCAAATTTTTTTCCTGAGGCTTTTTCATTGTGAATTTTAAATAAATTGTCATCAGAAATGATTGTATGCTAACAATTATTTGAAAATTGCTGATTTTTTATGAGAAATCTTTAATATATTTCCAAATTTTGAATATTTTTATTTTGAAATTAGAATTTTATATATTTATGTGTTTGATAACATTGTTATTTTGCTGTGCATTTCTTTTTTTTTTTTGTGGGGAAGACCAGCCCTGAGCTAACATCTGTTGCCAATCCTCCCCTTTTTGCTGAGGAAGACTGGCCCTGGGCTAACATCTGTGCCCATCTTCCTCTACTTTATATGGGACACCGCCACGGCATGGCTGACAAGCAGTGCGTCGGCGGGCGCCCGGGATCCGGGCCCGCGAACCCCGGGCTGCCAAGCGCGGACTAAACCGCTGCGCCACCGGGCGGACACTTGCTGTGCATTTCTAAAATATCCTTACTACTTTTTGTCAGCTTTACCTGTCCAATTTTCCACTGTCATTATGAATTTGCTAATTACACTTAATTTTTTGACATTTTAAAAATAAAAACTCTAAGACTATGTTGGATGTACATAAATTCTTGGTGATTATGTCTTCTTGAATACATTGATTCATTTTTAATTATTTTACCTATTTTTCTCATATTAATATGATGCAACAGTATTTTATTAGAATATTTTTAACATATATCTCTCTTTTAAATTTAAACCACTGTATGTTTGTGGTTTTGGATTATTTTAAGTGCTTCTCTTATAAACAACAATTTCCTAGATTTAAGTGTTCATAAAAATCTAATCATATATATTTGTTAACAGTGTTTACATTTGCTTACATTTACCGTGATTAATAATATTTTAAGAAGATTTCTTCCACCATAGTTTGCATTTCTATTAACATTCCTTTGCATCATTTTTGTTTTTATACACTTTCTCTACATTTCATTGATTTCATATATTATACATTTTATGTGATTTTAATTTTATAATTTATATAGTCTGCTTCTATGTGTTAAAATTTTTTAGAATCCACATATAATTAAGATTATGCAGTATTTGTCTTTCTGTGTCTTGATTATTCCACTGAGAACAATGTCCTCCATGTTTATCCCTTTGATGCAAATGACAGGATTTCATCGTTTATTAGGAGTGAGCAATATTGTACATTTATACACCTCATTTTCTTGATCCAATCTATTTCTATTTTCTAAATATTCCATTTTGATAGATTTATGTTTCTAGGAATTTTTTCATTTGACTCTATAGATTTTTCTTTGATGTACAGTTTTTCATGTTACTTTCTTCTGATCATTTTTATTTCTGTTGATTGGTAGAAACTTCCCTATTTTCATCTTTTTGTGTGTGTGTGTGAGGAAGATTAGCCTTGAGCTAACATCCATTGCCCATCCTTGTCTTTTTGCTGAGGAAGATTAGCCCTGGGCTAACATCCGTGCTCATATTCCTCTACTTTATATGGGATGCCACCACAGTATGGCTTGATAAACCGTGCGTCAGTCCACGCCCTGAATCTGAACCTGTGAACCACAGGCCGATGAAACAGAGTGCAAGAATTTAACTGCTATGCTACTAGGCCGGCCCTGTGTCTTTTATGAACAATATCTTATACTTTTTGAAGTATAGAATGTTCACATCCTGGATGAATTTACTCCTAAGTGTTTTATTTTTATGATGGTTTTCTAAGTGGGATTTTTTAAAAATTTCTTGTTCAGAGAGCTCATTGTTAGTGTATAAAAATGCTACTCATTTTTCTATATTGATATTGTATCCTGCCACTTTGTTGATTTTATCAATTATAATAGATTTTTTTTGTGGAGTCTTTGGGGTTTTCTAGTTATAAAAGTGTGTCATCTGCAAACAAAGGCAAATTTACTTCTTCCTTTCTGATTGAGATGCGTTTTTTTTCTTGACCTCTAATTGTTCTGGCTAGGACTTCCAATACTAAGTTGAGTAGAAGTGATGGGAGGGGACATCATTGTCTTGTTCCTGATCTTAGTGAAAAAGCTTTCACCTTTTCACTATTGAGTGTTATGCTGGCTGTTGGCTTGACATATATGGCCTTTGTTATGTTGAGGTATGTTTCTTTACTTAATTTGTTGAGAGATTTTATCAAGAAAGGATGTTGCAATTTGTCAGAACATTTTATCTGCATCTATTGAGATGATTAGATTCACTTATCCTTCATTGTGTTAAAGTGGTTTATCACATTTACTGATTTGCTTATGTTGAACAATTCTTTCATCTTAGGAATAAATCCTACTTGATTTTACCATATGATCCATTTAATTTGCTCTTAAATTCTGTTTTCTAGTATTTTTTTCAGGCTTTTGTGTCTATGTTCATCAGAGATATTGCCTGTAAGATTCTTTTCTTATAGTGTCCTCACCTGACTTGGTATCAGATAATGCTGCCCTCGTAAATGAGTTTGAAAGTATTCCCTGCTCTTCAAACTTCTGGAAGAGTTTGAAAAAGATTGGCATATTTTTTTCATAATGTTTGGTATTCACCTAGGAAACAATCTGGTCCCAGGCTCTTCCTTGCTGGGAGGTTTTGATTACTGATTCAATCCTCTTACTTATTAGTTTGTTCAGATTTTCTATTTCTTCATGATTCAGACTTAGTAGGTCATATGTTTCCAGGAATTTAACCATATCTTCTAAACCTAGAAGAATCCAATTTGTTAACATATAATAACTGATAGTAGTCTTTTATGATCCTTTCTACTCTCTGGTATAAGTTGTAATGCTTCTTCTTTAATTTATAATTGTATTTATTTGTCACCTGTATTTTGTTTTTACATAGTCTAGCTAAAGGTTTGCCAATTGTATTTATATTTTCAAAAAAGCCCTCAGTTTTATTGACCTTTTCGTTTACTTTCCTAGTCTCTATTTCATTTACTCCTACTATAATTTTTATCTCCTTCCTTTGTGAATGTTGGGATTATTTAGTTCTTTTTTTCTACTTCCTTAAAGTGTGAAATTTATTCTCTATTTGAACAAATAGATCTTTCTTTTTGTCTTAATGTAGGCATTTTTTTGCTATAAACTTCCCTTAGAACTGCCTTTTCTGCATCCATAAGTTTGGTATGTTGTGTTTTAATTTTTATTTGTCTAAAGATACTTTTTGATTTCCATTTTGATTCTTTCTTTGATACATTGGTTGTTAAGGATTTCTTTAATTTCCACATATTTCTGAACATTCAAATTTTCTTTCTCTTACTGATTTATCATTTTGTACCATTGGAGTCAAAAACTATGGTGCTTTGATTTCAATCTTCTTAAATTTAAGATTGTTTTGTGATCTAACGTGTGATCTACTCTTAAGAATGATATGTGTGTACTTGAGCAGAATGTGCATTCTGTTGCTGTTGGATGGTATGGTTTGTATATGTCTATGTCCATTTTGTTTATGAAGTCTATTTTTTGTTTTTGCTTTGAAAATCTATATTTTGTTTATGAAATCTATTTCAGTGTTTCTGAAATCTATTATTTCCTTATTGATTTTCTGTTTGTATGATGTATCCATTGTTGAGAGGGGGTTATTAAAGTCCACTACTATTCTTGTATTATGGTCTATCTCTACCTTCTCTTCTGATAATATTTCCTTCATATATTTAGATACACCTATGTTTCTTGATAATATATTTACAGTTGTTATTTTCTCTTGATGAATTAAACATTATAATTACATAGTGTTCTTCTTTGTCTCATGATCAGTTTTAACAAAAAGTCTATTTTTTTCTTGTATTACTAAAGCCACTTTTGCTCTCTTTTGGTTACCATTTGCATAGAATATATTTTTCAAATGCTTAATTTTCAACCTATGTGTCTCCTAAAATCTAAAGTGAGTCTTTTTGTAAGCAGAAAATCCTCAGTTTTTTAAATCCATTTCTTCATCTGTGTCTTTTAATTGAAAACTTTAATCCATTTACCTTTAAAGTAATTATTGGTAAGTAAGGACTTACTATTGCCATTTTGTTAATTTTTTTCTGACTGCTTTTTAGTTCTATTGTTTCTTTCTTTCTCTCTTGTTGAATCTTTTCTTTGTGATTTGTTGATGTTTTTTGTAGTGGTATGTTTTGATTACCTTCCTTTTATTATTTATTTTTTGTATTTACTAGAGTTTTTTCTTCTTCTTTTTCTTTATGATTACCGTGAGGCTTGCATTAAAAATTTTATATTATAAGAGCTTTATATTAAGCTGATAATTTCAATTGCATACAAAAATTATACACTTTACTTCTCTCCTTATATTTTATGTTATCAAGTTTAGACTTTACATATTTTTATTGTGTCTATTAATAAATTATTGTAGCTTTAGTCACTTTTAATAATTTTATTTATTTATGTTTTGCGGGAAGACTACCCCTGAGCTAACATCCATTGCCAATTCTCCTCTTTTTTGCCAAGGAAAACTGACCCTGGACTAACATCCATACCCATCTTCCTCTACTTTATATGGGATGCTGCCACATCATGGCTTGACAATCAGTGCATCTGTCTGTGCCCGGGGTCCAAACCCATGAACCCCAGGCCACAGAAGTGGAGCATGTGAACTTAATTGTTAGGCCACGGGGCCGGTCCCAATCATTTCGTCTTCTGCATTTCTTTTTTTTTTTTTTTTGGTGAGAAAGACTAGCCCTGAACTACCATCCATTGTCAATCCTCATCTTTTTGCTGAGGAAGACTGGCCCTGGGCTAACATTGGTAACCATCTTCCTCCACTTTAATATGGGATGCTGCCACAGCATGGCTGACAAGCATTGTGTCTGTCGGCACCCGGATCCGAACCTGCAAACCCCAGGCTGGGAGCATGCGAACCTAACACTATGCCACAGGGCCAGCCCCCATTTTGTCTTTTGATCTTCCTACTAAAGATAAAGGTAAATTGTACACCACCAATACAATATTAGATTATTCTAGGCTTTACTATATATTTACCCTTACCAGTGAATTTTATACTTTCATGTAGCTTCATGCTATTTAGTGTCCTTTAACTTCAACTGAAAAATTCCTTTAGCAGTATTTCTAAGGCAGTGTAGTGGTGATGAACTCACTCAGCATTTGTTTGGGAATATCCTTTTGTCTCCTTCATTTCTGAAGGATTACCTTGCTGGCTATAGTATTCTTCTTGATGGTTTTTTTTCTTTCAGCTTTTTGGATATGTCATCTAACTCCCTGTTGGTCTGCAAGATTTCTGTTGAGCAACCCAGTGATAACCTAATGGGGTTTACCTTATACATTATTAGTCACTTTTCTTTTGCTTATTTCATTTTTTTTTCTTTTTGTCTTTGACTTTTGACAATTTAATTATATTGTGTCGTGAAGTTATCTTCTTTGGATTGATCTAACTCAGGGTCTTTTGAGCTTCATGAATCTGGATGTCCATATCACTCCCAAACTTGATAAGTTTTCAGCCATTATTTCCATAAATAAAGTCTCTGCCCCTTCTCTCTCTCCTCCTCTGGGACCCCCATAATATGTATATTCATTTCCTTGATGATGTCCCATAGGCCTCATGTGCTTTATTATTTTATTACTTTTTTTGTTCTTCTAACTAATTCCAAAAGACTAATTCTATCTTTGAGTTCTGCTGTTGTGGAATTTTTCAGTTCAATCACTGTATTCTTCAGCCTCAACACTTCTGCTTGGTTCTCTTTATGTTTTCTATTTCTTTACTAAATTTCTCATTTTGTTTATACATTATTTCTTATTTTCTTTATACATTAATTCTTATTTTCTTTAGTTTTTATCTCTTTTTTTTCATTTTTATCATGCTGTCCTCATTCTTTGTAATTTGTGCAAACTTGTCTTTGTGTCTGTGCATTTTAAAGAGCAAACCCCTTTTCCAGTCTTTATAAACTAGTTTCACCCAGTAAAGATCTCTGCTCTAGTACCCAGGCTTATGGGGTTGCCTCTAATGTCTCTGTTGAGTAGTTTTGGATTCAGGTTATGTGGATGCTTCTGGGTCTCCAGTGGGTGGACCTGTTACCCAGGCCTTAGGTGGGTATGAATCCTGTCAGTTCTCTGGGAAGATGAGACTGCCTCCAGTACCTTGGTAGTAGGACTGGAGCTGAAACAAGATGCCAATTTCTGGGTAAGCAGTTGGGTCAGCAGATGGCAAGCCTCTTATTGGTATGCAGCCATGTGTTCCCAGATCCTTAGAAGGACTTCCACTGGGTCATTGAGCAATTCCTTAGGCAGGCAGGACTGGCCCCATGTCAAAGCTGAGCAGAGATGGAACTGGCTCACATGGCTGCTTCAAGTTCCAAAGCCAGGACAAATGTCTGCAGGCAAGACTCCAAGGTCATATATGAAAATGTCTCCTGTCAGGATTCTGGGCATACAGGACTGCCCCTAGATCATGGTTGAGAGGGGCTAGAGCTGAGTTACAGGGATGTTTCACACTTGTAGTCTGACAGAGTTCAGTGAGCCTATTTCCAACTGCATGGATAGTTGTATCTCCTAGTGAGTCCATGGGCAGGCACAAGAGTTCTCAGATCATAGCTAGGAGGGATCAGAATTGGGTTATGAGCTGATACAGCATTTACATCAAGGACTGAGTGAGGTCAATGGGCTTTTTACCCAAGGCACAGGCAGGAGTGACTCCTCCTAGGTCCCTTGGTGGCATGACCATGGTCAAAGAGGGCTGTAACTGAGTCCAGAAAGGACCTGACTGTTTCTTGGGCTATAGTCCAGGCCATCATCAGTGAGACTGTCACCTGGGCACAGGCCTGTCTTCTCAAAATGACACACCTTGGACATGCGTTCCACTGGGATTTTGCAAGTTGCTGCTTGGATCCCAAAGCTCCCACATAGGCACTTTTTTTCTTCAGATGGCTGCCAAATTATTATTGCTATGGGGGATAAAACAGGGGATGTCCTTTTCAAAATCTTGCTGAAATCACTCCTTTGGACCTTTTAAAATTTTCTTTATTTAATTATCAGTTCATTATATTCTCAATATAATTATCCTATCAGATACATGGTTTGTATATATTTTCTTTCATTTTCCTGGTGTCCTTTGAATCATAGAAGTCTTTATTTTTGATGAAGTCTGATTTATCTATTATTTCTTTTGATGTTCTGCTTAAGTGTCATATCAAAGAAACCATTGCAAAGCCAAGGTTATAAAGATTTACCACTATGTTTTATTTGAGTAATTTTACAATTATAACTCTTACATTTAGGTATTTAATTTATTCTGAGTTAACTTTTGTATATGGTGTGAGCTAAGAATCTAATTTCATTATTTTTGTATGTACTACCTAATTGTCCTCATGCTATTTCTTAAAAAGATTATTTTTTTCCCCATGCAATTGTCTGGCCTAAATTTAATTTACCATGCATACATGTGTTTATTTTTGGCTCTGAATTCTAGTCCTTTGAGCTATATAGCTTTACTTATGCCAGTACCACACTGTCTTAACTACTGTAGCTTTGTACTAAGTTTTGAAATTGGAAAGTTGTCTTCAAAATTTGGTCTACTTTTTCAAGATTGTTTTGGATATTCTGGGCCACCCACATTTCCATATCAATTTATGATCTGTTTCTCAATTTCTACAAAGAAGGCAGCTGATATTTTGATGGTATTGGTTGTATTTGTAGATCAAATTGAGAAATATTATCACCTTAACAATATTTTTAAGGGATTGATTGATTTCAATTTTTATTTATTTTAAAAATTATTTTATTGAGATCACATTCGTTTATAACCTTGTAAATTTTAGGTGTACATCATTATATTTCAGCTTCTGTATAGATTGCACCATGGTCACTACCAAAGGTCTAGTTTCCACCCATCACTATACATAAGTGTCTCTTTACCCCTCTCACCCTACCCCCACCTCCTTCACCCCTAGTAACCACCAATCTGTTCTCCTTATCTATGTCTGTTTATCTTCCACATATGAATGAAATCATATGGCATTTGTTTTTTTTTTTCTGACTTAGTTTGCTTAGCATAATACCCTCAAGGTCCATCAATGTTGTTGCAAATGGCACAATCTCATCTTTTTTGTGGCTGAGTAGTAATCCACTGTATATATGTACCACATCTTTATCCATTAATCCATTGAAGGGCACTTGGGTTGCTTCCAAGTCTTGACTATTGTGAATAATGTTGCAATGAACATAGAGGTGCATATATCTTTTCAAATGAATGTTTTTATGTTCTTTGGATAAATACCCAGAAGTGGAATAGCTGGATAATGTGGTATTCTTGTTTTTAACATTTTGAGATATCTCCATACTGTTTTCCATAGTGGCTGCACCAGCTTGCATTCCCATCAGCAGTTTATAAGTTTCCTTTTTTCTACATCCTCTCCAACATTATTTCTTGTTTTTTTTTTTTTTTTTTTTTTTGGTGAGGAAGACCAGCCCTGAGCTAACATCCGTTACTAATCCTCCTCTTTTTGCTGAGGAAGACTGGCCCTGGGCTAACATCCGTGCCCATCTTCCTCTACTTTATATGGGACGCCGCCACAGTGTGGCTGACATGCAGCGCGTCGGCGGGCGCCTGGGATCCGAACCGGAGAACCCTGGGCTGCCAAGCGCGGACGAAACCGCTACACCACCGGGCGGCCCCTATTTCTTGGTTTTTAATCATAGCCATTCTGCTGGGTGTGAGGTAATATCTCATTGTAGTTTTGATTTGCATTTCCCTTATAATTAGCAATGTTGAACCTCTTTTCATATGCCTGTTGACCATTTGTATATCTTCTTTGGAAAAATGTCTGTTTATATCCTCTGCCCATTTTTGAATTGGGATGTTTTTGAGTTGTACGGGTTCTTTATATATTTTGGATGTTAACTCCTTGTCTGGTATATGATTGCAAATATTTTCTCCTAGTTTGTGGGTTGTATTTTTGTTTTGTTGTTGGCTTCCTTGCCATGCATAAGCTTTTTATTTTGATGTAGTCCCATTTGTTTATTTTTTCTTTTGTTTCCCTTGCCTGAGAAGACATGGTATTCAAAAAGATACTGCTAAAACTGATGTCAAAGAGGGTATTGCATATATTTTCTTCTACGAGTTTTATTGTTTAAGGTCTTACATTCAAGTTTTTAATAGAACAGAATCAAGAGCCCAGAAATGAACCCACGTATCTGTGGACAACTAATTTTTGACACAGAAACCAGGAACATACAATAGAAAAAGGCAAGTCTCTTCAATAAATGGTGTTGGAAAAACTGGACAGCCATATGTAAGAGAATGAAAGTAGACCATTATCTTACACCATACAAAAAAAAATCTTTTTCTGAAACATAAACATGGGATATATCCCAAGTGTTTTGATCGTTAATTTCTTTGAAAAATGTTTTGTAGGTTTTGGAATACAATTTTTGCCCTTCTTTAATTGCGTTTTTCCCTAAATCTTTTATTTCTTTTTATTATATTGTAGATGAAATTCTCTTAATTTTACTTTTGATTTTTTATTGCAAGTGCATAGAGTACAATTATTTTGTGTTTTGATTGTGTATCTTGAAACCTTGATGAACTTGTTCACTAGTTCTAATAGCTTTAGTGCACATCTTATGTTTTCCTGTATACACAATCATGTTATCTAACAATAGATATAGTTTTTTTAATTTATTTTTTTATTGATGTCTTAATAGTTTATAACACTGTGGAGTTTTAGTTGTACATTTTTATTTGTCATCACCATGTGGATGTATCCCATCACCCCTTGTGCCCACCCTATCCCCCTTCCCCTTGGTAACCACCAATCAGTACTCTATGTCCGTGTGTTCATTTATATTCCATATATGAGTGAGTTCATGCAGTGTCTGTCCTCTCTCTGGCTTATTTCACTTAACATAATACCCTGTAGGTCCATCCATGTTGTTGCAAATGGGACAATTGTGTCTTTTCTTATGGCTGAGTAGTATTCCATTGTATGTATATACCACATCTTCTTTAACCCATCATCAGTCGAGGGACACCTGGGTTGCTTCCACTTCTTGGCTATAGTGAATAATGCTGCAATGAACATAGGGGTGCATAAGCCTCTTGTGATGGTTGATTTCATGTGCATTGGGTAGATGCCCAAGAGTGGGATTGCTGGATCATAAGATATTTCTATTTTTAATATTTTGAGGACTCTCCATACTGTTTTCCATAGAGGCTACACCAATTTGCATTCCCACCAGCAGTGAATGAGGGTCCCCGTTTCTCCACAACCTCTCCAGCATTTGTTGTTATTTGTCTTTGTGATTATAGCCATTCTAACGGGTGTAAGGTGATATCTTAGTGTAGTTTTGATTTGCATTTCCCTGATGATTAGTGATGTTGAACATCTTTTCATGTGTCTATTGGCCATCTGTATCTCTTCCCTGGAAAAATGTCTGTTCATATCCTCTGCCCATTTTTTGATCGGGTTGTTTGTTTTTTTGTTGCTCAGTTGTATGAGATCTTTATATATTACTGAGATTAATCCCTTGTTGGACAAATGATTTGTGAATATTTTCTCCCAGCTGGTGGGTTGTTTATTCATTTTGATCCTGGTTTCATTTGCCTTGTAGAAGCTCTTTAGTCTGATGAGGTCCCACTTGTTTATTTTTTCTTTTGTTTCCCTTGTCTGAGTAGACATGGAGTCTGAAAGGATCCCTTTATGTCCAATCTCAATTAGTGTACTGCCTATATTTTCTTCCAGGAGTTTTATAGTTTCAGGTCTCACTTTCAGGTCATTGATCCATTTTGAATTGATTTTTATATATGGCGATAGGAGATGGTCTACTTTCATTCTTTTGCATGTTGCTGTCCAATTTTCCCAGCACCATTTATTGAAGAGACTTCCCTCTCTCCATTGTATGTTCTTTGGTCCTTTGTCAAAGATTAGCCATCCATAGGTGTGTGGTTTTATTTCTGGGCTTTCAACTCTATTCCATTGATCTGTGTGTCTATTCTTGTACCAGTACCATGCTGTATTGATTACTATAGCTTTATAGTATATTTTAAAGTCAGGGATTGTGATGCCTCCAGCTTTGTTCTTTTTTTTCAGAATTGCTTTAGCTATTCGGGCTCTTTTGTTGCCCCATAGGAATTTCAGCAGTTTTTGTTCTATTACCATGAGGAATGACATTGGGATTCTGATTGGGATTGCATTGAATTTGTAGATTGCTTTAGGTAGAATGGACATTTTAACTATACTTATTCTTCCAATCCATGTGCATGGAATACTTTTCCATTACTTTATGTCTTCCTCGATTTCTTTCAATAGTGTCTTATAGTTTTCATTGTATAGGTCTTTTACCTCCTTGGTTAAATTTATTCCCAGATATTTTATTCTTTTTGTTGCAACTGTAAATGGGATTGTCTTTTTGAGTTCTCTTTCTTTTGGTTCATCATTAGTGTATAGAAATGCAATTGATTTTTGTAAGTTGATTTTATACCCTGCCACTTTACTGTAGTTGTTGATTATTTCTAGTAGTTTTCTGATGGAATTTTTTGGTTTTTTTTATGTATAAGATTATGTCGTCTGCAAATAGTGAGAGTTTCATTTCATTGCCTATTTGGAATCCTTTTATTCCTTTTTCTTGCCTAATTGCTCTGGCCAGAACTTCCAGTACTATGTTGAATAAGAGCGGTGAGAGTGGGCACCCTTGTCTTGTTCCTGTCCTCAAAGGAATGGCTTTCAGTTTTTCACCATTGAGTAGGATGTTTGCTGTAGGTTTGTCATATATGGCCCTTATTATGTTGAGGTACTTTCCTTCTATACCTATTTTGTTGAGAGTTTTTATCATAAATGGATGCTGGATCTTGTGGAATGCCTTCTCTGCATCGATTGAAATGATCATGTGGTTTTTATTCTTCATTTTGTTAATGTGGTGTATTACGTTGATTGATTTGTGGATGTTGAACCATCCCTGTGTCCCTGGTATAAATCCCACTTGATCATGGTGTATGATCTTTTTGTTGTATTGCTGTATTCGGTTTGCCCATATTTTGTTGAGGATTTTTGCGTCTATGTTCATCAGTGATATTGGCCTGTAGTTTTCCTTCTTTGTATTGTCCTTGTCTGGCTTTGGTACCAGGATGATGTTGGCCTCATAGAATGTGTTGGGAAATATTCCATCTTCCTCTATATTTTGGAATAGGTTGAGAAGGATAGGTGCTAAATCTTCTTTGAGTGTTTGGCAAAATTCTCCAGGGAAGCCATCTGGTCCTGGGCTTTTATTTTTTGGGAGGTTTTTGATTACTGTTTTAATCTCTTTACTTGTGATTGGTCTGTTCAGATTCTCTATTTCTTCTTGATTCAGTTTTGGGAGGTTGTACGTGTCCAAGAATTTGTCCACTTCCTTTAGGTTGTCCAATTTTTAGCGTAAAGTTTTTCATAGTATTCCCTAATAATCCCTTGTATTTCTGTGGTATCTGTTGTAATATCTCCTCTTTCATTTCTAATTTTATTTATTTGAGTCTTCTCCCTTTTTTTCTTAGTGAGTCTGGCTAAGGGTTTGTCAATTTTATTTATCTTCTCAAAGAACCAGCCCTTTGTTTCATTGATCTTTTCTACTGTTTTTCTGGGTTCAATTTCATTTATTTCTGCTCTGATTTTTATTATTTCCCTCCTTCTGCTGATTTGGGGCTTTGTCTTTCTTCTTTTTCCAACTCTGTTAGGTGCAATTTAAGGTTATTTATTTGGGATTTTTCTTATTTGTTAAGGTGAGCTTGTATTGCTATGAATTTCCCTCTCAGGACCACTTTTGCTGCCTCCCATATGAGTTGGTATGGTGTATTTTCCTTTTCATTTGTCTCCAGATAGCTTTTGATTTCTCCTTTACTTTCATCAATGACCCATTGGTTGTTCAGTAGCATGTTGTTTTGTCTCCACATCTTTGTCCCTTTCCTAGTTTTTTCCTTGCAGTTGATTTCTAGTTTCACAGCATTATGATCAGAAAAGATGCTTGTAATGATTTCAATCTTCTTAAATTTATAGAGGTTTGCCTTGTTTCCTAATATATGGTCTATCCTTGAGAATGTTCCATGCGCACTTGAGAAGAATGTGTACTCTGCTTTTTTTGGGTGGAGTGCTCTGTATATATCTATTAAGTCCATTGTGTCTAGTTTTTCATTTAAGTCCATTATTTCCTTATTGACTTTTTGTCTGGATGATCTATCCATTGATGTAAGGGCGGTGTTAAGATCCCCTACTATTATTGTGTTATTGTTAATATCTCCTTTTAGGTTTTTTTAGCAGTTGTTTTATGTACTTTGGTGCTCCTGTGTTGGGTGCATAGATATTTATAAGTGTTATGTCTTCTTGGTGAAGTGTCCCTTTTATCATTATATATTGCCCTTCTTTGTCTCTCATTACCTTTTTTATCTTGAAGTCTACTTTGTCTGATATAAGTATGGCTACTCCTGCTTTCTTTTGTTTGCCATTAGCTTGGAGTATTGTTTTCCATCCTTTTATTTTGAGTCTGTGTTTGTCTTTAGAGCTGAGATGTGTTTCCTCGAGGCAGAAGATTGTTGGAGCTTGGTTTTTAATCCATCCCGCCACTCTTTGTCTTTTGATTGGAGAATTCTCCATTTACATTTAGAGTGATTATTGATATATGAGAGTTTAATGTTGCTATTTTGTTGTTCATTTTCTGGTTCTTTTGCATTTCCTTCGTTTCTTGTCCCTTGTGTTTCGGACTGCAAATTCAATTTGGTATTTCTGCATGCTCATTCTCTTGGTTTTCTCTTTATTTGTCATGTGTGGTTCTCTTCTGGTTATTTGTTTAGTGGTTACCATGAAGTTTATATAAGCAATCTCCTGGATAAGATAGTACATTTTCAGATGCCTCCTTTTTCCTGAGGCTGAGTCGATTCAATCCCTTACCTCTGCCCCTCCTTATTTGTTATCTCTTTATTTCATCTTGTGTCATGCATGTGTGTTTCCAGTGATGAGCTTGAATTAATTTTTGATGTTATCCAACTGTAGTTTGTTCTGATTTAGTCTCCTTGCTTTTCTCCTTGCTGAAATGTTTGTATCCCCTTTCTCATTTGTTTTTTTTCAGGCCTAAGGGCCTTCTTGAGCATTTCTTGTAGTGGGGGTCTTGTGGTGACGAACTCTCTTAGCTTTTGTTTATCGGGAAGAGTTATTATTTCTCCATCATATCTGAATGATATTTTTGCTGGATAAAGTATCCTTGGCTGAAGGTTTTTGTCTTTATGATTTTGAATATATCATTCCAGTCTCCCCTAGCCTATAGAGTTTCTATCGAGAAATCAGCTGAGAGCCTGATGGGGTTTCCTTTGTATGTTATTTTGTTTTTTTGTTTAGCTGCCCTTAACATTGTTTCCTTGCCATGGGTATTTTTCAAGTTTGCTACTATGTGGTGAGATGATTTTTTATTCCTGTTTATATATTTAGGTGACCTATTGATTTCATTCACTGTTATTTCCCTCTCATTCCCTAGGTTGGGGAAGTTCTCAGCTATTATTTTTTTGAACAAACTCTCTGCTCCTTTTTCTCTTTCTTCTCCTTCTGGAATACCTATTATCATTATGTTGCTTTTCCTCATTGAGTCTGATATATCTTGAAGAATTTCTTCATTTCTTTTTAGTCTTAGCTCTCTCTCCTCCTCTATCTGGAGCATTTCTGCATGGCTATCCTCAATAATGTTAATTCGTTCTTCCATATTGTCAGTTCTGCTCTTTAAAGACTCCATTTTTTCCACTATCTTGTTAATTTTGTTTTTCATCTCCAATAATTCTGATTGGTTTTTCTTTATGGTTTCAATCTCTTTTGTGATGAAATCCCTGAATTCATTGATTTGTTTCTGTGTGTTCTCTTGTATTTCATTGTGTTTGTTTATGATAGCTATTTTGAATTCTCTGTCATTCAGGTTATCAAATTCTGTGACTTCAGGTTTGGTTTTTGGGTGTTTGTCATTTTCCTTTGGGTCTGTAGCCACAAAAATTGTCACATGGATCCAACTGCTTAATTTTTTCCCCTCATGTTGAAGTTGTTCCTGCAGTTTCCACCTGCTGCCACTGGATGGAGATCGTGAGCGGTAGGCTCTGAGCCTGCTGCAGCCCCCAGAGGGATTATGCTGAAACATGGGGTGTTTGGGTGGAGGGGTTCTCTCTTTCTCCTGCTCAACCCAGGGGTTTCCTTTCTGGCTTTCTTAGGGTGTTTGCTACACCCCCTGAACAGTCCGTTGTCACTTCCTGGTGGGGATCTCTCAACAGTCTGTGAGAGCACTTGGAGGGTGATAGTTTTCCCTGCTGTGGGCCGCCCCTCCTCCCTCTGTGAGCCATGCTCTCTGTCTTTGCTGATCGATTGGGGAGGGGGAGTACAACTCCTTACCTCTCCTTTTGGGCTTCCCGCGCTCCACCATCCATGTATGGCAGCAGGGGTTTCTTAGAAGTCCTTTGTAGTGTTTGATTGAGCTCTGTTGGAATGTGAATGATGTTTTCATTGTGTCTTAGGGGCAGAGATTCAAAGAGGGAATCTCACTCCACCATGATGCTGATGTCACTCTGTAGATATAGTTTTAATTTTTCTAATTTTCTAATTTGCATGTCTTTTAGTTCCCTATGTTGTCTAATTGTCATGACTAAAATTTTTAGTACAGTGTTGAATAGAAATAGCATGAAAGTACATCTTTGTCTAATTTGTTATTTTAGTATGTAGGATTTCACCATCAAATGAGAAGTTAGCTTTAGATTTTTCATAGATGCCTTTCCCCTGGTTGGGGAAGTTCCTTTCTACTATGAGTTTTTTTTTAGCATAGGTGTTGGATAATGTCAAATACTTTTCCTGCATCATTTAAGATCATCATGTCGTTTTTATTATTTTATTAATATAGTGTATAACATTATTGGATTTTAAGATGTTATGCCAACCTTGTATTTCTGGGATAAATGCCACCTGTAATTCATGTTGTAGAATCCTTTTTATAGTTGCTTAATTGGATTTTCTAGAAATTTGTTAAGAATTTTATGTGTCAACATTCATAAGAGCTATTGATCTGCACTTTTCTAGTGATATTTTTGTGTGATTTTTGATATCACTGAAATACTAATGTCTTAGAATGAGAAAAGAAGACTTCACTCCTTGTCCATTTTTTGGAAGATTTTGTGAAAAATTTGTTTTAATTCTTCTTTAGACAGTTGATTGAATTCTCTAGTGAAGTGAGGCTGGGCTTTTCTTTGTGGATAGATTTTTGTTACTAATTCAACCACTTTATTTTTATTTTTCTACTCAGATTGTTTATATTTTCATCAGGTGGTTGTGATGATTTGTGTCTCTCTAGGACTTTATCTATTTATCTAAGTGACATAATTCATTGGCATGTATTTTTTTAAGTATGCCTTTATAATCATGTTTATGTCTCTAAGATGAGTAGTAATGTCCTGCTGTTCATTTGTGTCTCTAGTAACATGAGTCTTGGACTCTTCTATTTCATTTTTGTTTTTTGGTCAATTTATTGAAATGTTAGTAAATTTTGTCGATCTTTTCAAATACACAGCTTTGATTTTATTGATTTCTCTATTATTTTTAAATTTTTCCATTTTATTGCTTTTCACTCTGTTACTATTTGAAATTCGTGTTCAATGAGGAGTAGTTCTGTGGAGCTCCTCACACTGTCATGCCAGAAGTGGAAACTACAGTGGTTTCATCTTACATAAATATAGCACAATATAAAAACCAGATAATTAACATGGTTACTAAGTATGTTCTGTGGTTTATACCATTTTATCACATTTGTGGGTTTCTATAACCACCACTGTAATCAAAATATAGAACTACTACATCATTACAGATATCTCACTCATGCTACCCCTTATGTTTACATCAACTACTAAACCATCTAATCTTAAGCATTAATTTTCTGGCTTATATATTACATTTTTAATCTCTCTTTATATTAATCAGTCTCTAAATTGTGTACTATGTTCCATTAGTCAATTTGACTTATCTCACCTATAAATCTCTTCCTTTATTATGAGTATGTTTTAGAAAATCTTAATGCATGGAATTTCTTTACTCTGTACTATTCATTAATTAGCTATTCATCATTTTTTAACTGTATAAATTTAACACTAAATTAAATTCATCAAAGATTCTGAAACTACATTTTAATATTTTTCATTAATTTTATACACTAATTTGAGTTAGAATTGACATCTATATCAGGAGTGAGTGACATCTATATAAGGATCATGTTTTATAATTTTATTTATGTTTCACATTTTATTTAAAAATGTTTAGCTTAACTTATTCTTTGTTTCTTGTTTGTTTTTACCCTTGAGATCATCTCATTTTGAGTAATTTTTTTGGTTGGTTATTTGTTGATATAAATAAATCTTTGTAAGTGGATCCAATAACCTTGAACTCCATTACTAACTTGAATATTTTCCCTATGGTTTCAGTTTTTTTAATAAGTATATAATTATGATAACCACAGTTAAGTGAACTTTTTATTCTTTATTCTTGTATTACTTAAATATTTTTAAATTACTTTCCTGAAAGCATTGAATAATCTATCCAGTGTATTAAATATAGTGGAAATAATGAACATCTTTTATGTGTTCTAATTTTAAAATATGATCCACTAATTTGTTCTCTATAATACCTACAATTAAATTTGATACCTGACATTTTTCAAACTAGGCAATGTTTATTTATTTTTTTTAGAGGCTGCTGGCATTTTACTTTGAGAAAGCACAATAAAGAAACTATCAAAAATAAATACACAATACACTTTTATAACAAAATATAAGGCACACCAAATACATTTTAAATAGCATAGTAAAATTGTAACATATTTCAGATTTATGAAGAGATTTCTCACATTGACTTTCATTTTTAGTAGTCAGGAAATTCTATATTGCAGAGTCTCTACAATAGTGTAATTTAAAAATGTTTTTATCACATTGAACTAGGAAAAATAATAAAATATTTAGTGTAATACAAAAAGGTCTATTCAATGTTTCTGAATACACATACATACCTGGAGAGTGCTTTTGTCATGTAAACCTTGGAAGTTATTTCTCTGGCAAATTGCCTTATGTTTAACCATCAAAAAATATCCATTCATACATCTTCCATGATTATATTGAAAGTTAAGATTAATAGCAACCATAGTAACATAAAACTTTAGCTTATTCATTCTCATTCTAAAATTTTGATGGAGAAAGCAATCAAAATACACTTTTCCTATTTTTTTCAGTGTTCATATAAGCAATACAAATTTCCTGAAGTACTCAAATAGCTAAATAGCTCCATAATATTTTATCTCTAGCCACTAATAATCTTAAATTTCTTAATCAAAATTACATCTAAAATCATGCATTTTCATGAACTCACAACACACTGAATAAACAACTTAGAAATCTTCTCCAATGACTTATTAATTGAACATGTGAAATAAATAGTTAATTTTTATAAAGAAAATCCAACATTCCTTG
Source organism: Tapirus indicus (assembly GCA_031878705.1). Classification (NCBI taxonomy): domain Eukaryota; kingdom Metazoa; phylum Chordata; class Mammalia; order Perissodactyla; family Tapiridae; genus Tapirus; species Tapirus indicus. The sequence continues at coordinate 88,467,506 of CM062917.1, read as the reverse complement.
TTTCAGGTTTTAGGATCTAAATTAAGTAATAATTTGTAGATTATCTTTAAAGGACTACTTGCTTTTGGATTCATCTCTTTTATTTACCACGTGTCCAGTGCTTTAGGCATATTTATTAGTCATTTTCCCAAGTTTGCCAGTTTACATGATACATCCATTGTTCTGCAAATTCCATTTCTTCTCCAAATAAGATTTTATCTTCTTCTCAGTCTAGTCAAATTTACTTGTCCTTCAAATTTTGGCTCAAATGACATCTTTCTGTGGAAACTTTCTACATTGTTGTCCTCAATCCCCAATCCTAATGTAAATATTTATTTATTTTTCTGAGTTTGGGGAAGTTCTTTTTTTGTAAATTGACACTTAGAACATTGATCTAGGGATATCCGCTTTCTCCTCCTTATCCTCAATATCATATACATAATCATGATTCTCAACATATAGCTTCAATCTTGATATATATTAAGTGCCATGTAATGAGCTAAAAACTTGATTAATAAATCTCATTTAATACTCACATAATGCTGTACATATTTTAACTTTCCTCCGAACCTTTTCTTCACTTTTTTTAAACTAATAGACTTTAATTTTTAGGGCAGTTTTAGATTTACAGAAAAATTAATTGGAAAGTGTAAAGATTTACTGCACAGTCCCTCTGCTCCCACACATGGTATGGCCTATTTTTTACATCTTGTATTAGTGTGGTACATTTGTTATAATTGCTGAACATATATTGATACATTATTATTAACTAAAGTCCATAGTTTAAATTAAGGTTCAACATGTTGCTCATTCTATGGGTTTTGACATGTGTGTAATGGTATGTGTCCATCATCACTGTATCATACAGTATAGTTCACTGCCCTACAATTCGTGCTGAACCTTTTTGTCCATCCATCCCTTTTCTGAAGTCCTCAACCAACCACTGATATTTTCTTGTCTCCATAGTTTTATATTTACAGAATGTCATATAGTTTATTCGTTTATATATATAGTTATATCTAGTTTATGGTTTATTAGTTTAGTTTCTTTAGCTATAAAATAAAAAATGCCAATAATGCTACTAGTAATAAAACCAAGAATGCAGTTTCATTTTTTAAATTGAGGTAACATTGGTTTACAACATTATATGAATTTCAGGTGTACATCACTATATTTTGATTTCTGTGTAGACTATATCATATTCACCACCCAAAGCCTAATTACCATCCATCACCTTACATGTGCATCCAGCCATCACTTTTGTCCTCCTCCTCCCCTCTTCCCCTCTGGTAACCACCAATCTACTCTCTGTATCTGTTGTTGGTGTTTTATGTTCTATTTATGAGTGAGACCATATGGTATTTGACTTTCTCTGTCTGACTCATTTCACTTAGCATAATACCCTCAAGGTCCATCCATGCTGTTGCAAATTGCTGAGTAATATTCCACTGTGTATATATACCACATCTTCTTTATCCATTCATCCCTTCATGGGCACTTAGGTTGTTTCCAAGTCTTGGCTATCGTGAATAATGCTGCAATGAACATAGGGTTTGTATATCTTTACAGATTTGTGTTTCTATGTTCTTTGGACAAAGAAGATATACAGGAGGACAACAGGCACATGAAAAGATGTTAAACATCGCTAATTATTAGGCAAATGCAAATCAAAACTACAGTTAAATATCACCTCATACCTGTCAGAATGGATATAATTAACAAGACAAGAAAAAACAAGTGTTGGAGAGGATGTGGAGAAAAGGGAACCCTCACACACTGCTGGTGGGAATGTAAACTGGTGCAGCCATTATGGAAAACAGCATGGAGACTCCTTAAAAAAATTAAGCGTATCATGACTATATAATTCACTTATTCTACTACTGGGTATTTATCCAAAAATACAGTTTCAAGTGAATATAAACACAAACCTTACACCTTTCACAAAAATTAACTCAAAATCCATCATACATATAAATGGAAAACACAAAACTATGAAAAGTTTAGAAGATTAGTTAAGAAGCATCTTGTCTTGTTCAATTTTTTAGAAGAATTTAAGAAAGATAGGGATTAAATCTTCTTTGAATGTTTGGTAGAGTTCACCGTAAAAGCTGCCTGGTCCTGGACTTTTATTTTGGGGGAGGTTTTTTATTACTGTTTCAAACTCTATGCTTGTGATTGGTATATTCAGATTCTCTATTTATTCTTGATTCAATTTTGAATGGTTGTTTGATTCTAAGAATTCATCCTGTTCTTTTAGGTTATCCAATTTGCATACAGCTTTTTGCAGTATTCTCTTATGATGCTTTGTATTTCTGTGGTGTCTGTTGTCATTTCTACTCTTTCATTTCCTATTTTTTTAATTTATTTGAGTCTTCTCTCTTTTTTCTTAGTGAGTCTGGCTAAGGACTTGCTAATTTTGTTTATCTTTTAAAAGAACCAGCTCTTGAATTCATTAATTTGCCTTTTTAGTTTCTATTTTGTTTATTTCTGCTCTGATTTTTTATTATTACCTTCCTTCTACTGACTTTGGCCTTTATTCCTCTTTTTGTAGTTCTTTTAGGTAGTTTAAGATTGTATGAAAATTTTCTTGTTTCTTGAGGTAGGCCTGTATTTCTATAAACTTCCCTCATAGTACCACTTTTGTTAAACCCATCAGTTTTGGTATGTTGTGTTTTCATTTTCATTTGTCTCCAAGTATTTTTTTATCTCTCCTTTGATTTCTTCATTGATCCACTACTTATTCAGTAGTATGTTATTTAGTCTCCACATATTTGTGACTTTCCAGCTTTTTCTTGTATTTGATTTCTAGTTTCATGGCATTGTGGTCATAAAAGATGCTGGATATGATTTCAATATTCCTAATTTTATTGAGTCTTGCTTTGTTTCCCAACATATGTTCACCTTTGAGAATGCTCCATGTGTGCTCAAGAAGAATGTGTATTCTGCTGATTTTGAATGGAATATTCTACATGTATCTATTAAGTCCATCTAGTCTAGTGTTTCATTTAAGGCCACTCTTTCCTTGTTGACTTTCTGCCTGGATGATCTTTCCATTGACATAAGTGGAGAGTTAAGGTCTCCTACTTTTACTGTGTGGCTGTCAACTTCTCTCTTTATGTCTGTTAATAGTTGCTTTATATACAGTGGTGATCCTGGGTTAGGTGCATATATATTAATAAGTGTTATGTCTTCTTGGTGGAATGTCCCTTTTATCATTGTACAATGCCTGTCTTTGTCTCTTGTTATATATATTTTTTGTCTTAAAGTCCATTTTATCTGATAAAAGTATGGCTACACCTGCTTTCTTTTGCTTGCCATTTGCATGAAGTATCATCTTCCATCCCTCCATTCTAAATTTGTGTTTGTATTTAGAGCTGAGATCTGTTTCCTCGAGGCAGCATATTGTTGAGTCTTGGTTTTCAATTCACCCAGACAATCTGTGTCTTTGGTGAATTCAATCAATTTACAGTCAGAGTGGTTATTGATATATGAGGTCTTTTTTTTTTTTTTTGTGGGGAAGACCAGCCCTGAGCTAACATCCATTGTCAATCCTCCCCTTTTTGCTGAGGAAGACTGGCCCTGGGCTAACATCCATGCCTGTCTTCCTCTACTTTATGTGGGATGCCGCCATGGCATGACTGACAAGCTGTGCATCCGCGGGCGCCTGGAATCCGAACCCACAAACCCGGGGCTGCCAAGTGTGAACTAAACTGCTGCACCACCGGGTGGCCCCATATATATATGAGGTCTTAATACTGCCAGTTTAGCTTTTTTTCTGGTTTTCTATATTTCCATTGTTTCTTTTTCCTTGTATTTTTGTCTGCCATTTCAATTGGGTGGTTTTCTGTGATGTTTTTCTGTTTTATCTTTGTTTATGATTTGTGACTCTGCTCTGATTTTTTTTTGTTGTGTGATTACCGTGAGGTTTGTAGAAAAAGTCTCATAGATGAAATAGTCCATTTTCTAATAGCCTCTTATCTCCATTAGCCTATGAAGATTCCATCCTTTTCCTCTTTCCCTTTTATGTTTTTGTTGTTACAAATTATTCTTTTCTGTGCTCTAAGTTTATTACCAAATTGAAGTGGTTATAGTTATTTTGATGCCTTCTGTCCCTTTATTGTTTATGTTATAAGTAAGTTGTTACTAACACATTCTGATAGAGAGCTGCAATTTTCTGATTCTATTTATCTCCTTCTACAAAGCTTTGTAAACCTTTGCCTTTTTTGTTTGTTAGGGGGTCCTTCTTTTCACATTTCTTCTAAAGAACAATGCTGGAGGTATCAAACTCCTTGAATTCAAAATATAATACAAAGCTATAGTAATCAAAACAGCATGGTACTGGCAGAAAAACAGATACACAGATCAATGGAACAGAATTGAGAGCCTGGAAATAAAACCACATACCTAAAGACAAGTAATTTTTGACAAAGGAGCCAAGAAAACACAATGGAGAAAGGAAAATCTCTTCAATAAATGAATCTGGGAAAACTGTACAGCCACATACAAAAGAATGAAAGTAGATCATTATCTTACATCATACTCAAAAAGTTACTCAAGATGGATCAACGTCTTGAATGTAAGACCTGAAACCCTAAAACACTTAGAAGAAAATATAGGCAGTACATTTCTTGACATCGATTTTAGCAGTATCTTTTTGAATACCCTTTCTACTCAGGCAAGGGAAACAAAAGAAACACTAAACAAATGGGACCACATCAGATGAAAAATCTTCTATATGACAAAGGAAACCATCAAGAAAATGAAAGGACAATCCATCAAATGGGAGAAAATATTTTCAAATCATATATCCAACAAGGGGCTAATTTCCAAAATATATAAAGTACTCATACAACTCAACAACAATAAAATTAACAAGCCAATAAAAAAAATGCACAGAGGATATGAAGAGACATTTTTCAAAGAGGATATACAGGTGGCAAACAGGAACATGAAAAGATGTTCTACATCACTAACTATTAAGGATACGCATATGAAAACTTCAATGAGATATCATCTCACACCTGACAGAAAGTCTATAATTAATAAGACAAGAAATAACAAGTGTTGGAGAGGAGGTGGAGAAAAGGGAAGATTCATACACTGCTAGTGGGAATGCAAACTGGTGCAGCCACAATGAAAACCAATATGGAGATTTCTCAAAAATTAAAAATAGAAATACCAGAGGAGCTAGCAATCCCACTACTGGGGATTTATACAGAGAACATGAAATCAATAATTCAAAAAATATATGCACTCCTATGTTCATCACAGCATTATTCACAATAGCCAAGATATGGAAGCAACCCAAGTGCCCAGCACTGAATGAATTGATAAAGAAGATGTAGTATATATACAAAATTGAATATTACACAGCTGTAAAGAAAAAAGACAAAATTATGCCATTTGCAAAATAATGGATGAGTCTTGAGGGTATTATGCTAAGTGAAATAAGTCAGACAGAAAGACAAATACCATATGATTTCATTCATATGTGGAAAAGAAACAAAGATAAGGAGAACATACATAAGGAGAACAGATTGGTAGATACCAGGGAAGAAAGGGATGGGGGAAGGGCCAGAGAGGTAAAGGGGCACATATGTAGGGCGACAGATAAAGACAAGACTATTGGTTGTGAACATGATGCAGTGTATCAAGAAACTGAAGTATAATAATGTACACCTGAAATTTACACAAGGTTATAAGCCAATATGATCTCAATAAAATGACTGTTAAAAGTTTAGAAGACAACATAGGATACAAGCTAGGTGATCTAGAATAACATCTTGATTTGGTGATCTTTTTAAAATATAACAACAAAAGCTCAATCCATAAAAAATTGGATAAATTGGACTACATTAAAATTAAAGAATTCTGCTCTGCAAATGATAATGCCAAGAGAACAAAAAGACTAATCACAGAATGAGAGAAAATCTTTGCAAAACATATATTTGATAAAGGACTGATATTCAAAGTGTACAAAGAACTCTTAAAACTCAACAATAAGAAAACAAAATGACAAAGTTAAAAATGGGCAAATTATCTGAACAAACACCTCACCAAGGAAGACATACAGATGGGGAGTAAGTATATAAAAAGATATTCAACATTATGTCATTAGAGAATTGCAAATTAGAACAACAATGTGGTACCACTACACACCTGTTAGAATGGCTAGAATTCAAAAATTACCTAATGCTGACAAGAATTTGGGACAACAGGAATTCTCATTCAATGATAGTTGAAATGCAAAATAGTACAGCCACCTTGGAAGACAGTTTGTCAGGTTTTTATGAAACTAAACACACGCTTACCATATAACCTATCAGTCTCACTCTTGGCATTTGCACAAATAGAAAACTTATGAATACATAAAAAACTGCACACAAAGGTTTATAGCATCTTCTTTTCACAGTTGCCAAAACTTGGAAGAAGCAAAGAGGTCTTTCCAGAGATGAATGGATAAGTAAACTGTGTCATCCATACAATAAAATATTGTTCAGTGACAATAAAAAGATCAGCTATCTAGCTGTGATAAATGTATGGAGCTAACTTAAATACATATTGCTAAGTTAAAGAAACCAATATGAAAAGTCTTCATCCTCTATCATTCCAATTATATGACATTCTGGAAAAGAAATGTCCATTCTTAATAGCAACATTAGATTCACAGAACAGTTTTGGCCATATTTTATAATATCATAGGAAAGTAATATATATAGATAAAGATTTTGTTTCTACTATAAAACCTAGGAATAAAGAAAAAGATATCTCTCTCTTACAAAGGATTAGTGGAAACCCAGTTAACATTTCCTAGACTGGCTTACTAAAATTCAGTTTGTTAAAATCTTAGTTTTATAGGAGAAAAATTAAAATGTTGGTGAACCCTCATTATAATGCAGATTTCATACTTTCTTGCTATCTAATCTTTACTACATTTCTATTATTTTTAGGAAAATCTAAAGTTGTTACCCTAGCCAGCACACTGCAGATGGCTGGTATCCCAGCTTCCTTTCTATCTACATCTAGAGACACTCCCTTTTGTGCATGCTCCTCTATTGCCATGCTGGCCTCTGGAATTTTCTCAAAAATACATATTTTGTCTCAAAGACATTTTATATGCTTATTTCTAACTCATATGCTTATGTATATTTAGATATATGTATAACATATAAATATATGTATCATTCTTGTATTATGTTTTAGGCATAGAAATCCTGGTGGAAACCTACCTTTTCTGTATCAAAACCATTGAAACATTAGCCAACACTTGATGATATGTATTATATCTAGTCTCCTTTTTTAGATACTATGCAGAGTGCTTAATTGGGATCTTCATTTCCTCTTTGAACTATTCTAACATCTTCTAAACTGATCTGGTATTTGACATGTCACTGCTTCTTTAATATCTCTCCAACAAATCAATTGTTGGTGATAGAAATAAAGAGAATTGACTGACATAAAGGGAGGAAGTTGATTGGGAAGGGGAACATGGAAATTTTGCTGTGTAAATCCAAAAATTTTCCTCTCCTTTTGTGAGCAATGTCCTATCATATGAATATAACTATATGGGTTAATCCATTTTCATGTCGATGGACATTCTCATTTGTTGGCTATTGTTAATGAACCTACAATGAAAATTTATTGTAAGTAGTTTGTGGATATGTTTTTATTTTATTAGTCTTGGATATATAGGAGTATTATTGTCTCCTAAAGGAGAGAAGTATATTTAACTTTATAAGAAATTGGAAAAATGTTTTCCAAAGTGATTGTATATTTTACCTTACCTAAAAATTATGAGAATTCTGGCTCTCATTTTGACAATTTTTATTATCATTTTAAAATTATTTATTTAATTTTGTGTGTGTGTGAGGAAAACCAGCCCTGAACTAACATCTGTTGCCAATCCCCCTCTTTTTGCTGAGGAAGACTGGCTCTGGGCTAACATCCATGCCCATCTTCCTCTACTTTACATGGGATGATGCCATGGCATGGCTGGCAAGCAGTGCCTTGGTGGGTGCCCAGGATCTGAACCCCTGAACCCGGGGCTGCCAAAGTGCAAACTAAACTGCTGCACCACTGGGCCAGCCCCTGTTTTCATTTGTTTAGTATTAGACTTTTTTTCTTTGCTGAGGAAGATTAGCCCTAAGCTAACATCTGTGAAAATCTTCCTCTACTTTATATGTGGGTCGCCATCACAGTATGGCTGATGAGTGGTGTAGGTCTGCACCTGGGATCTGAACCTGCAAACCTGGGCTTCTGAAGTGGAATGTGCCAAACTTAACCACTACACCATGGACCAGTCCCCATATTAGATTTTGTAGTTGATGTGGAGTGATGTCTCAACTTGGTTTCAGTTTGCATTTTCCTCATGGCTAATGGTGTTAAATATATTTTTCATTGATTTCTGGCCATCCCTATATCTTCATTTCATTTTTAAGACATTCATCTAATTTTTGTATAATGATTTGTCTTTCTATTAAGTTTTATGAGTTTACTTTAAAGAAGGTCTTTTTGCAGATATTTGCATTTAAAATTTTTCTTCCAGGCTATGGCCTACATTTTAATGAATTTTTATGGTTATAATTTTTTAAAATACCAATAAACTAAAATGTATCAACTTTTTCTTTTATGATTTTGTTTTCTATTTCCTGTTTATGTAATATATTGTTACTCTAGGTTATTCTAATTTTTTCAAAAAGATTTATGGTTTAACTTGGATTTAGCTACATGATCCATCTCAAATTAAATTTTGTGTAAACTCTTAGGAAGAGGTCCAGCTTTTCATGTGGATATCCTATTGCACCTTCATTATTTGTTGAAAAAACTAATTTTCATATTGAAATTTCTGTATGTGTACAAAATAAATGTAAAAGTAACTTTGCAAATTTCTATTAAATGTAGCATACTGATATTAAGGTTATAATTGTGTTAACAAAAATTAATTATGGTTAAATTGAAATTCTCTCTCTCAATTTATGGAGTTAAATTTGTCAGAATTCTTTTTGTAATTTTCAGTAGAGTGATCAAACAGCTTTAAAAAAATTACTCACATATATTTCAAATATGTTGCCTTTTAGTATCTCAATGTTTAGAAAATTTCATGCCTTTTAAAAAATTAATTTCCAGTTTGATTTCATTGAAATTGAAGAACACATTCTGCATAATTTGACCTTAAAGCAATTCTCAGAGCCAGCCCTGATGGCTTAGTGGTTACAGTTTAGTGCTCTCACTGCTTTGGGGGCCCAGGCTCCTTTCATGGTCATGGAACCACACCACCCATCTGTCCATTGCCATGCTGTGGTGGTAGCTCACACAGAACTAGAGGAACTTACAGCTATAATACACAACCATGCACTGGAGCTTTTGGGAGGAAAAAAAATTCAGTTTTCTTTTTAATAGTACAGGATATACTATATTATAGTTGATATTCAGTGTGCACTTGAAAGTATATTCTTTTGTTGGTGGGTGAAATAATCTATAAATTTCAAGTAACATTTTTTTGATGCTTGTATTAGTTTACTAAGGCTGTTATATAAAAGTATCACAATCTGAGTGGCTTACCCAACAGAAATGTACTGTCTTACAGTTCTGGAGGCTAGAATTCTGAGATGAAGGTGTTGGGCATGGTTGCTTTCTTCTGAAGGCTTTGAGAAATAGTCAGTTCCATGTTTCTTTCTTAAATTCTGGTGGTTTGCTGGCAATACTTGGCTTTCCTTGACATATATATGCATTGCTTTGATTTCTGTCTTCATCTGCATATGGCATTCTCCCTGTGGGTAGCTGTCACTCTGATCAGATTTTCCCTTTTGATTAACACACAGTCATATTGGTTTAGGACACACCCTAACTAAGCTTGCTCATCTGCAAAGACCTTAAGTTCCAATAAGATCAGTTTCAAAGGAACTGGAGGTTAGAAATTAAACATCTTTTATGGGGGGGTGGTGGCTGAGAGGGGAAGGATGCAATTAACCCATAATAGTGCTTTTGTTAAGTTTTTCTATTTCCCTGCTGATTTTCTGTGTAGTTATCTTATCCATTGTTGAGAGATTGTTTTTGATGTCACATCTATGATTGTCTATTTCTCCATTTAGTTTCAGGAGTTTTTACTTCACATATTTTGCAGCTCTGTTGTTCAGTGCATACACACGTAAGAGGATGTGTTCTCGGTGAATTGACCCTTTTAATAGTATGTGACATTCTTCTCTGTCTCTAGTAAGTTTTTGGTGTAAAGTCTACTTTGGTATTAATGTAGCCACTCCATTTATTTGATATTTGCACTGCATATATTTTTCATAGTTAAACTTTCAACCTCTATACATCATTATATTTGAACTGAGGTTATTGTAGAAATATATAGCTGAGTCACTTGTTTTAATCCAACTCTACCAGACCTGTGACTTAATTGGTGTGTTTAAACTATTCCTGTTAGTATAATTATGGATAAGTTAAGACTATGTCTTCCATTTTTGTTTGATGTTTCTTGCCTCTATTTTTTTCCTGTTTTCCCATGGGTTAATTGACATTATTTTTGTATTCAACTTTGATTATCAGTAACTTGTTTGAGTGTAGCTTGTTTTATAATATTTTGGTGGTTTCTTTAGGCATTACATTATACATACATAACCTAATTTATCATAGTCTACTGGTGTTGACATTTATAAGATTGAGTAAAGTGTAGAAACCTTACCTCTCTTTATCCATTCTTGTTTATAATATAATTGTCTTAAGTACAGCCTTTATATACATAGAAAACTGCATCAAACAATGTTATAATTTCTTTTCAACTGTTAAATATATTTTACAGAACAGAAGAGAAGAAAAATGTCTCATATTTTCCTTTTTTCTTTCACCCTTATACTTTAAGATATCTTCTTTTGTCATTTCCTTTCTGTTTTAAGAATTTCCTATAGTTATTTGTTCAGGTAGACTAGCTGTTAATAGATTTTCTTAATTTTTCCCTAATTTGAATATGTCTAGATCTCTCTTTGTTACTTAAGAATATGTTCTTTGGATAGAAAATTCAACACTGATAGTTTTTTTCTTTCTACCCTTGAAAAATGTTGTGCTATTTCCTTCTGGTTTCCAATAACAAACTCACTGTCAATTGCTTTTTTCTCTGTATATAGTGTCATTTTTTTTGTTTCTTTTAAATTTTTTCTTTGTCTTTAGCTTTCAAAGTTTGATTATGATGTTTTGTAGTGTCGATTTCTCTGGGGTTTTCCTGATTGGTGATTTCTCAGTTTATTGAATCTTTAGACTTAAGATTTTTGCCAAATTTGAGAAATTCTCAGCCATTACTTTGATTACTCTTTTACTTTTTCAACCTACCCTATTTCTACTCTTTTGGGGGAATAATCTGATAAGAAGGATATTAGTTATTTAGTTACAGTCCTATATGTCCTAGAGTCTGTATTCATCTGTTTGTTTTTTTTTTTTTTTCAGGTTGAGGAATCTCTATTTTTCTATAACCATGTTCACTGATTCCTTTCTTTACCCTTTCCATTGTACTATTTAGCCCATACAAATTTTTTAATTTTGGTGGTGTATTTTCTAGATCTATAATTTCCATTTGATACTACTTTTGATGTTCTATTTTTTTACTGAGAATTTTAATTTATTTATTGGTACTTTATTTTCTATTTCAACTGTGTTTTTAATTGCTCATTGAATTAATTTTATGATTGCTGTTTTAAAGTCCATGTCAAATAAGTGTAACATCTGTTTTATCTCAGTGTAAATATCTGTTGATTGGGCTTTTCAAGTCGTGATTTTCCTGTTTCTTTATAAAACAGATGATTTTCAAATGTATCCTGGGCATCTTGGGTACTATGTGTTGAGATTTTGGATCTCATTTAAGTCTTATTTTACTAGGTTTATTCTAACACCACACAGATGGAGGAACAGAAATATTGCATTGCTACTGCATGGTTGGATGATAGTCCAGGTGTTCTGCTTGGCCTCCTTTGACACCTTGGGGAATAGGGAAACCTCACTATTACTCTATCAAATGATCTCTACCTACACTACCATGCAATCACCCAGTGGGGATGAGAATGTATGTACATTAGTGATGAATACTGATATCATTAACTTAGTGTAATTTCTTATGTCATGATATTAAAACTATGCTAGTCAAATAACATTACATGGGACATGTTCTCTCCTAATTTCTGTAATAGTTTGTGTAATGTTAGTAATATTTTTAAAATTATTTTTTGAGGTTTTATTGGTTAATAACATTGTATAAATTTCAGGTGTACATTGTCATATGTCAGCTTCTGTATAGACTGCATTGTGTTCACTATCCAAAGTTGTTTCCGTCTGTCTCCATATATGTGTCCCTTTACCACTTTTCCCCTCCCTCAACTCCATTCTTATCACATAACCACCGATCTGTTCTCCCCATCTATGTGTTTGTTTACCTTCCACATGTGAATGAAATCATATGGTATTTGTCTTTCTCCGTCTGACTTATTTTGCCTAACACAATACTCTCAAAGTCCATCCATGTTGTTGCAAAGGGCATGAGTTTATCTTTTTTATGGCTGAGTAGTATTTCATTGTGTATTTTCCCCTTAAATATTTGATTGATCCACTGAAATCTTCTGGGCCTTGATTTTTTGTTGCTGTTACAACATGTTTTGATTAGTTATGTGTTCACTATTATTAATTTTTGTTTGATATTTTCCATTGTGATTTCTTTCTTTATCTGGGTTTTTGTTTGTCAAGTATACAACTTAATTTTCAAAAAAATTTTTACCAGAATAAATAAATGAATATAGCAAAGTGACCTAATACAGATTCAGTAACAAAACACATTATATTTCTATATAAAATGAATTAAATATTTTAAATAAAATTTTTCATAACATCAAAATATTTTAAAAACATAAAAATTAAAACAGGCACACTTTGTTTTGTTGTACTTTGCTTTATTGCACTTTGCAAATATTGGATTTTTTGTAAATTAAGTGTTTGTGGCAACCCTGCTTCAAACAAGTCTAGCAGAACCATTTTTTCCAACAGCATTTGCACACTTTGTGTCTCTGTGTCACATTTTGGTAATTCTCACAATATTTCAAAATTTTATTATTTTTATATTTGCTATGGTGATCTGTGATCAATGATCTTTGATGTTACTATTGTAATTGTTTTCTTGTGCCATGATGGTGAACTTAATTGATAAATGTTGTGTTTGTTCTGACTGATTCACCAACCAATCATTTCCAAATCTCTCTTCCTCAGACCTCCCTTTGTCCTGAGCCACAACAGTATTAAAATTAGGCTAATTAATAACCCTACAATGGCCTCTGACTGTTCATGTGAAAAGAAGAGGCAAATCTCTCACTTTAAACAAAAAGCTAAAAATGGTTAAGCTTAGTAGAGAAGGCATGTCAACATAGGTCTCTTGCACCAAATAGTTAACCAAATTGTCAATGCAAAGAAAAAGTTCTTGAAAAAAAATTAAAGGTCATAGTCTGATGAACACAGAAATGAAAGGAGAGTGAAAGATGATTACTGTTGGTATGGGGAAAATTTCAGTGGTCTAGATAGAAGATCAAACCAGCCACAATATTTCCTTAAGCCAAAGCCTAATCCAGAGCAAGGCCCTAACTCTCTTCAATTCTATGAAGGCTGAGAGGGGGGACAAAACTGCAGGAGAAAACTTGGAAGCTGGCAGATGTTGGTTAATGAGATTTAAGGAAAAAGCCATCTCCATAACATAAAAGTGTGAGGTGAAGCAGAAAGTGCTGATATATAAGCCGCAGCAAGTTATCCAGAAGATCTAGTTAAGATAAATAATAAAGGTGGCTATACCAAATAGATTTTCCATGTACATAAAACTGTCATATTGGAGGAAGATGCTATATAGAACTTTCATAACTAGAGAGAAGTCCATGCCTGGCTTCAAAGCTTCAAAGGTCAGACAGACTCTATTGTTAGGAACTAATGCAGCTGGTGACTTTAAGTTGAAGCCAATGTTCATTTACCCCTCCAAAAATGCTAGGGCCCTTCAGAATTATGAAAAATCTACTCTGCCTGTGCTCTATAAATGGAATAACAAAGGCTGGATGACAGCATATTCATTTACAACATGGTTTACTGAACATTTTAAGCCCACTGTTGAGACCTACTGCTCAGAAAAAATATTTACTTCAAAATACTACTGCTCATTCACAATGCACTTAGTCACTCACAAGATCTGATGGAGATGTACAATGAGGTTACTGTTGTTTTCATACTTGCCTACACAACATCTATTCTGCAAACAATGGATCAAGGAGTAATTTTGACTTACAAGTGTTATTATTTAAGAAATACACTTCATAATGCTATAGGTGCCACAGATAGTGATTCCTCTGATGGATATAGGCAAAGAAAATTGAAAACCTTCTGGAAAAGATTCAGCATTATAGATGTCATTAAGAATATCTATAATTGTGATTCTTTGGAAGTGGTGAAGATGTCAACATTAACAAGAGTTTGGAAGAAGTTAATTCTAACTCTCATAGATGACTCTAGGGGTTCAAGTCTTCAGTGGAGGGAAAAACTACAAATGGTATGGAAATAGCAAGAGAACTAGAATTAGAATTAGAGCCTGAAGATTGAAGATTGACTGAATTGCTGCAATCCCATAATAAAACTTGAGCACATGAGGAGGTGCTTCTTATGAATGACCAAAGAAAGTTGTTTCTTTAGCTGGAATTGACTCCTGATGAAGATACTGTGAAGATTGTTGAAATGACAGCAAAGGATTTAGAATATTACATAAGCTGATTGATAAAGCAGCAGCAGGGTTTGAGAGGATTGATTCCAATTTTGAAAGAAGTTCTACTGTGGGTAAAAAAAAAACTATCAAAATACATCACATGCTACAGAGAAATGATTTATGAAAGGAAGGGTCAATGCAGCAAATTTTATTATTGTCTTATTTTAAGAAATTGCCACATAAAATCCAACCTTCAGCAATCACTATCCTGATATGTCAGCAGCCATGAACATCAAGGCAAGACCCTCCACCAACAAAAAGATTACAACTCACTGAAGGCCCAGATGATGGTTAGCACTTTTTAGATATAAAGTATTTTAAATGTTTTGTATATTTTTAGACAATGCTATTTCATTCCTAATAGACTACATTATAGTGTAAAAATAACTTTTATATGTACTGGGAAATAAAAAAAATTCATGTGTCTTGCTTTATTGTGATATTTGATTTATTCTGGTGGCCTAGAATCAAACTAGCAATATCTCTGTGATATGCCTGAATAAGAAAAGCTATGCAAGGTGTTTTTACTCAAAACCACAAAACATTGTTTAGCGATATTAAAAAAAAATAATAAGTAGGTTCATAACATGTCTGTTGACTGAAACATGATATATTTTAACATCATAATTCTCTCAGTTTATAGACTAATATAAACATTAAACGTATAATGTTTTGCATAGGAATTTTTTGCATCCTCAAAGTACACATTAATTTCTTACAGAGCACACACAGAAAGACACTGATAATAAAATTTAAAAAATGATAAATTGGACTTTTTCAAAATTAAAACCTCTGCTTAGCAAGATACACCATTGAGAAACTAAACAAGCTAACCACAGAGTAGGAGGAAATATTTAAAAAACATATTTTCAAAGAAGTGCCTTGAGACAGAATACATAAAAATATTTTACAACTCAATGACATAAATACAAGCAAAAAATTGTCAGAAGACTTAAAGATATTCCTCATTAACAAAGATATATGAGTGACCAATCAGCACCTAAGGATATGATCAACTTCATCATTCTTTAGGGAAATGCAAATTTAAAAATGATGTAAGTCTACATATAGAAGAGTTAAAATTTAAAATATTGACAATATCAAATACTAATAAGAATTGGAAGCAATATGAGTTCTCATATGTTGTGGATAGAGAGGTAAAATGTGCAGCTACCATGTTGGGAAACTGTTTAGTGGTTTAACCTGCGATATTAACCAGGAATTACATTGCTGGCATTTATTCATGCAAAATAAAAATGTATTTTCATAAAAGATGTATAATAATGTATATAGAGATTTTATTTGTATTGGTTAAATCTGTAAACCCGCTAAATGTGCTTTAACAAAATAGGTAAATATTGTGAACTAGGCATACACGGGAATAGTAATTTATAGCAAAAGCAATAATCTATAAATACATGAAACAATTTGTATATAACTCCAAACATTATATTTAGCAAAAGGAGAGAAACATAAAAATGTACAAGCTACATGTTTATATTTCATAAGTATATATAATGTGTGTATATATATATATATACACACACACACAAATGCATATTTAAAAAACAAGCAAACTAATTTATGATGATTAAAATAAGAACAACATTTTTGTGCATGTGGGAGTGGGGGGAATTATTTGGAGTGGGACAAAAGGGAACTTTCTGGAGTGGGAGATATATCCTATATTTTGTTTGATTGTTGGTTGACTGAGTATACTCAGTTTTCAAAATTAGTGAAATGTACACTTAATATTTGGAAAATTTTACTGAGTAAATTCTTTTATATAAAAACCAATCAGGCACCAGTCCCACGATATAGTGATTAAGTCTGGCATGCTCTGCTTTGGTGGCCCAGGTTCACTGGTTCAGATCCTGGGCATGGACCTACACCATTTGTTAATGCATGTTGTGGTGGCGACCCACATACAAAATAGAGGAAGATTGACACAGTTGTTAATTCAAGACTAATCTTCCTCAAGCAATAAAAGAAGATTGGCAATGGATGTTAGCTCAGAGTGAATGTTCCTCACCAAAAATCCCAAAAAGAAACAAACATTCAAAGCATGCAGGTTATATAGAAAATATACAGCAGGACTTGTAGGCTTAATTTCTGTTACCAATCACACTTTCATTGCACTTTGCATACATTTCCATTTTGATATACACTGACTCATAACAAAGAGAAATATACATTGATAAAAAAAGAGTTAAGAAGTGTTGTTCATCTTGTTTTATCCAATTTGGTATGCAGAATATTGAAGAGACAGTTATATGTAACCCAATTAAATATTTCTATATATTAAAATATTTGACATAAAAGTAGAAAAGTTTATGAAATTCATAAATATTACCAGAAGGGTGACTCAGAAACAATTTAAATTGGTAAATATATACCATTTATCAAATTAAATAAAACTTAATCATAAACTTCTGATTAAACAATCTGTATTTCTGACTGAAAAACTAATAAAAGCCCTTTAGTAAATATGTTTAAGAAAATATTTTTTTGCTTTGTTCTATTATGAGTTCAACCTCTTAAGTTATTTATTTTTCATTGATGAAGTTCTTCATATGTCAATCACATCTTGTTCCACATCATATGGATAAAACTATTCATTTTCCTTTTATTAGGACCTATCTGAAAACAATGTTATATTTCTTGACCTGCAAATAGTTCTTCTTTCACTCTATGTGCCATAATTTTATTAACAGTATTGTTCATTAAGATTGTATACTCTGAAATTGTTTGAAATGTGTTGGCCGACTCTGTGCTTAATCTGTGTTAAGTTTTATAGCTCTCTTATTCAAATAGATGTTGTTCTCTTAGTCCTGCGTTTCTCTATAATTGAAGTGGGAGAAAGGGAACTTCCAATTAGGTCTTGAAACTTAATGATAGAGGAAGAGGAACACCACAAAGCCAATGCTTAATAAAAGACCAATGCAAAACCTAAGTAATTTAATGTATTCAGGGTTAATACAATTAATAAGGAAGAATTTGCACATTAATGTAATGAATGATATTGGTACTCTTTAAAAGTAAAATTTACTACTAAAATCATATAACCCATTCTATGTCAATGAAGACAGCCTGAGGTAGTCAACATCACCTGGGGGATGGCGAAGGATGAGGAATTCGATCAGATATTGAGGGCCAGGGTTCTGGTTAAACTGACTTAACAGGGTTCTTGCTAAAACTGATTTCACATGAAAGTGCACAGACAAGCCTAAGAGAAAGTTCAGGAGCCTGAATAAGTTTTGGTCAAGCAAGGAATCTTTGTTGTGGTTTGTGTTGTTGAATCTAGAGTTCAGTTTGAATGAAATAGTGAGAAAATATTCTGTACCTTAATGGAAACTAACATCATAACATCCAAATGTAATGCATAAACTTTGGATTTTGATACAAAAAATAATAACCACAAAGTGCATTTTTGAGAAAAGTAAGAGAAATTTGAATATTTCTGGTTATTAGATATTATCATCATGATTTTATTATTTTCCTTATATGTCCTAATATTATTGTGATTAAATACATAATTATATTTGTTCTTAAAATATACCTGTTGAGATATTTAGAAATAAAACATGATTTTTACAAATTAATGTTAAATGCTTCAATGTAAAGGAAAGATGAATAAAATATGGCAAATATTAAATTTGAGGCTTACATTGTGTTGTGATTATTATACAATTTCTTCAACACTTCTGTATAAATATTTTCATAATAACTTGAAGAAAAATTAAAAAGGGAAATTGTTCAGATTGAGAATCATAGGGGACATCCAATTGAAGTTATTAAGAAAGTAGTTAAGTACAAGAATGAAGATAGGGAGAGAATCAAGGTCATGGATTTAACTTGGAAGTCATCAGTTATGGACGGTAGCTAAACTCATGGGGCTGGAAGAGATCCCCAAGTGAATGTTGATAAAAAAGAGAATTGAGGACTGACCTGGGATGTTGCAAATGATTATGTAAAGACAATTCATTAAGAAGATTTCAAAAGGGGATTCAGTGAGTAGGAGGGGGGGACATGTGGTCCAAAGGAAAAATAAACAGTTTCAAGAAAAAGGGAATCAAAGAGTGTTAAATCTCAATGAAAGGGCTGGTAATGCAAAGACTCAGAACTGATCATTTGCTTAACAGTATTTGAGCTATCAGTGACTTTAGAAAGGGTAGATTGAGTAAAATTAATTTAAAGGTGTACTTGATTCACCCCTATTTATAAAGTGTTTAGATTGTGTGTAGAAACACACAATCCTGCCTTGCAGTTCTGAGCAAATGACATGCAAGTGGTGCTGCTGTGGAAAAATGATGGAGGCTTTGAGGATAGTTCCTTAGAAGGGGAAAGAGTAAAGTAGGGCAATTTTGTCTGTCCCCATTCTAGTCTGCACTGGTCTGGAATGTGGAAATAATGGGAGAAGTCATAGTGGCCATTTGTGACCACAAAACAACTGTATGATTAAAGCTACATGCTAGAGGTAGAAAAACAGAGAGGGAGAAAGTGCTTGGGAAATTGATAAGGTTGTGTATCTACCACGGTATTACAAGGCATTTCACTTTGAATTTCTCTTGACTGAGAGATAAATCTTTGCCAAGCTCAGGTGACTACTATTTTAAGTCTTTAGTACCAGGAACTGAGTAAAATCTGTACACACACAAGTTTCACATCTGGGTATACCTTTCATCATATGATTAAGGTTGAGTTGCAGGTGGTACTAAGTTTTGTCATGCTTTTTTGAGACTTCCTTCATTTTTACAACAAAACTGATGTCTACAACTGTTTGATATTACAGGAATGCAAGTCATATATAGTGAATTTACACAGGTAATTTTATCATCAGCTTTGATATAAAATAGCCAATGCATCCCACTTATTAGTCAATTAATATTTGGCTATAGTCTCTCCCCTCTGAATATGTATGTTTACTTGAAGAAACTAAAAGGTCAAACAGTTGACTCTCATCATTTAGGATAATACTAGCAAGTCTGTTGCTTATGATTATTAACCATGGTCAATTATCAATGTTATTAAGTGTTCCAATATTATAGGAGATTTGGAAGAAAGGCAAAGAAATATAAAAATGTTTATCAAATATCAGAGAAACAGTAAAAAAAGATTTCCTCATTATTAAGTTTCAAATTTACAAACAAAGTGGCTGTTAGAAGCATTGATGAATTCTGTCCTAAGAAGGAGACTGATTATTCGATGGTTTATCTCTTAATTTTGGTATAGGCATAGCATCAATGTAAGAAATAAAAGCAAGTTATGTATCAATAAATACATTTTATAATATTTACTTCAAATGTGTTAACCACATGCTTTAGAGGAGAAGCAATGTCTATCAGTTAGTGGCTCTGTCTGGTTCCATGTAATACATTTCTAAAGTTTGTGCTTTGTTAGCACAGATTTAGTGGCTCAGAGATGCCAGGACTGAATTATGTCTCTGGTTTATTGTCCTTTCTCTAATGATTCAACGTGACTGCTGTAGACACAGTTGTCATCACTTTATTTTACACAAGAATAAAGAAAAAAATAAGGAGGGGCACAAAGATAAATGCCAGCTATATCACGTCTCCTTAAAACTGCCCAAGAACCTCAGCTGATGATCTTTCTTTACCTGAAAGAAAGAATACAGTTTTTTCAACCTGGGGACACTTTTGTTCTACAAACATAGACATTTTGTTAGATAATTAAATGTGGAGAATGAGGGGCCGCCCGGTGGCGCAGCGGTTTAGTCCGTGCTTGGCAGCCCGGGGGTTCGCGAGTTCGGATCCCGGGCGCCCGCCGACGCACTGCCTGCCAGCCATGCCGTGGCGGCGTCCCATATAAAGTGGAGGAAGATGGGCACGATGTTAGCCCAGGGCCAGTCTTCCTCAGCAAAAAGGGGAGGATTGGCGACGGATGTTAGCTCAGGGCTGGTCTTCCCCACAAAAAAAAAAAAAAAATGTGGAGAATGAATATAAAATTGACAAATAGTAGTCTTTGCTTGAAAGCATATGCCAATATGCTTGAAAACATAAGAAAATGGAATGGATGTTAAATATCAAATATCTGGAGTTGGATAATTGTTTACATTGTACAAATTACTGAAAGAATGTCATTAAACTTTCCATCATTAATTTTCTTATTTACAAAATGATAATAAAATTGGTATCTCCCTCAAAGTCTTGTGCTGAGGTTTAAAATGATAATATTAACAGATTCAGATATATACAGAATGTTCCATTCGAAAGCAACAGAACACATATTTGTCTCAACTGCACATGGAACATTCTGCAGGATAGATTATATGTTAGGCAACAAACAAAATTTTAATAAATTAAGAAAATTGGAATCATATCAAGCATTTTTACCACAATTGTATGAAACCAGAAATCAATTACACAAAGAAACATGAAAAATTTACAAATATATGGAGATTAAACAACATACTACTTAACAAACAATGGGTCAAAGGAAAAAATTAAAAGGAAATAAAAAAAAATACCTTGAGA
This sequence comes from Tapirus indicus, assembly GCA_031878705.1. Lineage (NCBI taxonomy): Eukaryota > Metazoa > Chordata > Mammalia > Perissodactyla > Tapiridae > Tapirus > Tapirus indicus. The sequence goes on along the minus strand of CM062917.1, from coordinate 88,446,263 downwards.
CAAATGAAATAGAAATTCCAAAATTTATGGGATGCAGCAAAAGAAGTTCTAAGAAGGAAATTCCTAACAATAAATGCATACCCCAAGAAACAAGAAAAGTCTCAAATAACCAAGCTAACTGTACACCTGAAGAAACTAGAAAAAAAGAGCAAATGAAGCCCAAAGTTAGTAGAAGGAAGAAAATAACAAAGATTATGGCAGAAATAAATAAAATAGAGACTAATAAGATGAGAAAAGATCATTGAAATGAAAATCTGTTTCTACAAAAACATAAACAAAATTGACAAACATTTACCTAGACTCACCCAGAAAAAAAGAGAGGGCTCAAATAAATAAAATCACAAAGGGGGATATATTACAATTGATATCACAGAAATTCAAAGGATCATAAGAAATTAGTATGAACAGTTATATGTCAACAAATTGGAAAATCTAGAAAAAATGGATAAATTCCTAGGAATACAACCTACCAAGACTGAGTTTTGAAGAAACAGAAAATCTGAATAGATAAATTACTAGTAAGGACATCAAATCAGTAATCAAAAACATTCCAAAAAAGAAATGTGCAGAACCAGATGGCCTCATTGGTAAATTCTATCAAACATTGAAAGAAGAATCAATAGCTATCCTTCTCAAACTATTCCAAAAAACAGAAGAAGAGGAAACTCACCCAAACTCATTTTACAAGGCTAGTATTATTCTATTAACAAAATGACACAAAGATGCCACAAGAGAAGAAAAGTATAGGCCAATAACTCTGATAAACATAGATGCAAAAATCCTCAACAAAATATTAGCAAACCAAATTCAATAGTACATTAAAAAGAAAACACACCATAATCAAGTGGGATTTATTCCAAAAATCCAAAGATAGTTGAACATCTGCCAATCAGTTAATGTGATGCAGCATATATAACAAAACAAAGGATAAAAATATGATCATCTCAGTAGATGAAGAAAAAGTATTTGACAAAATTCAACATCCACTTATGAGAAAAACTTTCAACAAAGCAGATATAGAGGAAATTTATCTTAACATAATACAATCCATATGTTACAAACTCACAGCTAACAACATACTCAATGGTGAAAAACAAAAAGCTTTTCCTCAATGATCAAGAACAAGACAAGGATGCCTACCCTCTCCACCTTTATTCAATGTAGTATTGGAAGTCCTATTTAGAGCAATTAGGCAATAAAAAGGAATAAAATTCATGCAAAATACAAAAGAAGAAGTAAAACTGTCACAATTTGATGATGGTTTATATATATATATATATATATATATATATATAAACACTCAAGACTTCATCAAAAAACTGTTAGAACTAATAAATTAATTCAATAAAGTTGTAAGATACAAAATCTATATGTAAAAAATCTATTGTGCTTCTACACACTAATAATGAACTATCAAAAAAGAAATTAAGAAGACAAGGCCATTTACAATTGTATCAAAAAATAAAATATCTGGGAATAAATTTAACAAAGAAAGTGAAAGACCTCTATTCTGAAAAGTTTAAGACATTGATGAAAGAAATTGAAGAAGAAACAAATAAGTGGAAAGATATTTCATACTCATGAATTTGAAGAATTATTATTGTTAAAATGTCCATACTACCCAAACCAATCTACAGATTCAATGTAATCCCTATCAAAATTCTAATAGCATTCTTCAAGAAAATAGAATAAACCATTTTAAAGTTTGCATGGAATCACAAAAGATCCCAAATAGTCAAAGCAATCTTGAGGAAAAAACAATGATGGAGGCATCATGCTCCCTTATTTCAATCTATATTGCAAAGCTATAGTAATTAAAACAAGATGGTATTGGCATGAATACAGATAGATAGAACAAAGATATTTAGGAATAAGTTTAACCAAAGAGGCAAAGATCTGTATGCCCTAAACTACAAGAAAAAATTTGAAGAAGACAAAACAAATGGAAAGATATCCCATATTCATGGATCAGAAGAGTTAGCATTGTTAAATGTCAATACTATCCAAAGCCATCTGTACATTCAATGCAATCTCTATCAAAATTCTGATACCATTTTTCATAGAAATAGAAAAAGATATCCTAAAGTTTGTATGGAATCACAAAAGACATTGAATATCTAAAGCAATCTCAGGAAAAAACAATATAGATGGAGGCATCACACTTTCTGATTTCAAACTATATTATAAAGCTATGCTAACCAAAACTAGATGTTACTGACATAAAAGTAAAATATGAAACAGAATTGAGAACCCAGAAACAGACCCATGCATATATGGTCAAATAATATTTGACAAGGAAGCCAAGAATACTTAATGAGGAATGGATAGCCTCTTCAATAAATGGTATTTGAAATACTGGATATTCACAAACAATTAAATAAAATTGGACCCCTATCTTGCACTACTTACAAAAATTAACTGGAAATGGATTGAAGAATTTGATTTAAGACCTGAAACCATAAAACTCTTAGAAGACAAGGTTCTAGAATACCTAGATTGGTTTTGGCAAAGATGTTTTGGATATGACACCAAAGCATAGACAAAAAAAAAGCAAAATCAACAGGTAGGATTGCATCAAATTAAAAACCTTCTGCACAATAAAATAAATAATAAAATGAAAAGGCAACATAAAAAAACCCCCAAAATAATTGCAAATAATATATGTGATGAGGGGTTAATATTCAAAATAAATACATATGGAACTCCTACAATTTAATAGCAAAAATACAAATAACCTGATTTACAAAATGGACAAAGGACCTGAACAGATATTTTTCCAAAGAAGACATATAAATGGCCAAAAAGTACATGAGAAAATGCTTAATGTCATCAATCATTAGGGAAATGCAAATCAAAACCACAATGAGATATAACCTTACATCTGTTGGAATGAAAATCATCAAAAAGACAAGAGATGACAAGTGCTACCAAGGGTATGAAGCAAATGGAGCTTTGTGCACTGTTGTTGGTAATGTAAATTGGTACAGCCACTATGGAAAACTGTGTGGAGATTCCTCAAATAATTAAAAATAGAACTACCATATGACCCAGCAATCCAATTTATGGGTATATATCCAAATAAAATGAAATCAGAATCTCAAAGAGATATCTGCATACTCATGTTCATTGCAGCATTATTCACAAAAGCAAGTGCCTGGGAACAACCTAAGTTTCATGTGTATACACACACAGGCATATATGCAGGCATATGTATGCACACATATATATACACACGTATACAGTGGAATATTACTAAGCCATAATAAAGAAGGAAACTCGAGCATTTGTGACAACACTGATTTACTTTGTTTGTATTATGATAAATGAAAAGTCAGACAAAGTAAGAAAAATACTATATGTTCTCACATATGTGGAATCTCAAAAAGCAATATGGATGAATCTCTAAAACATAATATTGAGCAAAAGAAGCATGGCATATTTAATGATGGTACATTATAATAGTGATTGACTTTTTGGTTGGGAAAACCAAAAGGAAGACTCCAAGGGTACTAGAAATATGGAATAGTCTAAATCTTGATCTTGTAGTTATATAGGCATATACATATGTAAAATTCATCAAGCTGTAAGCTTGAGATTTGTATTAACTGCATTAATTTAAAACTATATCAACTGTAAGTAAATTATACCTTGAAGATAATATATTCAAGGTAATTCCCCAATTCAAATTTTCTTACTGTTCATGCCTCTACATGATATTCCTTTATTTTTAGACATCTATGGAAAACATATCAGTAGTGCCTTTTGAAAATTTTCTATGTAAACACTTACTTAAATACTAAGAGCAAAAGCTTTCAAAAGCAATCAAAACAATTAAGAGATGGACACAGAATATTCAAAACCATTTTGAAATTATTTTTGATTTCACACTTAACTTCATTATGGTCAAATAACTGGTCTATATTATTTCTCTGAAATGTATTCCTATTTTTACTAGTATCTGGTCAATTTTTATTAATGTCATATTTGCTTGGGAATAATGTCATTCTGTTCTTGTTTCTTTTTTTGTTTGTTTGTTTGAGTTTCCTCCTCTAGGTCAGGCTGAACAGTTGCCTTATTGAAATATTTTAATCTTACCAACATTTATGGACTTAATATACCATTTTCTAATAGATATTTTTTCAAATCTATTTTTCTGATGGTAAATGAATCTGTTACAAATAATGAGATTTTCATGACTGAATTTATTTGTGTCAATTTCATTCATTTTAATAGAAGAAAAAATTTTGATGGCATAATTGATAGAATATTAGCAATTATGTTCTTTATTTCTCTTAACACAAGATGAAGAGAATAATAAATAAGGCAAGCAAGCTCTCAGTTTTGAACAGACAGCTGCTCTCTTCTGACATCCTCAATTCTTTTTAGGAGTGTAGACTTTCCTGAATAATCTCTCTGGACATGGACCCAGGATCTACATGCATTGGTTAAGGTACTATCACAAAAATGCACTTGATACTGATACTTGCATCTTTACATGAAGATAGAAATTTCCTTTGTTGCTCTAAAGCATTCATGTTGGAATTGAGGTGGACTTGAAATGCCATTTTAACTTTCAGAAACTCATATTTAGATTCATTGTCCCTGGAAGCTCTTTCTGGAGTTATTTTTCTTTGCGCATTTAAAACGTTATTTCTTTTGTTTGTTACAACTATAGAAAATTTAAGCTTGATCAAAAAATTCTCTAAGCCACCTTGTTATGCAGTTTCTGATTATCATTTGGCTTTGGTGACCACAGATTTCTGCCATATCTGTCTGGCTTGTGTCTTCATCTAACAGATAGAAGAAATAGTCTTGTTTCTTCTCTTTTCAAACTCCCCAACCCTTGGGGAGTGCCCTATATTTGCACGATAAATAGTTCCAGTTATCTGGACATTTGCAGAGGTAAGATGATCCACATAACTTATAAGAAACAGATGGTTGACTCTTATTCAGGTTTGATAACTCATTATCATCATATGTTCTATTAAGACTAAGCATGTTTATGCATCTGAACTCATATCCATGGATCCCATGTCCATCATAAATCAACATAACATTTAGACATCATGGACACAATCAATTCCAAGAAAGAGAATTTAGTAGTGGTGTACTTTAAAAGAGATTGGCCATTGCAATTACAACTAGAGCTTGGGGAAAGATATATATTACTTAAGTGAAAAGTTACATGAATTAAAAAGGTTTGCCTTCAAACTCCAAATAAAACAGACTGTGGAAGCCTGTTTTAAAAAAATAGTAACAATATAACATATTTTTCTGCACTTTTCCCTTTGCCATAGGCCTGTATTTTTAATTATACTTAAAGAATAGTGTTCTCATTTGTCTTTGGTGTAATTCCTATATATAGTTCTCATAAATGCATGCAACAAAGATATAGAAAACATAGTGTTTAAAATAAGTTACTGGGAGCCAGCCTGATGGCCTAGTGGTTAAAGTTCAGCACACTCCACTTCAGCAGGCTGGGTTCAGTTCCTAGGTTTGGAACCACTCCATCCATCTGTCACTTGCCATGCTGTGGTGGTGGTTCACATAGAAGAACTTACAACTATATACAACCATGTACTGGGGCTCTGGGGTGGGGGAAAGGAAGAAAAAAGGAAGAAGATTGGCAACAGATGTTAGGTTAGGGTGAATCTTCCTCTGCCAAAAAAAAAAAAAATTAAATTGCTGGATGGAAATAAAACATACCTGGTTAGGGGACAAACTTGGGAGTCACATTTTAACATTTACTTGCTGTGTGATATTGGGAACAATATTTAATTTTTCATGCTTCCATTTTCTCAGTTAGAAGATGGGTGTCAAAGTACTTATATAATATATTTGTTCATAGGATACCTACAAAATAATCTATAAAAATTGATTAGTGTGGAGCACAGCAAATAGTAAGTGCTAAAGAAATAGTATCTCTCAGTATAGTGGTCTCACTTAATTCTTAACAATTTCCTATTATCCTGATCAATGAATTTAACTTTCACTTCATGCATTACTAAAGGAGTGAGAGTTACAATATGTTTAAATGTTAATGACTTCAGGAAATTAGACTCATTTAACATTGAGTAACCTTGAAGAGTGGGACTAAGTTTGCTGGCATTTTAAATGTACACATTTCTCCAGCCACCTTTTCAAGGCTACCTTGACCTCACTATTCCTCAGACTATAAATGAGGGGGTTCAGCACAGGGGTGAAGATAGTATAGAATGCTGACACAACCTTATCATGGTTAGCTGACCTGTAGGATTTTGGTCTCATGTAAGTAAAAATAGCAGCTCCATAAAAGAATCCCACCACAACCAAATGTGAGGAGCAGGTAACAAAAGCTTTCTTTCGGGCTTCTCTAGAATGCATCTGGAGAACAGCAGAGAGGATGAGACTATAGGAAGTCAGGATGAGGGAAAGGGGAACCAGAAGCATTAACACACAGCAGATGTACATTACATTATCAAAGACTGATGTGTCACCACAAACCAAACGCACCAGCATGGGGGCCTCACAGAAGAAATGATCAATCTCACGAGCATTGCAAAATGGGAAGCTCAGGGTAGCAGCAGCTTGCATTATCCCATCAGCTGCCCCCAGGAACCAAGACCCCAAAGTCATTCTCAAGCATAATTGCCAGCTCATGAGGACAGGGTATCGCAGTGGGCGGCAAATAGCCACATAGCGGTCATAAGACATTGCTGCTAAGAGAAAACCCTCTCCACCATCCAGTGTGAGTGAAACAAAGATTTGCAACCCACAGCCAGCAGGGGAGATGGACTTCTTGCCAGTCAAGTAGTCAGCAGCCATTTTGGGCACAATGGTGGCAACAAGCATCAAGTCCATGAGGGAGAGTTGACTCAGCAGGAAGTACATAGGTATGTGTAGCCGTGGGTCCCAGTAAATCAGGAGAAGCATGAGAGTATTGCCCACCAAAGAAGCAATGGCCATTGTCAGCATCACCATGAAGAGAAAGAGGTGGGGTCCTGTGTGCTTAAAGAGTCCTAGAAGAATGAAGTCTGAGGTTATATTTCTCTTCTCCATGATTTTTGCCAAAGTGACACTGAAAATGGGGAAAAAAAGAGATAGAAGAGGCTTTCATCATCTAAAAACCTTAGTTTGACTTCACAACTTCTGGACATGTACTGGATATGGAGTCCAAGATCCTGACTGAAAGCCCTACCTCCCAGTTAAGATGGCTCTTCTTGACCTATCATTCCATTTCTCTTTACCACAACATTTTATTTTAAATGAGGTTAGTCTATATATTTCACACAAGGATATATTGGTTGTTTGAGAAAATGATACTGGCTCAAGACAAGGCTAACATAAGGGAAGCCATATTGTAGAAAAGAAACCCTATTGTAACTTTGAATGACCTCTGACTAACTAACCCAGATGCATAGGCACCCTCTAGGAGATCTAACTGCTCTGTAGATTTTACAACCCCTGCTTGTGCATGTACCTCCCAGCTGCAACAGGATGACAACTTTGTTCTTTTAAGTTCCTTAGGAATGTGATGCCCTCTGAACAGAGAGACTATGCTGATAGCCATTATCAGTGAAAACTGAAAGATCTGGTGTGGTGACTCCCAGTCTGTAACAGCAGATGGTCAACATTCCTAACTCCCTCCCCTATAACCCACTGGCCTATATAACCACTGTAAGATTTTGTGCCCCCTTAAGATGGATCTTTTGGACATTAGTCAGCCATCTTCCCTCTCGCTAGCAAGCTGCAACAAAATGCCTTTTCTCTGCCACTATCTTGCCTCTTGACAATTGGCTTTTGTCTCGTGGTGAGATCGTGCCCTTTGTACGGTAATAATAATAATAATAGATAAAGATGGATCAAAAGTAGAAAAAATTTCTTTCTTCTTCTCATTAATAACAATTTTTATTTACCTGATTTCTAAAATGCAACTATTCTAGTTCATCAGTCCCTGCTCTGAAACCTTCAGTGTACTCCCACCACATTTGGAGTGAAATGCAAAGGTCTTTCCCCGGCTTACTAGGACTTGGAGGCATGCCCTACACACCATTTCATCACATGATATACTGCCACAGAGACTTTCAATGAGCAGGTGAATGTGAAAGGCAAGCATGAGAAGATGTTTGATGATCTTTGATGTCAATAAATACTTGGAGAGAACAGCCATAACTATAATAAGGAGTAAGATAATTAAAAGGACAAGGAAGCAATTTCAAAACAATTTTATTACCCTGGAGCATAATTATTAGTCACAGATAAAGTATAAACATATCTGAAAAGAAAAAAAATTTATTTTAAAAATACCTAAATTTGGCCTATCTTTTGAAAGTAGTTGTTTAATGTTTAACAAGACAGATCTGTTTTATTGAGACACCATCCAAATGACTGAGCCCACAGAAATGAGCATGGCTTCATTAGGAAGGGCTTGCAGGTTGAGAGCTGTTATGCACTGAACATGTTTTAGTGTTTGCCATTTTTTAAACTCCACACTGAAAACAAAACTTGTAAATTCATAAAAAGCAGAAGAGCACAGAGGTGCAAGGAGCCAATTCTCATATTTTATTAACAGAAAAAAACGCAGAAATGTACCTCTTTTGTTCATGTACAGATTTGCAGACCTCTTTATTTCTGATATGGACAGTTCAGAAATATTTCATCCAAAGCTTTAGAGTCATAATCTCTGGGCCTGTTATCTGGAATTGTCTGGTGATTGATTATTGCAGAGACAGAGATAGTCATGATGCTTTATACTTTAAAGGGTTTGATTTTGTGAATATCCTAATGTTATAAAAATTAGATGGCAGACAGGGCTCACCTCTTGCAGAGGCATCTCATCCACAGGCAATCTCTTTAAGGGACCTGTGGAAAGTCTGTGCCAATGGCTCATTAAATTGCTACCTCCACAACATGAGCAGTCACATTTGAGCTGGCACAACAGTGCACAGTAACACCATCTACTTAAGCCTTGGTGACTTGCACTACCTTCTATCTTGTATATGCAGCCCCTTGTTTTATATACTATTTAAGATATCTTTCTCCTTTTATTGCCACAGCCCCCTGACTCCTTGCCTGTAGGCTCCTTCTGCCCCCATTATAACTTTAAACCACCCTCAGATATATCTTGTTGATGCGAGGATGTATAGATAAAGAACTCTGCACTCAGGATACAGAAGTCCTGGTTTAAGAATCATTTCTTTTATTTTCTATATATGTGATGAGGAGTCAGTTACTTATCCTTTTTTTGTTCTATTTATATGTTTTAAATTATAAACCTTCTTAACAGATTACTCAAATAATTAAAATATTTTGTGCATGAATGAGTTTTGAAATAATTTCCCAAGTCATTTTGCACAGTGAAACAAAATTTTTAATTTTAATTTAATTTGTCAGTCTATATCATTAGTTGTTATTTTTTCCAGATTAACAGTAGCTAGGAAGCCATAGAACAAAATGTCAATTTGATCATTTGACGGAATGCTCTGGAAACATGAAGGTGAAATTCTAAGGTAGATAGATGATACAGATGCACACACATGCACACACACTCACACTTTTGTGTGCCTAGATAAATTACAATATAATATGGAACCATGACTATTTACTTTAAAATGAAAATGTAGTAAATAAATAAGTAAATCTGTAATATCCTCCTTTGTTGTGAAAAATTGTGATGTATAATAAATTAGGCTTTTCAACCTACTATAACAGATAATTTAATAGATAGGTCAGTTTAAATGTATTACTTAATTCTTTCATGTATATAGAGCTAATACAGCTCGACTTTTTTCACTAAATATCATACAAAACATTTTAATAAGGAATTTATTAGCATTATGGATATATAAATGCATTTATTTGCTAAGTGAAACATTTAACCCTCAATTAAAAATCTGCATTAACTCAGCAAATTATGAGACTATGGAGAGATGCTTATAAGTATTTCTTCTCTAGGTCAGTTGTGGACCTAATTAATGTTAGGGTATTAAATAAGGTAAATAAAATTGAGTGAAACCTTTTTTTAAAATATACATATATATTTTCCAGAGGTGGGAGAATTATTGCCCCTCCAGGAATAGGTGATGGGCAGTTTTCTAGGTGTACATGTGTACATCCTTAAGAGAAAGAAAAGGAATGTTTTCTTCATTATTTTTAAAGTAACAAAATATATTGCCGCCAGTATTTTTCTTATTTATTCTAGGTCCTTTATTTAGAAAATATTTGAGGAATTCTGTGTCTGTTAATCCCAAAATCATGTCCTTTCATGGTACGGAAAATGAATATAGTCTCCTCCATGTTCGCACTGACTGGTAAGCATGAATAGAGATCATTGTCATAAACTGATAGAGTTTTCTTCCACAATCTCCTTTTCTCTTCCTTCTGCCACTCTGCCTTCTACAAAAAAAATGCTTCTATGTCCACACGATATTGATATAACATAGTTAATTTATTGAAACAGCCACACTGTTCAGTGAAAAAAATCCACTATAATGAATTATAGTGATTTGAATGAATTGACTCAATAATTTGAATGAATTGACTGCTTCTTCAAGAAGATCTATTAGCCTGCTGGTTCTGGATGGACCAGCCCATATCTTACATCTTCAGAATATATATGGACAATGTGGAGACTTTTATTTTGTATCATTTATGGATGAAATTTTGCAAAGGTTACTGTGCAACTCAAAATTCACATGTAAAATACCAAACACTTCATAAATATGAATCATTTGAAATGACTTCCTAATATAATGGAAAAATAATTCCCAAATTAGACTCACCTCTGTGGCAGACAGTCATAATCCCTGAGACTTACCTATGGTACTGGATCTTTTTAATAGGTTGATTACAAATGTTTGCTTACATCAGTGTTGAGAGTACTGCTTTCTGCTCCTGGCCTCACGCCATCCTTATTTGGAAGTCCTATCAGACCACTTAATGTTTCCTACACCTACAAAATTCCTTCCCTGGGGCAATGACACCTTCATAGGCAAGTCACCTTTGGCAGGGGAACACAGATTTAAGTATTTCTTAAGAGTAAATGATGCAATGAACTAATTTACCTTCCAGGTTTTGCTAAAGGTAAAATAACCCTGAATAGGAAGGCGAAGAGATGTGGCACTGTTAGGATAACAACAAACGCAAGGAATTTTCAAAGGCAAAACAGAATTTCTACTACATGAACTGAACAAATGTGACTTAATTGCTTGAAATAAACAGATTGTTCATTTTATTAACAGTTTGATGATAATAATGTATTTTATTTATTAAGCATTTCTACACGCTAGAAAATATGTTCACTATTTTATATATATTTCATGCATTTTATTTAGTCTTTAAAATAGCCCTTTGATCTATGAACTTTTGCATTGTACCAGAATGCAATGTTAATATTTTTAAGTAACGTACCTATATTTAATTGTCCTGATGTAGCAGAGTGGAAGAATTTATGTTTAAATCACCTCACATTTGTGGTTCTCAAACTTTAGGAAAATCTGAATCACTTAAAGAGGTTGTTAATTAGACTTTGAGAAACACATCCTTAAATAAGCCAACTAAAGTTGAATTTTGACTCTTTACTGAACTGGTCATCAATGCTTTGATAGCCTCTAAACTCACTGATTTCCAATTTTGTGTGTTTTTAAGTCCTTTTTCTATTTCTCACCCATTTCATGATCTTGGATTAGGATCATAAATGAGCTTTTCTATAAAATGTGCACAATAACATTGCCTACTTTGTAGCACTATTAGAAGGATTAAATGAAATATTTGTAAATTACCTAGAAGAATATTTGGCCCTTTGTAAATGATGTATCAGTGTTCATTGTTATCATTTCCAATGGTAATCATTTCCAAAGCATATCTTGAAAGCAGCCTCAATTGAATACATCTTGGTCTCATTTATTTCACCTTACCTTCTTGGGATGTATTTGAATTTCTGAATCTGAGTGCCCATATCATTTATTATTCTTAGTGTTTTGAATATTTTCTCCTGTATTTTAGAGAAGGGACAGAATTCTTTTGCATTTTGGAATATGTAAATATATGTATGCTATATTAATATATATTTAAGCCACTGTAGTTTCCAATATTTTATTATTTTCATTATTAACAATATCAACATCAGTTATGCACTTCCCATCTAAAATGTGCATTATGATTTGAATGATGCTGATATCATGCTGTGGTTCTGTGGGCGTCTGTATGAAACTGGGTAAAGAATGGGTATTGTATCAGTGTGTGGTCATTGAAATTACAGAAAAAAACTGTAATATTAGTCTGCAAAGCATTTTAATGTGTAGAATCCAGGATATTCCTATTTATATTTAAAGTAAACAATGAATTCTTCATCAAGATAAGAAAATCTGAACTGAGGCTTTTAGGGTTAAATGACTTAGCAAAACTCCCCAAAATAAATAATGACAAAACTTTGCCCCTAAGTACTATAGACTTATGTAGAATTTTGGTCATAAGTTTTATTCTAGGAATATTATTTGTATTTCCTATGTATTGAAATGTTTTACTGTAATGTGGTAAAGAAGGAATCTTTAGTATATAACAAGATGCTTCCAAAAATACATTAAAGGAATAAGTAAATGCATCTCTGAGTATCTCTCCAAGTTGAATTTGCATAGAGGTGAAGATAAATCAAATAACTGAGTAAAATTCCACAAATAATGAGGATTCCTTGGAATTATGCTAATATTTCACATTTACTATGTAACTTCTAAGTGCCTTAGAAGCTTTAAGACATTGAAAACATTATAACAACCATATGAAGTAAGTACTATTATGATTATGATTATGATTCTCATTCTGCAGCTATAGCAACTGAGGCATAAAGAGATTATTAAATATTTATTCTGAAGTCTTTCTCTTGCTGACTGGTGGGGCCTAGATTCATACCTGTGCTCTCTGAGGCCAAGTATCTCCTCTGCTGTGACTCACTGTCCTGCTGGTATTTAGTGAGAGTGTCCATCCAAACATTGTTTTTAAGGAGCAAGAATACAAATGGTGATTCTCAACAATTTTTTACTTTATCAGGGTTCAGAAAATGTTACTTCCAGCATCTTTGGTGTTATGTGTGTATTTTGCTTTGGAATTTGTATCTTCTAGTTGGGAAGATGGTAAATTTGATGGCCTCTTGCTTTAAAAACTATTAAAATAATTCATTTGGAAAAGACAAAATGGGAACAGATTATAGTTTTGGTAGATATTTCATTGAAAATGCAAATTTAATCAGAAATATTATTAAACAATTGATTTATCTGAAATATTAAAAAAAGATAAATTACACTAGATACCTCATGAGATGTGTTTATCTCAGTTACAGAAATTGCAGTGATGTCATCATCTTTTGAAGATGTTCAAAAGTAAAAAATAACAATAATAAAACAGGAGTATATCACCTGCTATCTAACTTGGTAGATACAGTAATTCTGACCAAAAACGCCAGCATCGTATGGCAACCTTGACATTTATATATATTTTATAAATTAACATAAGTATATTGATTTATAAATTAATATAACCCTATTAATATAAATTAAGACAGGCATTGAAATTTTATGAACTTAAAATTAAACACACTCAAAAAATAGAGAAAAAGTATATTATATGAATACTATTTTTGCTTCAAGTTTCAGTTCTCATTCAAATACTAGGACACAAGATGTCTCTGAATGAGCAAAGGAAAATATATGGGCCTGTATTGATCAGAGTTTTCCACCAATAGGATGTTGGTATATATATGCATATCTGATATATATATCTATTTAGTAGAACTTATTTATAAATATGATTTATTTCAAGAAATTGGTTCACACAGTAATGGAGACTGAGAAGACCCAAGGTCTGCTGGTGGCAAGCTGAGACCCAGGAGAGACACTGGTGTAGTACCAGTCTGAAAGCTGGCAGGTTCTAAGATAGAGCTAATATTTCAGTTTCAGTCTGGAATCAGGAAAGAAAAAACTATGTCCCAGACTGAAAGAAGTTGGGAAAAAGAAATTCTCTCTTACACAGCCTTTTTGTTCCATTCAGGCCTTCACCTGATTGGATGAGGCATGCCCACATAAGGAAAGGCAATAGGTTTTACTTAGACTACAGATTGAAATATTATTCTCATCCAAAAGTACCCTCAGAAACACACCCAGAGTAATGTTGACCTAATATCTAGGCCCTGATGAATAAATGAAAAGCAGTAAGAAAATTTAATCTATTCAGGTATATGAGGAAGCCATTTGGTTTAAAACTAATTCAGCCTGACCTTGTTTTTCCAGAAAGACATGACATGGCCTGTCAAGCATGCATTGTACATCTGCTTTACACATTTACAATATCTCAAAGCAAAGAATGATGCCTTTGAAGATAGGGAATATATTCCTCCTTCCCATATCAGCATTTCTTTAAAGATGAGCATTTCTTCCCAGAAACTAAGGGTCAAATGACCCACTGCACTCATCTTGTAACCACTGACTTGCTGTGCTAGCAAAACATCTTGTGACTGTACTAAAAAGAGATATTCCTGTCATACTTGATGTATGCTCCTTGTTCCAAGATGGTATATAAACGTGCTGTGCACCTCACTTCTTTGGAGTGCTTCCTTCCTTGGTAAAGGTTGCTCTCCTGGGCAATATAGTCCTCAGATTGGCTCATATAATAAACTCACCCCAATTTTGATTTACAGGTTGATTATTGATCATATTTGTCAACAGCTCAATCAAGTTGACACCTAAAACTAACCATTACATATCCAAGAACAAATCTTATTTACACTTTTTTGTTTTTTGTTTGTGTGTGTGTGTGTGTGAGGAAGACCAGCCCTGAGCTAACATCCATTGCCAATCCTCCTCTTTTTACTGAGGAAGACTGGCCCTGGGCTAACATCCATGCCCATCTTCCTCTACTTTATATGAGATGACTCCATGGGATGGCTGACAAGTAGTGTGTTGGCAGGCGCCCGAGATCTGAACCTGTGAACCCCAGGCTGCTAAAGCTCAAACTACACACTGCGCCACTGGCCAGCCCCTTATTTACACTTTTGTATAAGTCTCACTGTTAAAATTTTATTAGTCTCTTGGAAGAATTCTGACATCTATTCCATGATTAAGGCATCTAACTAAAAACAAGGAAAGATAATCTTTGGCACAATGCTTTTCCATTATTGTTCATTGAAGTTTTTAGATTAAAAATGGCTAAATTGAGGTCCAAAGATTAAGAAACAATATGGATTTAAAAAATACTGCAGAAGTATCTGTTAAAGTCTATCAAGGAATCACTCACTTTTGTTTAATTAAGAATTAGCTGAGAGCATCAAGCCTTTACAATGTACTTTAAATATGTCAATCCACTTTCAGTCTGGCCAGAAAGGGTCCCTAATAGAAGACTTAGTTCAAGTTGTGGCATATAAGGTAAATGTGCTCCCATAATTATCCTCAGATTGAATAAGCCTCCTTCTGATCTAGTAGAGCACAGACCATCTTCAAACTACTGCTTCTAAGATGAGTGCTGTTATTACATATACTCACATACACTAGCAAGTTTATTTAGAGAGGAACAGACTGTGGTGATGAGGACAGAGTGGCGCCTGCATTCATTCACTTAGTCATTCAGGTGATGTGTTTCTTCAAAGCCTACTAAATTCCAGGTTCTACTCTAGGTATAAATTCACAGTAGGAAAATGGCCATAAGGATATGTGGGCAATGGGCATTCCAGGAAAGGGAATACAGATAGAATCCCTGAATTCTGAGGGTCTAGTCATTGTGAGAAAGTGAGAGGAGGCCCATTGGTCATAGTGGAATAAACCAAGCCACAGTGCAATGTGAAACCAGGCAAACCTTTTAAAAAGAGAGATTGGAACCTTTCAAGGAGAGAGCTGTGAGCAGAACAATGACTAGATATGATTCTCAAGGGGGAAAAGGCAGTTGCCTGGCCATGATTCCCTCTCCATTCTTCTTAAATACATCCATCGGTGCAAAGCACAAATGATCCCTTCTGTGTGCCATGAGTTTGTTGTTGATAAAGATTTTCCTCCAAAACAGCCATATCTCTAGGTACTTGGGCATAAGCAGGAGTAACCAACCTGATACAACCCTACTATCAGGCAAAATTCTAATAGACTCAAGTCAAGAAAGTTCAATTCTATATTATTAATCTATTTTCTCAGAAATTTGAACTAATTTTTCTCTACTTAAAACTAAACAAAATACACTAAATATTAGTTAATCCTACAAATATGCCTGCAATATGGGAAATGTCATGTGTGTAGAATTATCCATTGCATAATTGTTTATAATAAAAAGCAAACCAAGTTTTCATCAGTAAGGTGCCGGTTAATATATTCATGAATTGGTATATTTTATCTTCTTATAATAGAATACTATATAGAGTTTTGAAAAATTAGAAATATTTTGTGTAATGATAAATAAAAATCTTGATATGTTAATTGCGTAAAAGCAAATTGCACAACAGTAAGGATATTGAGGTTTTCTTTTCTCTTCCTGACTTTCTTTTAACTTTTAAAAGGTTTGTAGGATTACTGAATTCTCCTCAGCATTAGCTCCATTGACTATTTAATTCCTTTTATGTTAATTGAGTAGCCACAGCTTGGATGGAGGCATTAAAGTGAAATCGATAAAGGAATTTATGTAATTTTTCCTGGAGTTAGGTTACTGGTTTCTGAGAAAGCTCAAATCATTGAAATGGTTTCTGTTAGATACTGCATTTGGCAGCAAGTAACAGAAATACAAGCAATGCCTCAAACATTTAGATAATCTGTTATTCTTAAGTAGCTAGAAATCTTGAGGATATGGTTACTTCTTCTTTCCAGCAACTTAAGGATGTGTGGTTGCAAGTCTTTGAAGTGTTCATGATGTTTTCTCCATCATCCTCATAAAGAAACTGTGGGAATCAGATCTGCATTTTCTCAGGGTAAGTATGAGAGAATTAGACCCATATAAGGAGAAATTATCTAATTGGAAAGTTACATTTTCAAGAAGGTTGGAAGGATAATGTTTTTACCTGGTCACATTGCCATCCACAAAACATATGGATGCTGTTACTATCAAAAAGAGAACACAGAAATTGAGTAGGAAAATAAGGATCTCTGACATACTCTGCTTCAAAAACACACTAAAAACTTTAATACAGTTTTTCATAATGAAATGAGTGTTTAAATAGAATCTTTGAAAAAAAGTTGTGAGATCAAACTTCTTAAGGTGAAGCATGCCTCTTTGCCTGCCCAACACCTATAGCTATCCTTTATTCATTTCGTAGAAAATATGTGCTCCCTCACCAAAATAAAAATAAACACCAAATTCCAGTTCAGTTATTGTACTCATCTCAATATCCAGATATCTAGATTATGTGAAGTCCTCTTCAAGACAGCTAGTTTTAGTGCCTTAGGTTGGAAAATTCCTAAATTAAGAAAAATTTTAAACTCTCAACATTCAAATATAAAATGATGCAGAATAACAAGAAATCTTCAGTATAAATTTATACCTAGAAATGGATAGAATGGGAAATAAAATGTGGCCACTTGTTCATATTATCAAATCATACTAAGTGGGGAAGTAATTATCAAATCATACTGGGTGGGGTAGTTCAAACCTTTATTTTTGCCCTGGTGGTGGTGTGTTGACTTTCTTCTTTAGCCTGTGAAATATCCCCTGAATCTCTTCTCTTGTGGGTCTTCTTCCCTATTGTCCATTGTGGAAGTGAACTCTACATTCTTTTTCCTGGTTTGTTATTTGCCAATGCTCCATTTGAAATGGACATTTCTGAAGGTGTTCTTTCTGGGGTCTTCGCCAGTTTTTCAACACAGATCATGTGGATGAAGTTTCAGGGACCTAGCAAACAGTTGCTGTAAGGTGGAATCATGAGAGAATGTTGCCTACAAAACTTGGAGTTTCTGAGGTTTCTTTAGTAATAAAGTCTGTCTTCTCAGGTGGAAAGAATAACAAAAAACAAACAAATGAGAACCTCTAGTCAATTCCATATGAGGATAACTACAGCAAAGATTTTGTTACAGACATATTTTGAGTTTAACTGTGCACATCTTTATTCCCTGTCTCTGTGCTTTGCATCCACTCCAGTCAAATGCTACTGTACTTTAGATAATTTGAAATCGTAGGCTCAGGTGGGAAAGCAAAACTTGTTAATTATCTTTTTCTGTTAGGCTTGCTCCTATTTTCTGCAGGAAAATAGCAATAGACAGTGTTTCAGGAGGATTTTTTTTGTCATCTAAGACATTTCTGTAGTTGATGGTTTCATAAGCTCAGGGGTATCAGAGGTCTCTGTGATTTTCTTGTATTTTCCTTATCATACAAATACATAAACCATATCTCTAAATATTATGAACACATCATAGACAAAAGCATGTGTAAAGTGAGGAAGGTTAACCAAGGGATTTATAAACTCAACTAAACTCCTTTGAAGTTTTTACCTGAAGACATTCAAAAGACCTTTTATTGCATCTTATTGAGAGGCAGCTGCATCATAGATCTATAAAACTGAACCTGTGATTGGCAAAAATTGGGCTCTACCTCTTCCTGTTGCCGTCCTTGAAGAATCTCTAAATCTTGATCTTCTTCTGTTCCTGTATGAGACAGAGTCTCCAGGGGGAACAGGATCGGTGTACTTAAATTGGATACATTTTAGGAGGATACAATCAAGGGATTATATAACAATGTTGTGAGAAGTGAAATCATAAGGGATTTTGCAGAACCTGAGACTAGGAGCAAGGGCAACTTTACCACTTCAAAACATAGCCATTGGAACTTTCAAAGTGAATACAGTATGGAGGAGATGTCCTGACAAAGGAACTATGTCCTTTGGTCAAGGAATGCAGCTTACCCTGGGACAAACTGTTGGGAACAAGCTATGGAAATAAATGCCCACTCTTCAGCTGCCTCCCTGCACCTAATCCCTGCATCCCTGCATCCCTCCAGAGCTCCCCAATGACTAACCAAACTGAAATAAGATATCTGGAGTGACTATTGTGCCATCTATTCAGAGCAGTCTCCTTTGGCACAGAGCAGGTTGGCCTGGAGTGGAGAAAGAATTTGGAAGGACAAATGAAAAATATCCAGCAAAACCAATCCAGTCTTTAAACAGGTGAAATATTTCCCTTTCTAATACAGAGTGAAGCTCCCATTCTTTGGTCCAGCATATAAGGAGCTTGGAGTTATCACACCTGTTCTAACAAAAATAAAAAAGCTGAGCAAATTAAAAGTCAACAACTCTTCTTAGACCAAGAAAAGAACTGAAGTCAGGAAAATTGTGACGACTCCCAAATTGCAGAGACAGACAGGCAAATTAAGAGAATAATGACTTCCTGGAGCAAAATCTCAAAAGTAGAAACCTCAATGGGAAACAGTACTAGAACAGAATATCAGCTTTCAACAAAAAATTACAAGATATACTAAAAGCCAAATATCACAGTTTAAAGAGACAAAGCAAGCATCAGAAGCAGACTCAAGTATGAAAGAGGTGATGGAATTATCAGATCAGAAAACTAAAGTGACTATGAGTAGTATCCTAAGGGCTTTAATGGAAAAACTGGACAATATGTAAGAACAGATGGATAATATAAGCAAGCAGGTGCAAACTAAGAAAGAATAAGTGGAAATGCTATAGACCAAAAACAATATAATAGAGTGAAAAATGCCTTTGATAATTTCATAAATGGACTGACCATGTCTGAAGAAAGAAACAGTGAGCTTGAAAACTACCGGTAAAAATTTCCAAAACTGAAATGAAAACAGAAGAATGAAAAACACAGAACAAAAGAAGCAAGAATTGTGGGACAATTACAAAAGCTGTAAAAATATTACTAATGGGAGTACCAGAAGGAGAAGAAAGACAGCAAGAATCAAAAGAAATATTTGAAAGAATGATGACTTTGAATTTCCCATTAGTAGTTGCGAATAACCAAAGCACAGATCCAGAATGCTCAGAAAACACCAAACAGGATAAATAACAAAAATCTGCACCTTGGCATATCATATTCAAACTGCAGAAAAATAAAAGACAAAGAGAAAATTTTGAAAGGATGCAGAGGGGGAAAAGCATCTTACTTATAGAAGAGCAAGAAGAACAATTACATCAAACTTCTCTTCGGATACAATGCAAGGAGAGAGTGGAGTGAAATATTTTAAGTGTTGAGAAAAAAAAAAACAAAACCTCACACACTTAGAATGCTCTCTCCAGCAAAATTATTCTTCACAATAAAAGAGAAATAAAATTTTTCTCAAAAAAATAAAATTTCAGGGAATTAATTGCCAATAAATCCACCTTGCAAAAATTGTGAAAATAAATTATTCACTAAGAGGGAAAATAAGAGACAAGAAACTCAAATCTACATAGGGAAATAAAGAGAATTAGAAAGGGAATAAATGAGAGTAAATTAAACTCTTTTATTTTTTATTATTCTTAATTGATCTAAGAGAGTATTCAAAATAAGAATGGCAACCACATATTCAGTAATTGTAGCTTATAGATAAGTGAAATGAATGACAGCAGTGCCATAAGGGATGGGAGGGAGAAATTAGGAATACTTCCTTATAAGGTACTTACACCACTCATGAAGTGCTGTAATGTTATTTAAAAGAAGATATTGATCAGTTTTAAAAGTATGTTGCAAACACAAGGGCAATCACACACACACAAAAGTAAAACAAATAGTATTATTAACATGCTAGGAGAGGAGAATAAATGGGTTATATAAAATGTTTAATTAAAACCCGATTAGGCAAACAAGAATGGAAAATAAAAAAAGAAACCAAAAATATGGGCAACAAATAGAAACTAAAAAATAAAGTAGATATTTATATGACTATATCAATAATCACTTGGAATATCAATGGTCTAAATACACCAATTAAAAGACAGAGAGTGTAAAAGTGGATTAAAAAACAAGACTTAACAATATGTTTTATCCAAGAAACCCATTTTAAATATAAAGACACATACAGACTAACAATAAAGGACTTTTATCCAACTGTAGCAGAATACACATTCTTCTGAAGAATAGAACATTCACCAAGATAGACCACGTTCTGGGCCATAAAAATACCCAACAAATTTAAAAGGATATAAATAATACGAGGTCTGCTCTCAGACCACAATAGAATTAAACAAGAAATCAATAGCAGAAAGCTGGAAACCCCCAAAATACTTAGATTTTAAACAAGACACTTTTAAATAACACAGGGTTCAAGAAATCTTAAGAGAATTCAAAAATATTTTTAACTAACACAAGATGACAGCAATTTGGCTGTATTCCCACAGAAAACATAAAATTAAAACTCATCACTACCATTCTTCATGTGGGAGGAGGGAAAATAATTAATCAATATAAATATGAATACTACAGTCACTTCTCTAGCTAAATACAAACCCTAAATTAACTATGACTTGCTTCTTTTATCACTTATTCCAAGTTCCCCTTATCATCTGACAGTATTTAGGGTGGTTAAGATTGTATTATAATCCAGATTTTCATTTCTATTGAATCTGAATCTTCTTTTTCTTTTGTTAATGAATGCGTGTGTTTTTTAAATGCACTAGGAACATTGGGCAAGGAAAAATTAACAGTGTCCATTTAATCCTCTGGATTCTAAACATATTGATCCTTGTCTCTGGGGTGACAGCAGTACACTTTACTCATGATAATTTAGATTAATTATCCCTAACAGTGCATTTACCCTGTTTTCAACCTTCTAGTTAAGCAGCATGAGAATCACAAAACAACCGCAGAGAGTTTCAATTCAAATCAGTGAGATCCAGCATTGTGACCTGCGCAACTGCGTATTTGTTTCCCCCGTGAACATTAGAACTGATTCATTCACTGACCCAAGGTCCCAGGAACAGAAAGCAAAATATGTTTAAGTGGGTTTTTTTATGTGGTAATGAAAACAGTCACTTCTACTTTGACTTTTTGGTAATGAAACCCAGCATGAAACAGACCCTATCACATATTGGCAATAGATAATTCATAAATCATAGCTGGTAGAAAACACATTGTAGAGTGATTTTCCCAACTGGCACTCTAACTGAGCTTTCACCATAAATTTCCACTCACATGTCAGGACAGATATTTCTGGGTGATGGTGCATGTGATAAAATCCAGTGGTTTCCATGGGAATGAGTCCATTGATCAATTTCTTTCCATAAAATACCTGTTTACTGGCCCAAAACCATATACTGTAAGACCCCATGGGTAAGATGCTATATATACCCATGAGCGATGGAATTGTACAGGTTTTTGGAGGGAGCTATTATCCAGAAAGGCAAATAATAGGCTATCAAAGACAAAAGCTAAAACATGTGCACATAAGATGAAGAAAAATTGCTGCCCCCCATAGGATGGAAGAGTCCAATATAATCAGGCTGCCCCCAGGTGGAGGGCTCATTCCCTCAGTGAATGTTACCATAACAGTGGCTTATCTTTGGCTTACCTTGTTGAGAGATTGGGCATTAACCAAATCAGCCATAGTGAGGCCAAGTTCATGTCACTGAGCCCATCCATTGACTCCATCCAAGCCACTATAGTCACTACGTGAAGAGGCCCATAAAGTAAGAACCAGGTTGGCTGGAGAAAGAAGCTGGTATATCCCGAGAAAAGTAAATGTTTCTACCACATTATTGGGGTCTTCTATGAAGTGATGCTATCTTGAGGGGAGCACTTAGAGCACATGGATATATTCACAATCTGTGCCTATCCCAAAAGGTCACCATTTTTATTATTGCTTTTCCCAAATCCCAATACCCACCTAGCCATTATTTACAATAATGTTCTCATACTAATCTATATCCTGCCCTCCCAGACTTCCACAACCATCCACTATATGCTTTACATAGTGTCTGCCATCACCAAGTTTCCCTGTGCTCACAAAATCTTCTCAGAACGGCCTCTTCACCCCAGCTAACCCAAAACCTGGTTGTCCCTTAAGAAACTGCAAAGAATCTCTCAACTGGTTCTAAACCCCTGGGCTTCTTAGAGATACCCTTGCAGAGTAATTCATTGCACTCTGGATTCTCTCATTGATCATAGCTCTTATCCATAATACCCACCCTATCCATAATGCTCACCACCACTCCACCTTAAAGATGAGCAACTTCCCTCTCCACAAACAGAAAGAGATGCTCAATCTTGGGTCAGAGCCTCCAATTTTTATATTAGCTTGGAGAGCAAGATCAAATCCTTTACAGCCATATTTTTTTTTCTCTAAAGAACATATGTTTATGTGCTCATGAGGATAATCCAGCAGAGAGGAAAATGGAAAGAAGAGATAGTGAGAGGGGATGAGCCCCATGCATAAATAAAAGAGTGGATTTGTGCAAGTGCAGGGCCTTTTCATGCACAATCACAGAAAAGAAAAGACTGAATATATGGGTCCATAGTACAATAGACTAATACATTTAGTGGCAGAAGAATTTGAGTTCTGATTGATCGTGTCTTCTTAACACATTTATTTTATTTTCCCAGATGAGTCTAAGAAATGTAGAAGTTTGTTGGAGTTTGACAGAGGCAAGGAGATGTAGATTACTGGTTTGGAGAAAGTCCACAGACACTAGGAACATGTGACATTGGAGAGGGACCAACTTGAAATCTCTGTTCATAAATTTGAGTGAGATTTGTTGCATGGTTCCATTTTTCCCCCAGCCATGTTTCACTGCCCTGAATGGATCTTGCAGGCTCAATAATAGGCTGTGAGTGAGATTTAAATTGGTTGGAGTTTTCCCAGGTAAATGTAAAAGGTGTGCACACTCTCAGAGAGGGAGACATAGATGTTATCAATAAAAGACTAATAACAACAATAAATATATTTGTAAGTATTTATAACTTATTCCCTCCTCAAATGTAAAGCACTGGGACCAAATTTTCTAGTTTTGTATTTCACCATATTTGCATCACATATGTCTATATATACACATATATCATACATATTTACATGTATGCACATATGAAGCGCTGATATACGTGTTAAATAATGTTTTTAGATTTTTTACTTTGATAAGTGACCTCATTTTAAACAAAAGCAAGAGTTCAAAATTACTTTAAAGGTACATTTCTCTGGGTTACAAATCTGTGGATTGAATGGGATAATAAGAGATCCTAAAATCTATCGAGGCCTTCCTCAGTGGCAGGCACCATGTAAACATTTGGCACATATCATCCCACTTAATCTTTAGAACATCCCTTAGAACAATTTTAAAATCTTGTCAACAAGCTAAAACTCTTAAGTAATTTTCCCCATTCAACTTCCTAATTAGTAGTGGGCTAGACTCTTCTCTTTGAGTCGAAATTCTCATTTTATTGCACTATCTCTAAAAGTCAACTTGCCACTTCAGAACAACAGCTGACTGCATTAATATTTTTAAGGATAAATTTTCTTACTCATCTACAAACAGAAGAAAGTATTTTGACAGAGAAAAATGTAATTTAGTCACAGTCACCAATAATTCCCTCTGAAAACTCTCTACAGAGTAGGCAGGAAGCTGTCCCTGATACTAATTCTGCTATAATTTAGCTGAGTACTTATAAGTACCTCCTGAACTTCTATCAAAGTGGACTACCCTTAATTCTCTAACTTTAAAATTTCAATAAGCATGATCTTACATCTCATATAGATCTAAAATCATGTTCTGGAATAATCTAGTGCATTCCTTTTTGGTCTAATTCTGGGTATCAGCAGAATGAAACATCATTGATTGGGTTGATTGCTTTGCTTTATCTATGTGCAGAACTGAGTGGATCTGCAAATAAGCAAAGTCAAGTGAATTGCTCAAGATTTTAGACCCTATGGAATTGGACATTGGGGATCAATTACAGGAGAAAGAGGAATGTCTAAGACTTGATGATTTAAGGTTCTGCATATGGAATATAGTAACTCATCCTTTTGTCTTCTAACGGGACTTGATGATTTAAGGTTCCGCATATGGAATATAGTAACTCATCCTTCTGTCTTCTAACGGTACTTCAGGGAATTATGGGTAAGTTGTCTTAATTTGCCTTTACTGGAACAAAGTAATTGGAAAGGAAGATGTTTTAACTAAGCAGTACATACGCAAATAGAAAAATATCTTTCTAGGGACTGAAGTTGTTTTCTGATTCCAAAAAGTCTTGGACAACAGGACCCTAAATGTTTCTCAAGGCTACACTCAGGTTCAATTATTCAATAGAATAATTCATAGAATGAAGAAAAAATTTTATACTTATTATTACAGATTATTACAATGTAAAGATGAATATTAAATTCAGAAAACAAGAAGAGGCATCTGGACAGATTCCAGGAAAGTTTTAGGTGCAAACTTCAGGTTATATTCCACCAGTGTAATTATGTTATCAACACTTACTTTTCCTAAAAACAATGTGTAGCAACATGCAAGGAGTATTTTTCAACAAGGAAATCTTATTTAAGTCTTGGTTTCCAGAGATATTTGGGGGATCACAGCCAATGGGTTCAGCATTTATGAGTCCCCTGGGCCAACAAATAAAAAAGAGGCAGTTTTAAACAGATGTGCAAACACTTTCTGTGGCCATGTATCCAGGCTTAGTGCAGATGGAGCAGAGAAAAATGTCCAGCTCCCAGTTTCTCACTGGAAGGGATTTAACTGCATACTTTCCTAGCTGCTGCCACGCATATGTAAGCTGGGGAGGTGCCTCTTGGGGCATTAAGGAGCTTATAGGAACCTCCCATGCATTATTTCTATGACATACTCCAATGAAAAGAACCAAGTTTCCAGATACTCCTTTGGAGGAGCTTGTCCACATGTCTAGCACTCAAATGTTTATGGCTGCCACCCAATGGACTGGTTTTCAAATCACCTAGTTCTGGGAACCAATGAGACTCAGCTTTTTTTCCCCTCAAAACAACAGAAAACACAAAGGAGTTTTTAAATAGATGCTCATGAATACTTCCCATCGTTCTTCACCCTCGCTCTGTAAAGAGTGAGTAGGCAAAAATGCATGGTGTCCAGTTTCTTTCTAGAAGGAGTCAGACTGCATACTCTCCAAGCTTCTACATGAGAATAAAACTTATGGTTAGTCAGTATCTGGGAGCTGACAGGGCAGATAATTAATAGTACTCTGGGAGCCTGAATGGCATGAGATACTTCACACACATTCTCCTGCTGGCTCCCTCCAAGGATAAAACTTGGTCTTCTGCTTCTCACTGGAAGGAGTTTGTATACACATCTAGTGCCACATCTTTTACAGTTGCTACCTGAGGGAATGACTCCCAAATTTCCTAGGTCTGGGAACACTTGAAGCTCAGCATTTGTGAGTCACAAAAGGCAAAATGTCTATTTCAAAGGTGTTCCAAGAACTCCCAGCAGCTATTCCACCTGGCTTAGCACAGAGCATGTAGGGAATGACACCCAGCTCCTGATTTATCCCTAAAAACAGTCTAGACTGTATATTTAACATCCCAACTTTCTCAGCTTCAGGCCAAAGATTGTGCTTCCAATTGTCCTGCATTTGGGACCTGGTAAGGCAGACCATTAGTAGTCCAAAAGGAACCTGAATGAATGTTTGTGGATTTTCTCCCTTTGGTACACTTACAGGACTTACCACACCCTAATGTTCTGGAGACCACTAAGAACAAACATGGTAGTTTGGACATCACAAAGGTTTGAGAGGCACCCATAATATCTGGCCAGACTAACTGGTGAGGTTCATTTCCTTCAGAAGATAAGTGTGTCAAGAATCGGAGAGTTGGCTGTTTTATTTAACATGCAGGAGCCAACACAAAATAAAGGAAAATGAATAAACAAGAAATATATTCCAAACAAAAGAACAAGACAAACTGCCACAAACCTCCCCTAATGAAAGAGGATATAAGTGATTTACCCAACAGCAAATTCTAAACATTTGTCACAAAGATGCACAATGAGGTCTTGAAAGCAGTAACAGAAAAGTGATTTGTTACATACATGGAAACTCTCATTATACTATCAGCAGACATTTCAGAAGAAGCCTTGAAGGTCAGAAGGGAGTGGGGTTATGTTCTGAAAGTATTAAAAGAAAAAACTGCTACCAATAATACTACATGTGACAAAATGATATAAAGAATTTATCAGACACACAAAAGGTGAATTAGATTTTTACCACTAGATATGTGTTACAAGACATGCTAAAGAATTTTTCAAGATTAAATGAAAGTATGCTAAACACCAACAAAAGAGCATTATATATTGTAAAACTCATTGGTAAATGTAAATATATAGTCAATAACAGAATATTATATTATTATAATGGTGGTGGGTGCATTTCTTTTATTCTACTAAAATGTTAAAAGAAAAAAGTACTAAAAACAACTATAAATAAATTATTAATGGATACATAATATTAAATGAGGTAAATTGTGACATTGATAGTATATAATATGGAGAGAAGAGAGGTAAAAGCAGAGTTCTTTTATGTAAGTAAATTTAAGTATTTATCAGCTTAAAATAGACTTATTTTACAAAAATATATTTTATGTAAGCCCCTCAGAAATTTCAAAAAAACATGGAGAAGTTGCATAAAAGAAAAAGAAGGAGGAACCAAAATTGATCAATACAACAGTGAAATAAAAGGCAGGGAGAAAGAGAGAAAAAGAGGGAGAGAAAACCAACAGACAAACAGGAAACAGTTAACAACATAGCTAGAGTAAATTCTTCTCTATTAATAATCACTTGAAATGTAAATGAACTAAATTTCTCAGTAAAAATACAGAGAGTAACCAAATGGATAAAAATGGGATCCAACTGTATGCAGTCTATAAGAAACTCACATTAGATTCAAGGACATGCATAAGCTGAAAGTGAAGGAAATAAAAAATATATTCCATGCAAATATTAACCAAAAGAAAGCAGGAGTGGGGATACTAATAGCAGGAAAGGTAGACTTCGAGTCAAAATCTCTCTCTAGACACAAAGAAGGTTATTACAGAATGGTAAAAGGGTCATTTCAACAGATACATATAAAAATTTTAACTTTATATGCATCCAACATCAAAACATCTAAGTAAATAACAAAAATGTTCACAAATCTGAAAGGAGAAATTGATAGCAATACAATAATAATAGGACGCCTCAATATTTCACTTTCAATAATGGAAATATCATCCAGACAGAATATCAATAAAGAACATGGTAATGCTATGAACCAAAAGTAACTAATAGACATATGAAAGATGTTAAACATCATTAACCATCAGGTAAATAAAAATCAAAACCACAATGACATACTACTTTACACCCAAAATAATGGTATAATAGTAACTTTTTAATACAGAAAATAACAAATGTTGACAAGAATGCAGAGAATGGAACTCCAATACTTTGCTTGTGGGAATGTGAAATGGCACAACCTCACTGAAAAATATTCTGGCAGTTTCTCAAATGATTAAACATATAGTTACCACATGACCCAATAATGCCACTCTTAGGTATATACATAAGACAAATGAAAATATTTGTCTACAAAAAACTTTTATATGAATGTTCATAGCAGTATCATTTACAATAGCCAAAAATGAGAAGAAGCCATATGTCTATCAAGTGATGAAAGAAAATAAAATCAAGTATATCCATAGAGTGGAATATTATTTGGCAATAAGCAGGGTGAAAAACACAATCCAATTTATGCTGCATACAAGAGACTTGTTTTAGCTTTAAGGGCACAAATAGTTTGAGAGTGAAGAGGTAGATAAAGATATTCCAAGCAAATGATATGTAAAATAAAGTAGGCTTAACTATACTTACATCGGACTATAGCGTAAGTACGTGACAATTGGGCTTTTTTGATTACAATGAAAATGCTTGACATTAAGTTTTTCATTGCTGAGACATCCACTTCAAAGATGTCCATCTCAAATAAACACATTGCCAGCTACACAACTAGATAAATAGCCAGGCCACCCGACCTGTGATGTTCCCCTTTATGAAAGCTCCAGTTGACCTGGAAAACTGATCATTTGACCTGACCCTTCCCATGCTTCAATTCCCACTGTTATGTTTTAAATTCACCAATAAAGAGTGAACATGTAATACCCTAGGTACCCCACTCTTGACCCCAATAAAGGCAGAAATCTAGGTCTGCTTCCTCTGTATATAAATATACCACACCAAAAACTTTTGGAAGTGATAAATAAATTCAGTAAAGTTGCAACATACAAAATCAACAAAAAACCCCCCACTCACTGTGAACTCTTTGAATAAGTAAGAAAAATTTCATTCACAATAGCATCAAAAACTATAAAAATTTAGGAATGAATTTAACCAAGGAGGATAAAGGAGACTCAAATAAAATGCAAAATATCTACACTCCCATAGTTATTGCAGCATTATTTATGACACCTGAAACATAGATATACTCTAGACGTCTGTCAATAGAAAAATACATAATAGAAATTTGATGTTATATATATGTATATAGATGTGTGTATATATGTATACACAACCTTAATCAAATAATCAATATTAACCTAACTATTATCAAGTCTTATTGATATATTGTACACACTGATAGGATGCAATTGGAAGAGCCTCATCACTTCTGTGGTATTCTTTCTAAAAACCATAGGCATATCTAATCATGAATAAGCATCACACAAACCCAAATTGAGGAACACTCTACAAACTAACTGACAACTATACTTCAAAAAGATTAAGATCATGAAAAAAGAAACTCAGAGAACCTGTCACTGATTTGAGTAAAATAAGAAAACATGATTACAAAAAGAAATGTAGTATTCTGTATTGGATCAGAAAAGGAACGTTAGTAGAAAAAAAATGGGAAAATAAAAAATAAATTCTTTAGTTTACTTAAAAAGAAAAATCTAACTTCTAGACATGAAAAATACTATGTTCCTAATAAGAAATATACTGGATAGGGGTAATGGCAGATTAGACATTAGAAAACAAAAATTAGTGAAGTTGAAAACAGAGCAACAGACACTGTCCAAAAGAAAAATAATTTTAAAATGAAAGAAGAAACAGTGAATTGAGAGGCAATTTAGAACATTTTAATATGCATATATTATATTCACTAAGGAAAAAATAAGGGGGGCAGAAAAATATTTGATGAAATGACTCCAAAATTATAAACATTTTACAAATGTAATAACTATTAACACACAAATCTGAGAAGCTTAACAAATCACAAGTACAAGAATTATATTAGCACTTCACAGAGGCAGATAATAATCAATTTACTCAAAACCAGTGATAGATGAACTCTTTAAAGCAAGCAGAGGGAAAAAAAAACACATTGCAAAAAGAACACAAAAGTTCAGTATGACAGCAAATATTTTATTTAAATCAACACAGTCAAGAAGACAGAGGAGCAACATTTTTAAACTACCAAAAGAAAAATTTCCCATGGGAGATTTTATAAACTAAGTTGAAATAAATATTTTTTGACATACAAAAGCTGAAAGAACTAATTACTAAATTTACACAACAAGAAAGGAAGTCTTCAGGCAGAAGAAAAATGATCTAAGTTTGAAATATCAGTATACAAACAGAAAGAATACTGGTGATAGTAACCTCATAGATAAGTAGAAAAGTTGTCTTATAATTACTATTTAAATATCCTTAAAAGATAAAAGATGGTTCTCACAAGACTAATAAAAAATGTATTGTGGGGGGCCAGCCCGGTGGCGCAGCGGTTTAGTCCGCACTTGGCAGCCTGGGGTTCGCCAGTTCGGATTCCGGGTGCCCGCCGACGCACTGCCTGTCAGCCACGCCGTGGCGGTGTCCCATATAAAGTAGAGGAAGATGGGCATGGATGTTAGCCCAGGGCCAGTCTTCCTCAGCAAAAAGAGGAAGATTAGCAACAGATGTTAGCTCAGGGCTGGTCTTCCTCACACACAAAAAAAAATGTATTGTGGGGGCTGGCTCTATGTTGTAGTGGTTAAAGTCACATGCTCTGCTTCAGTGGCCTGGGGTTAGCAGATTTGGATCCCGGGCATGGACCTACACACAGCTCATCAAGCCATGCTGTGGCAGCATCCCATGTACAAAGTAAAGGAAGATTGGTACAGATGTTAGCTCAAGGACAATTTTCCCCAAGCAAAAAGAGGAAGACTGGCAACAGATGTTAGCTCAGGGCCAATCTTCCTCACCAAAAAAAAAGTGTTGTGGGATTTATAATTTGTGTGACTAAAATACATGACAAAAATACCAACATGTTGGAAGAAGAGAAACAGAAGTACAGTTGTAAGATTCACATATCTTATATGAAGTTGTGTTCATATATTACTTGACAATAGATTTGATAAGTTAAAGGTCTATCCAATAATTCTTAAAGCAACTGCTAAAATAAAAATAGAGAAATTGATTTTAAATAAATTGATTAAAATAAAAATAGAGAAATGAAACAAAATGTTTTAAAAAAGATCAATAAATTGAAAAACCTATAGAATAAAAGTTAAAGACCAAAATTACTGATATTATGAATGAGATTTTACTACAGATCATAAAGATATGAGAATTATTATTATGAACAACTGTCTCATAACAAATCTGACAATTTAGATAAAATGGACACATTTTTGAAAGGTGCAAACTCTTCAATCTCAGTCAAGAAATAGATAACCAGAATAGCTCTATATCTATGAAAGAAATTGAATTTGTAGGGAAAATCTTCCCTCAAAGGAAATATCAGGCTCAAATGTCTTCACTAGTAAGTTCTACAAAACATTTAAGGACAAATTACACCATGCCACACGAAGTCTTATAGAAAATTTAAGATGAAAGAATACTTCCCAACTTAAATTTTGAAGCCAGTATTAACCTGTTATGAAATTAGAAAAAAAAAAAAAAGCCTAGGAAAGAACACTGCAGATCTATATCCTTCATGAAGATGAATGCAAATATTCTCAACAAACTTTTGGCAAATGAAATCCAAAAAGGTTTAAAAGGATTACACTCATAAACAAGTGAGGTTTACCCCAAGAATACAAAATTGGATTATCAATTAGAAGACAAGCAGTATAAATGTTTGTATGGAAAACACCAAAAAAAGCACATAATACATTCAATATGCAAAAAAAGAAGCACTGAATAAATTCCCATATTAAATCCCTGCAAATTTTCTCAGAAATTTAGGTGGAGAAGGTAACTAAATCAAGTTTACAGATGACATATACAAAAACACAAAAACAGGAAAACTACTGGTAACGTATTCAATGATAAAGACTGAATGATTTCTGGATCAGGAATAAGACGAGGATGTCCACTCTCAACACTTGCACACAGCACTGTACTGGAGAGCCTGATCAGTACACTCAGGCAAAACAAAAGACATTCAGAGTGGAAAAGAAGTACAACTGTGTTTATTCACAAGTGACATGAAAATCTGTAAGGAATATTTGAAGGAAAATATAAAAGAGTTACTCGAACTAAAAGGAGAATTCAGCAAGATTGCAGAGTACAAGTTCAATATTTATAAAGAATTATTTTTTTATAAACTAGCAAGAAAACATACAAATTGCACTTTTAAAATCAGATACAGTAATATAAAACATAGTAGAGATACAGAGGTAAATCCAAAAAAATTGCACTCTGAAAGCTAAAAATGAAGACATTCATAGGAGAAATTACATAACATCATGTTCTTGATTGTTCAGTTTCAGCACTGATAAGATATTAAATATTCAAAATTATTTTATGGATTTAACTGAATCATAAAAGAATTTCAGATTTTTTTTTTAGGTATCTTATTTTGGTTTTGGTTTGCATTTCTCTGATGATTTCTTATGTTGAGCACCTTTATATATACCTGTTGGCCATTTGTATGTCTTTGGAAAACAGTCTATTCAGCTCCTTTGACCATTTGTTAATTAGGTTTTGTGGTTTTTTGCTATTGAGTTGTATGAGTTCCTTATGTATTATGGATTTTAACTCTTACCAAAGATATGGTTTGTAAATATTTTCGCCCTTCGCATAGGTTGCCTTTTAATTTTACTGATTATTTCCTTTACATTGCAGAAGTTTTTGGTTTTTGTTGTTGTTGTTGTTATAGTTTAATGCAGTGCCTCTTGTGTATTCTTGCTTTTGTTGTCTGTGTTTTCATTGTCATACCCAAGAAATCATTAGCAAATTTGATCTCTAGAAGCATTTTCCCTGAGTTTTCTTCAATAAGTGTTAATTTTTTTAGGGTTTACATTAGTGCCTTTAATCAATTTTGAATTGATTTTTGTGTATGGTGTAAGATAAGGACCCAATTTCATTCTTTTGACAGATTTACTATAATGTGCCTTAAAGAAGGTCTTTTTGCATTGAGATAATTAGGTGTTCATGTACTTCTGTATCCAGTTCATTCTCCAGGTTTGGGAAGTTCTCCGCTATTACATCTTTAAGTAAGCTCTCTGGTCCCTTCCCCTTCTTTTCTCCTTCTGGATACTCATTATCCTTACATTCCTTTTCCTAGTTGATTTGAATATTTCTCACAGAATTTCTTCATTTTAAAAAATTGAGTTCTCTCTTCTCTTCTACCTGAATCATTTCTAGATTTCTAGTTTTGAGCTACTAATTCTCTCTTCCATATGGTCTGCTCTATCTCTAATGCTTTCTTCTATATTCTTCATCTTATTTATTGTGTCCTTCAGCACCTGAATTAGTATTTTTTTTTAGAGTTTTAATATCTTTGGCGAAGTACTCATTCTGTTCATTAATTTTATTTCTGAGCTTATAGAACAGTCTTTCTAAGTTTTCTTTTAACTTGTAATTTCTTCATGAAGCTATTTTGAATTCTCAGTCAGTCAGATTGCAATCTTCCTTGACTTCAAGTTTCATTTCTGAAAAATTGTCATTTTCTTTTTGTGATATTATGTTACTATAATTTTTTAGTGTTTCATGTGTTCTTCCTCTGTGGGTGCATTTTTTGGAACAAGAACTTTTCCTTTTTGAGTAAGGCTTTGTTTACTTTGATTATGAGCTGCTTCTTATTGTACTTAAAATCTTGTGTTTTCCAACTTCCGTTGTCTCTGCCAGAGGTGTCATTAGTGCCCACATTGTGCTGCTTATGCCACCAAGGTTGCTGATACCTTGCTGCTTATGAATTTCTACAGTCACTGGTGTCACCTCTGGGGTCACTGGGCTTGTGGGCACCTCTGCTGCTTCTGGAGTAGCCTGGGTTGTGAGTTCCCCCACTGCAGCAAGGGGTGGGAGAAGTGCAGCAAATGCCAGGTCACCTCTGCCACGTCTGGGTTTTCTGGGTCTGCTTGGGCTACTGCAATGGATGGTGGGGCCAAAGTTGCAAGAAGTACTGCAGCTGAGGGGGACCAAGGTGTTGGGCTCTGCTGTGACTCTTACCTAGCTCTCCACTGGCTCTTCATGTTTTGTGCACTGCTGCCAAGTGCACTGCCTGTAGTGCTACTCTGGTTTTCTGGGGGTTCTGGCACCACCACTGCTGTGGCTCCTGGACTTGTGCACATCACCACCTTTTCTGGGTGGCTCAGTTTGTGGACAACATAGCCTCAGCCATGAGGGGAGGTGTACCTGTGTTGTGAGCATCACCAGGGTTCCTGAAGCCTATGGTCTCAGACACTGTAGTTGTTCCTGAAACCTGAAGTCATGGGAACCACTGCTTCTGCCAGTGGCCCAGAGTCTTGTAAGCAGCCTGCACTGCTCTATATGCTAATAACAAACTCTTTTAAAAGAAATAAAGAAAAAAATCCAGTTAACAATAGCATCAAAACAATAATATACTTAGAATAAATTTAACCAAGGAGGTGAAAGATCAGTACACTAAAAATTATAAGACATTGATGAAAGAAATAGAAAAAGATACAAATTAAAGTAAGGTATCCTGTGTTCATGGAACAAAATAATTAATATTGTTAAAATGCTCATACTACATAAAATAATCTGTAGATTCAATGCAACCCCTATCAAAATTCCCATGGTATTTTTCACAGACAGAAAAATCCTGACATTCTTATGGAACCACAAAAGACCCCGAAAAACCAAAGCAATACAGAGAAAAGGAAAAAAAAAAAGGTAGGAGGCATACTCTTCCTGATTTTAAACTATATTATAAAACTATAGTATTCAAAACAGTATTATATGAGATAAAAACAGACATATAGAACAATGGAATAGAATTGAGAGCCTAGAAATAAACCCAACTATATGGTAAGCTAATTCCTGACAAGGGAGCCAAGAATTCTCATTGGGGAAAGGACAGTCTCTTGAGTAAATGGTGTTGGGAAAACTGGATATTCACATGCAAAATAATGAAATAAACTCTTACCTTACAACACACATGAATCATCTCAATATGGAATAAAGACTTAAATGTTACATGTGAAACCATAAAACTTCTAGAAGAAAACATAAGGAAAAATCTCTTTGATACTGTTTTTGGCAATGATTTTTTGGATATGACAACACAATTTCAAGCAATAAAAATAAACATGTGGGAATACATCAAAGTAAAATCGTTTCACAAAGCAAAAGAAATGATCAGCAAAATGAAAAGTCAGCTTCTGGATTGGGAGAAAATATTTCAAAATCATATAGCTGATAAAAGAATAATATTAAAAAAATATAGGAAACTCATACAACTTAGTAGCAAAAAAGTAAAACTCAATTAAAAAATGGGAAAATGCAAAGTGAAGCAGTCTGGTTGGACCTGTCAACTGAGTGCAGTGGCCCAGTCCATGTGATGGTGCCCCACCCACTGAGCACAGCAGCCTGGCCACGATGCATCTGCCAAGCACAGCAGATATAAGCTTTTATCACTTCATACACTTTTAATCACAGATTATGATGTAAATGATAGAGAATTTAAAATAGCTGTCATAAAGAAACTCAACAAGTTACAAGGAAACACACAAAGACAGTTCAATGAGCTCAGGAGTAAAATTAAATGATAGAAAGACCACTTCACCAAAGAGATTGAAGCCCTTATAAAAAAACTACAGAAAGTTTGGATATGGAACACAACTAATGAGATAAAAATAATGTATAACTCATAAAAAATAGAGGAGATTTATGAAGGAGAGAATTAGTGACATAGAAAATAAAAATTTACAAATCCCTCACATGGAAGAAGAGAGAGAACTAAGATTTTTACATAAATGAACAAATTCTTTGAGGAATATCCAACTCACTTTGGAAAAATAACAGAAGAATTATAGGTATCCCAGAGGGAAAGGAGCAGAGAGCTTGTTCAAAGAAATGATAGCTGAGAACTTCCCAAACCTGGGAAAGAACTGGACATACAAATCCATGAAGGCAATAGAACTCCTAATTACATCAATGCAAAAAAGACCTTCTCCAAGGCATATAATATTAAAACTGTCAAAAGTCAATAACAAAGAAAAAATATCAAGGGCAGCAAGGCAAAAGAAAACCTACAAAGGAATATCTATCAGGCTTTCAGCAGATTTCTCATCATAAATCTTATAGGCTATGAGAGAATTTAATGATATATTCAAGATACTGAAAGACAAAAACTCTTAGCCAAGAAAACTCTATCCAGTGAAATTATTCTTCAGATAATAAAAGCTTTCCCAGATAAACAAAAGCTGAAGGAGTTCATCACCACTACACCTGCCTTACAAGAAATGATGAAGGAAGCCCTCCTTCCTGAAATAAAAATGCAAAGATTTACAAGGTTTTGAGCAAGGAGAGAAGTATACACACAAAATTAGAAAATTGAAGTTCTCTATTAGAATAGGTTAGCAAACAACTATAACATAAAAAGGAAAGAAAACATCAAAAATAACTATAAACAATTCAATTTAGTCACAAACTCACAAAACAAAAAAGAATAACTTGTGACAACATTAACACAAAGGGGAAGTGGAAGGTGTTGGAACCTGCTTAGGCTAATAGAGATAAGAGGCTATCAGAAAAGGGACTTTTTCATTTATGAGATCATTTACAAAAACCTCATGGCAACCACTAAACAAGAAGTCAGAGTCCGAAATTATAAATAAAGAGAAAACTGAGAAAGCCACCACAGAAAACTACCAAACTAAAATGGCAGTCAGAAACACAAGGAAAAGGAAACAATGGAACTATAGAACAACTGGAAAACAAGAGATAAAATGCCAGGGGTCAGCCTGGTGGCACAGCGGTTTAGTTCATGCTTGGCAGCCCAGGTTCACTGGTTCAGATCCCGGGCACCCACCAATGCACTGCTTGTCAGCCATGCTATGGCGGCGTCCCATGTAAACTAGAGGAAGATGGGCACAGATGTTAGCCCAGGGCCAGTCTTCCTCAGCAAAAAGAGGAAGATTAGCAATGGATGTTAGGTCAGGGCTGGTCTTCCTCACACACACACACAAAAAAGAGATAAAATGCCAGTATTAAACCCTCATATATCAATAATCACTCTAAATGTAAGTGGATTAAATTCACCAATCAAAAGAAATGAGTGGCTGGCTGGATTAAAAATAAGACCCAACAGAATGTCCTCTCCAGGAAACCCATCTTAGGTCTAAAGACAACAAAAGGCTCAGAGTGAGGGGATGGTGGATTCTACTCCAAGTAAATGGCAAGGAAAAGAAAGTTGGTATAACCATACTTATATCAGACAAAGCAGACTTCAAAAGACATCATTATAAAGATAACAAAAGACAAAGAAGAGCAGTATATAATGAAAGAAGGAACATTCCACTAAGAGGATATAACACTTATTAATATATATGCACCCAACATAGGGACAACAAAGTATATAAAGCAACTACTAACAGACCTAAAGGGAGAAATTGCCAGCAGCACAATAATAATAGGAGATCTCAACACCCCACTTACATCAATGGGTAGATCATCCAGACTGAAAGTCAGCAATGAAAAGTGGCCTTAAATGAAACGCTAGACCAGATGGACTTAGTAGATATATATAGAACATTCTGTCCTAAAACAGCAGAATACACATTCTTATAAAACGCACATGAAACTTTTCAAAGATAGACCATACGTTGTGCAACAAGTCAAGCCTTAATAAATTTAAGATCTAGCATCTTTTCTGACCACAATGCTATGAAACTAGATATCAACTACAAAAAAACAAAAAACAAAAAAACCTAGGAATGTCACAAGCATGTGAAGACTAAACAACATGCTACTGAACAAGCATTGGATCAATGAAGAACTCGAAGGAGAAATCAAAAAATACCTGGAGACAAATGAAAATGAAAACACAACATACCAGTTCTTACAGGAGGCAGCAAAAGCAGTCCTCATAGGGAAATTTATAGCAACACAGGCCTACCTAAACAAACAAAATCTCAAATAAGTGATTCCAACTACACCTCAAAAATTAGAAAAAAGTACAAACAAAGCCAAACATCAGCAGAAGGTGGGAAATATGCAAATTAGAGAAGAGATAAATGAAATAGAGACTAGAAAAACAATGGAAAGGATCAATGAAACTAAGGGATGGTTCTTTGAGAAGACGAACAAAATTGACAAACCTTTATGCAGATTCACTAAGAAAAAAAGAGAGAAGGCTCAAATAAATAAAATAGAAATAAAAGAGGAGAAATTGCAATGGATACCACAGAAATATAGGGGATTATAAGAGAATACTACAAAGAACTGTATGCTAAAATATTGGATAACCTAGAAGAAATGAATAGACTCTTAGAATCATACAGCTTCCCAAAACTGAATCAAGAAGAAATAGAGAATCTGAGTAGATTAATCACAAGTAAAGAGATTGAAACAGTAATCAAAATCCTCCCCCAAAACAAAAGTCCAGCACCAGGTGGCTTCTCTGGAGAATTCTACCGAATATTTAAAGATTTAATTCCTATTCTTCTCCAACTATTCAAAAAAACTAAAGTAGATGGGTGCTTCCTACATCATTCCACAAGGCCAACTTTATCCTGATACAAAACCAGACAGGGCCACACAAAAAAGGAATACTATAGGCCATCGTGGTTGATAAACATAGATGCAAAAATCCTCAACAAAATATTAGCAAATCGAATATAGCAATACATTAAAAGAATCATATACCATGATCAAGTGGGATTTATACCAAGAATGCAGGAATGGTTCAACATCCACAAATCAAACAAATGTGATACACCACATTAACAAAATGAGGAATAAAAAAAATCACATGATTATCTCAATAGATGCAGAGAAAGCACTTGACAAGATCCAACATCATTGTATTATAAAAACTCTCAATAAAATGGGTATAGAAGGAAATTACCTCCACATAATAAAGGCGATTTATGACAAACCCACAGCCAACATGATACTTAGTGGTGAGAAACTGAAAGCCATTCCTCTGAGAACAAGAACAAGACAAGGGTGCCCACTCTTGCCACTTTTATTCAGCATAGTACTGGAAGTTTGGCCTGAGCAATTATGTAAGAAAAAGAAATAAAAGATATAAAATGGAAAGGAAGAAGTAAACTCTCATTGTTTGTGGATGACATGATTCTATATATAGAAAACCCTAAATAATCCACCAGAAAACTGTTAGAATAATTAAAAACTACATCATATTTGCAAGGTACAAAATCCACATACAAAAATCAGATGCATTTCTATACACTAGTAAGGAACTAGCAGAAAGAGAAGTCAAGAGAACACCCCATTTACAATCACAAGAAAAAGACTAAAATATCTAGGAATAAATTTAAGCAAGGAGGGGTCAGCCTGGTGATGTAGCGGTTAAGTTCATGTGCTCCCCTTCAGCAGTCTGGGGTTCACAGGTTCAATTCTGGGCGCAGACCGATGCACTGCTTGTCAAGCCATGCTGTGGTGGTGTCCCATATAAAGTAGAGGAAGATGAGCATGGATGTTAGCCCAGGGCCAATCTTCCTCAGCAAAAAGAGGATGATTGGCAATGGATGTTAGCTCAGGGCTAATCTTCCTCACACACACACAAAATTAACCAAGGAGGTGAAAGACCTATACACTGAAAACTATAAGACATTGAAAGAAATTCAAGACGATAGAAAGAAATGAAAATATTTTCCATGCTCTTGGATTGAAAGAATAAACATAGTTAAAATTTACATAATATTTAAAGCAATCTATGGATTCAATGCAATTCCAATCAGTATCCCAATGACATTCTTCACAGAATTGGAGCAAAGAATCCTAAAGTTTATATGGAACAACAAAAGACCTCCAATAGCCAAAGGAATCCTGAGAAAAATGGATGAAGTTGTAGGTGTCACAATCCCTGACTTTAAAATATACTACAAAGCAATAGTAATCAAAACAACTTGGTACTGGAGAAAAAAAAGAAACAGAGATCAATGGAACAAGATTGAAAGCCCAGAAATAAAACCACACATCTTTTCAAAGGAGTGAAGAACATACAATGGAGAAAGGAGAATATCTTCAATATGATGTCGGGAAAACTGGACAGCCACATGGAAAAGAATGAAAGTAGACCATTTTCTTACATCATACACAAAAATTAACAGAAAGTGGAGGAAAGACTTGAATGTAAGACCTGAAATCATAAAACTCATAGAAGAAAATATAGGTAGTGCACTCTTTAACATCAGTCTTAGCAGTATCTTTTCAAATATCATGTCTACTCAGGCAAGGGAAACAAAGAAAAAATA
The DNA here is from genome assembly GCA_031878705.1 of Tapirus indicus. Lineage (NCBI taxonomy): Eukaryota > Metazoa > Chordata > Mammalia > Perissodactyla > Tapiridae > Tapirus > Tapirus indicus. The sequence continues at coordinate 88,405,736 of CM062917.1, read as the reverse complement.
AACACACGGGACTACAGCAGACTAAAAATCTATTGCAAAGCAAAGGAAATCCTGAACAAAATGAAAAGACAACCCACCAACTTGGAGGAAATATTTGCAAATCATATATCTGACGTGGGATTAAATTCCCAAAATATATAAAGAACCCAAGAACAACAACAGAAACAACCCAAGTAAGAAATGGGCAGAGGATAGGAATAAACATTTTTCCAAAGGAGATACATAGATGGCCAACAAGCACATGTAAAGATGTTCAAAGTCATTAATTATTAGGGAAATGCAAATCAAAACTGTAAGATATCACCTCACACACATCAGAATGGCTATAATTAACAAGACAAAAAATAACCAGTGTTGGAGAGGATGTGGAGAAAAGGGAACCTTCATACACCACTGGTGGGAATGCAAACTGGTGCAGCCACTATGGAAAAAAGTATGGAGATTTCTTAAGAAGTTAAAAATAGAAATGCCATATGATCCAGCTATCACACTAATGGGTATTTATCCAAAGAACATGAAATCAACAATTCAAAGGGATTTCTGCATCCCTATGTTCATCACAGCATTATTCACAATAGCCAAGATGTGGAAGCAACCCAAGTGCCCATCAATGGATAAATGGATAAAGAAGAAGTTGCATATATGTAAGTGGAATACCACTCAGTCACAGAAAAGACAAACAATTCCACTTGAAACAATGTGGATGGACCTTGAGGTTATTATGCTAAGCAAAATAAGCCAGACAGAGAAAGACAAACACCATATGATTTCACTCATATGTGAAATATGATGTGAAAAACACATGTGTAAAGAGAACAGATTAGTGGTTACCAGAGGGCAAGGGATTGGGAGGGGGGGGAAAAGGTCTAAAGGGTCACATATGTATGGTGACATATAAAAACTGGACTATTGATTGCTAGCATGATGCAGACTATACAGAAACTGATACATAATAATGTAAATCTGAAATTACACAATGTTTAACCATTATGACCTCAATAAAATAATTTTTTAAATGGGCAAAAGACTGCTGAATATTTTTCCAAAGGAGATATACAAATGTCCAACAAGTTCATGAGAAATTTCTCAATATCACTAGTCATCAGTGAAATACAAATCCAAATCATTCTGAATTGTCACCTCACACATGATAAAATGACTATTATCAAAAGACAAGAGAAAAGAGGTGCTGGTAAGAATTTGGGGAAAATGAAAGCCTTGTGCAGTCAGGGGGAATATAAATTGGTAGAGTCACTCTGGAAAACAGTATAGAGGTTACTCAAAAAAAAAAAAATTAGAAGAGAGTTACCATATGAACAAGCAGTCAAACTTTTATATATAGTTGAAGGAAATAAAATCATTTTCTCTAAGAAATATCAGTACCCCCATGTTCATTGCTGTACTATTCACAACAGCAAAGACACAGAAACCATATAGACATGTGTCAATGAGTGAATACATTTTGAAATTGTGGTGTTTTTATACAATGGAGTATTATTAAGCCATTAAAAGAAAACCATATCATTTTTGGCAAAATGGATGGATCTTGAGGGCATTACGCTAAGTGACATAAATCAAACACAGAAACATAAATACTGTATGACCTCACTCATATCTGGAATTTTTAAAAGCTGAAACCATAGAAACAGATTAGATTCATGGTTACCAAGAGCTGGGAAGTAAGGCAAATGGAAAGACAAAAGTTCATCAGTGGAAACATATTTTTAGTTATAAGATGATTAAGTTCTGGGGATCGAATATGCAGCATGTTGACTATAGTTAACTGTACCACATGGTATACCTTAAAGTTTTCAAGAAAGTATACCTTAAAAGTTTTCACCAGACACACACACAAAATGGTAAGAATGTGAGGTGATGGATGCATTAACTAACCTTATGGTGGCTATCACTTCACAGTATATATGTATAGCAACTCATCATATCATTCATCTTAAAATTACATAAACTTATATGTCAATTATATCTCAGTAATGCTAGGAAAAATATATTATTGTAAATTTTATGTCTCTATTTTTCAATACCAGTTATTCCTAAATTTAAATATTCAGTCATCAATCCATTGGAAATTAAATTTATATATATTTTTCATTGAATTTGTTATTACCAAAGTAATTAATAACTTTTAAATTTGTCCTTTGGATCCTTGCAGCTAAATGATGCAGTAATTTGAAAAGAATTACTCCTGAGAAAATTTTTCTCTCTCAAAAATCAATTTCTGCTTTTAATAGTCTTTTATCCTTTATAAGTTTACTGTTTACCAACCCCCACACACACACCAGGCAAGAGAAGAGATAGACTATTTTGGTGAAAGCACTACTTGACTTTCTGAGCTCAATTAATGCTTCATTAATCTTTACTCCCTTTTCTAAATTCTAACATAAAGGTCTCCATCTTCCTTCCTTATTTCCCAATATGATGTTTCTTCCTATTTCTCTATTAAAAATACTTTAAGATTTCCAAAAGTTGGAAATATAATGTTCAAAATGGAGCAAATTGAGTTAATTATTAATAAGTTTTATACTACTTTTACTCATTTTAGTGTTTACAAACTGACTTATCTGAAAATCTGAGCAAAGGATAAAATTTACCCAACTTGGGAGTTTCTAAAAAGGTTTGATAGCTGTGAGATCAGCTTGCACATAATTTTGAATCATGTGCATATTTTCTAATTATAAAATACTTTAGTAGAAGTACTTCATAATTAATTACTTATCACTGCATGATACATTTCAAAACATGCTTCTTAGCAAATTGATACTTTATAGGCACTCTTTCTCCTTTGAAATCCTCACATTTTTTCTGCTCTCATTTTTACTGTTTTAATTACCCCATATCCAAATATTATGTTGTCTTCTAATTTTAGAATTTGAATGATCTTTTTCTAATTTCTCTTGATGTGACATATTCTCTAATGCAAGATCTTTTCTATAGTTTAATTAGTTCATTTTAATTTGTCCATTGACTTAACAAATGATTATTCATCCTCAACTATTTATCAAATATGATGCTAGTTGTTGAGTATACAATTATGTGGATTTTAAAAAGTTATGTTAGAATAATCTTAATTTAGAAAGGACTTTCAGTCAAAATAGTGTTGCATGTAAAACATGGGGAATTATTGGAAGATAACATACACAGAGGTGGACAAGGGTTATGGAAAGATATCTGAAATAAAATAGCTGAAAATGAAGTGTTCAAAATAATCTAGAATGTAGACAGAAATTCTAAGAGAGAAATATGAGCAGAGACACAAAGGTATAGCAGGTGGACATCATGTTTGAGAAGCTTAAACTCATTACTTTGATTACAGTAGATGGTCTCAGCAGGAGTTTAATGGAAGGTGCTATGAAAATATTATCTGAATCCAGATCACAAAGTAATTTGATGTATTTTTTCAAGGAATTTTGGCTTTTATCCTAAGGGAAAAAAACATAAAAAATTAAATCACATACAATATAATCAGGCTTTTAAAAAAGTTCCACTTTTTATGAATACTACCATACCTCATCTTATTGTGTTTCACTCTGTTGCACTTCACAGACAATTAAAAAAAAAATAAATTGAAGGCTTGTGGCAACCTAGCATTGAACAAGTCTATAGGCACCATTTTTCCAACAGTATTTCTTCACTTCATGTCTCCATGTCACATTTTGGCAATTCTCACAATATTTCAAACTTTATTATTATTATTATTATGTTTATTATGGTGATCTGTGATCTGTGATCTTTGATGTTACTGTTGTAATTGTTTTGGGGCATCATGAAATCCATCCATATAAGACGGTGAACTTAATAGATGTTATGTGTGTTCTGACTGCTCCACTGACCAGCTGTGCCCCATCTCCTTCCTCTTCTTGGGTCTCCCTATTTCCTGAGACACAACAATATTGAAATTAGGACAATTAATAACCCTACAATGGCCTCTAAGTGTTCAAGTGAAAGGAAGAGTTGAACATCTCTCACTTTAAATAAAAACCTAGAAATGATTAAATATAGTGAGGAAGGCATGTCAAAAGCCAAGATAGGCTGAAAGCTAGGCCGCCTGTACCAATTAGCCAAGTTTTTGATGCAAAGGAAACATTCTTGAAGAAAATTAAAAGTGGTACTCCAGTGAACACACTAATGATAAGAAAGTGAAACAGCCTTATTGCTGATGTGGAAAAAGTTTTAGTGGTCTGGATAGAAGACCAAACCAGCCACAACATTCCCTTAAGCCAAAATCTAATTCAAAGCAAGGCAGGCCCTACCTCTCTTCAATTCTATGAAGGCTGAGAGAGGTGAAGAAGCTTCAGAAGAAATGTTTGAAGATATCAGAGGTTGGTTCATACGGTTTAAGGAAAGAAGCCATCTCCATGATATAAAAATGTTAAAGTGCTGATGTAGAAGCTATATCAAGTTATCTAGAAAATCTAGTGAAGAGAATTGATGAAAGTGCTACACTAAACAGCTGATTTCCAGTGTGAATGAAACAGCCTTTTATTGGAAATAGGTGTCACCTAGGATTATCATAGCTATAGAGAAGTCAATGACTGGATTTAAAGATTCAAAGAACAGGCTGACTCACTTGTTAAAGGCTAATGCAGCTGATGACTTTAAGTTGAAGCCAATGCTCATTTACCATTCCAAAAGTTCTAGGGCCTTTAAGAATTATGCTAAGTCTATTCTGCCTGTCCTCTATAAATGGAATGACAAAGCCTGGATGATAGCACATCTGTCTACCACATGATTTGCTGAATATTTTAAGCCCACTGTTGAGACCTACTGCTCAGAAAAAAGGTTCCTTTCAAAATATTACTGCTTATTGACAATGCAACTAGTCACCCAAGAGCTTTGGTGGAGATTAATCTAAACTACAAGATTAATGTTGTTTTCATGCCTGATAACACAACATCCATTATACAGCCCATGAATCAGGAATAATTTTGACTTTCAAGTCATATTAAGCTATAGCTGCCATAGATACTGATTCCTCTGATGGATCTGAGCAAAGTAAATTGAAAACCTTCAGAAAGTATTCATTATTATAGCCACCATTAAGAACATTCATGATTCATGGGAAGAGATCCAAATATCAACATTAACAGGAGTTTGGAAGAATTTGATTTTAACCCTTGTGGATGACATTGTGAGGTTCAAGTCTTCAGTGGATGAATTTACTGCAGATGTGGTAGAAGTAGCAAGAGAACTAGAATTAGAAGTAAAGCCTGAAGATGAGACTGAATTGCTGCAATCCCACTATAAAACTTTAATGGATGAGGAGTTGTTTCCTATGGATGAGCAAACAAAGTGGTTTATGAGATGGAAATTACTCCTGGTGAAGATGCTGAGAAGATTGTTGAAATGACAACAAAGGATTTAGGATATTACATAAACTTAGTTGATAAAACCGTGGCAAGTTTTGAGAGGATTGGCTCCAATTTTGGAAGAAGGTCAAATATGGGTAAAATGCTATCAAACAGCATCACATGCAACACAGAAATCTTTCATGATAGGAAGAGTCAAGCAATGTGGCAAACTTTATTGTGTCTTGTTTTAAGAAATTGGTACAGCCACCTCAACCTTCAGCAACCGTCATCCTGATCAGTCAGCGGCCATCAACATCATGGCAAGACCCTCGGCCAGCAAAGACTACAACTCAATTAAGTCTCAGATTATAGCAATTTTTAGAATAAATTATTTTCAATTAAGGCATGTGCATGTTGTTTTATACATAATGCTATTGTGCACTTAATAGACTCCAGTATGGTATAAACATTATTTTTATATGCACATGGAAATTTTAAAAAGTGTGACACTTTATTGCAATATTCACTCTGTTGCAGTGGTCTGAAACTGAATCCACAATATACAAAGTTGCCTGTATTAGATTGTGATTGGATGAGTATTTGAACCAATAAAAGGCATCTGAAATATTTCTGCTGAAAATTATAATTCTTAGACAATATACTGTTAGTAAAAATAGAAATATGGAGGTAATTTTACCAAATTTTAAGAGGTAGAATTAAGTGGTTAATAACCAGTTACAAGTGGGACTAAAGAGATTTTTTAGTTTTCTATAATTTATTTATAGAGCTACAAGAAAATAGCATAGATAGATATAGATGTAGGTATAGATATATAGATACATATATCTGATATGTGCGTGTAAATCACCTCCCATTTATAACTAAAACCATTGTATATAACTGTTCTAAACTTACTTTATGTTTTTAATTAAAAAATACATCTAAGGGAGAAAACAGAGGATCTGTATTTTACTCTTCTTTCCAAAATAAATTACATTTACACAAAATATTTAATTATAGAAATTAATACTATGAAAGGACTAAATAAAAAGTGATGATATTTATGTAACAATAGGGGTAGAAACACCTTTTTAAAGACAACCATTTATTGATACTAAAATTTGAACTCTGTCAGCCATTTCTAACTTAATAACTAGAGGATCTAGTTAAGACTGGATGTACATATACAGAGGAGTTCCTTTTCAGAGACTTCTGGAAAGAATCTCATGGGGTCCTGAGGAATACTGGGGCAAAATTGAATTAATTTGAGTAGGTTTCTTTTTAACAATGTTTACATGGATTACATTGTTTTCAAGGAAACAGTGAACAGATCATATTAACCAGATTCAGATCTTCAGGTTTGTCATTTGCTAAGGAATGGAGAAATTTTTCCTCATTAAAAAAAAAAAAAAACACTACCTAAATAATATCCTTGGTGGTGATGCTGTAGTTTTGGATGGTAGTATCTAAATTTCTTCATTTGGGGTCTCTCATGGATAGGTGCACTGAACCTTCACTAAAATGCTTGTGAATATAGTTTTCTAGAGCTTAGTGTTTTTTGAGATTGCAATCAAATAAGATTCTTTTCCTTATTGGGCTGTATGAAGGTAATTCTGCTTGAGGTTATGGGATATGATGGCTATGGAGTTATCTAACATCAGATGATTTATTAAATAATCAGAAATTCAGCAATGTGCTTTTCTAAATCATTTTTCCACTGGTTCCCAGGCCCTTATCAATATTCACATGCATTCAGTTGGGCCTCACACAAGCCTTCTTTTGTTAAAGTTGGATCTATCTTTTGTAGGAATGGAACTATAGCCTTACATACATACCTCTATTATTAAACCCCACTCTATGTCATGGACCATAATTCTGAGTATAAACTTATAAATATATAAATAAATATAATATAAATATATTAATATATACATAAAGTTGAAAACATAAATTTTACTACATGTAAATAAATATAAAAGAACATAAACTGTGGAAATTAACAAAAGAAACTTTAAGTAAATTGAAGTCATGAAGGCCTGTAGGGGAAGCTCTCATGCCCTATTATATGTCATCAATTACTCCAAACAGGAAGAGATGCATGCTTGAATTTCTGACAGAAAGTACAACTGCTTCACTACTGAAGGAAGACTTCTCTATGCTGGGCAATAGCCCAGCCAATAAGAAATGCCACAGATCAGCCAATGTGAAATTGTTCCTGCCCTGAACTGTTACTTTCCTCCAATGAACTTTTGTTTAGAACAGACCCTCCCTACTCCCCTTTTTCTCTAGAGAGCAACCTCCCCTCCTTTGTTCTCTGGATTTGCCTGTGGTTTACCAGGAACACACATCCCAAATTGGAATTCTTTTGGCTGTTTTTGAATAAACTCATTTTGAGGGTAAAGTAACTGGCCAATTGGCTTTTAAGGTTGACAAAACTTATATTCCTGCATATCTTATCCTGAATAATTTCAAATAGTGTGAGGCAGAAAGGCCCCTTGGCCTTTGTGTCTCTCTTTATAATGGCTGTTTTTAAATATGTGCTTTTAACTCTGATGAAGTAAGATTTTATATAAGATATACTTTATAGAATGTATTAGATCAGGTGGAGACAAGCAAGCAATATGGTTGGGATGACAACATTACATTTTCAAAATAACAAATAAAAGAAATATGCTATGGAAAAATCTCAGAACTGCACTTGCTGATATACACCTAAAAGAGGAAATGTAAGATATCAGATTTCAGTTAAAAATATTGAAACACCATGCACTAAAGCTATCCAAATATGGAATAGTTTCACTTCTGATATACATTTATTTTATATATGATATGAATATTTTATATGGATTTATATGTAATGCATACGCATATGTGTGCTCATATATGTATATATTATATATATTATATGTGTACTATTATATATCTTGAAAAAGTAAGATTGTTAAATATATATAACTTTGTGAAAACAAACATGCAAAGATAAAATGAAAATGGAGGCTACAAAAAACTAGCGGAAATTAAGAAACTGCTAGATGAGGCTTTCAGTGTGGACAAAGAACCCTTTGTGATGTGACTGTCTGTTACAAAGTAACACACATATCTCTTCAGGTGCACTGATTGGCCAGTTACTGAATCATAGTTGTGTGCATGATCTGACCAGTAGTCATTTATTTAAGTATTTTAGTCTGTGTTCTGTAACCAGTCTTTGTTTAAAGGGAGAGGGTAGGAAGAAAATATGAAAGAAGACTGGAGTTGGAGTAGATTGTAAAATCAAAATTGGTATTCTAGTGATAATTGTGCTAATAAATGTTAATATCATTTATCCTGAAGCTTGTATATTAATAAAGGACTCAATAATATATTCTGTCTGTTTTTCAAAGGTGAGTTGGGAGGTTATGAAACAACAATAATAAAAACAAACAAAAAAATACCTTTTTTTTGAGAACAAAGAAAAAGTGTTAGGATTATCCAATAATTGTTATTCAAAGTGTGATTGTTTTGTTCTGATGGACACATTTCACAGGAGGTTTTCTTGTGGTGGTTTGGTTTCTCTAACTTGAAAATCACTTGGCCTCCCTGTGAGACTATTTATTAAAAAGGGCAGGTTAAAAGCATAGGGACTGAGCAAAGATTTAAATTGTCTCTCACATAACATGAAAAATAAAAAAGGTTTCAAAGCAGCTTTTTTTTTTTTTTTAACTTATCAACTTCCTGGAGCTGGGAGCCCTGCCAGTTAAACTCCTGTCATGGACATGCCAGGGGACTTATTAGAGTACTACAATATAACAGCAAAAAGTTATCATCAACTATAGGAAATTACACACACTTGCATCTGTAGTTTGGGTCCAAACAGAAGAGCTTGTTAAAACATCCCTTGGGTTTCTAACTCAGTTCTCCCAGGCATCCTGGAAAGTAACGAGGCCCCGTGAGGCTCCATGTGCACTTAAGGAGAATTTGGCAACAGTGAAATCAAAAAGAAACTTTGAGAAAAAGTTTTAGGTTTCTCCTATGCAGTTCTCATACACAATGAATGGAACATTTGCTTCTCATTAAGTACAGTGTGTCTGTGTTTACAAGTGTATTGGGAATGGAAAGACAGTAGTGTACTCTTAATTTGAAGTAGTCAAGTAGAACATCAAAATGAACTTTCTTGGTGGTTGTGGGCTCATTTAACAACTATGTTTATGTTTCATGAGGCTGTTTGGTACATGAAGATTGACCATTGGAATTAATTGATCATTCCAAGGATGGACTGTTTCTCCAATATTTCCACTTATTTCAGTATCTTGAAGTCATAACACCAGATTCATAACTTAGCTTTATTTTAATATTTTGACCATGTCACAGGATTTATGGTAAAACTGTACAGAACTAAAAATATAATTATTTTATTGGTTATAGAAGCACATGCAATTCAACTCTTTTACTTTAAAAGAGTTTGATTGTTTTGAGTTTGCACACAATTTTCTCTAGCCCTAGAACTGGGGTTAGAATGTTCAAAACCCAAAAGTAATAAGTGGTATCAATTTGGTAAAACATTCAGTCAAGTCAGTGAAAAATACAAAAATCATGGGACAGACTGAATTGATTTATTTCAGTCACCATACTTCAATTTCAGCACTCATGGAAGGAAAAGTACTGATTCTCTTGAAGAACTTTGAGGATAAAGAAAGTTCCATTAGATTTCTCTACTTCCTGCTACTTTAATGACTATGTTCCAGTGCAAGATTATTTTTATCATTGTCTATGTAGTGTTCTACCTACCTAACCGCTTAAACATAACATTTGGATTGAAACATATCAAGCCTCCCACAATCTCTGCACCACCATTTTTTTTGTGTGCTGATTTAAAAGAGAGTATTTAAATTCCATCAATGTTTAAGATAATAATAACATAATTATCATTACTATATTATTATATAACAGATAATATTTTTTCAAATGATTAGTTAGGATTTAGAAAATAATAAAAATTTCTAACATATTGTGTTTAGTCTTTATATATCTTATTAAAGATTGCAAGATCCATAGCTTTTTTTTATTACCCATTAGCCACATGCTCTCCTCATTCTCTTTATGTTGTAACAGCTTTTAATATTTCTTATCTTCTTTTATTACATACTAGGCAAATGTCTCAGTATTGTCGTCCAATAAATTAAATTCTTCTTTGACTATGTTCATTCTAGAATGTGTTCCATTTATTTTATTTTTTATTTCAGTGAATATATTTTATGTTTCCAAGATTTCTGGTTTTGTTTATTTTATATCCACTTTACTCCTTTCACCCTTCCTGATTTGTTTCAAAACTTCTTGTTCTTTTCAAATAAAAGGTATACTTGTGTTTCATTAAATTTAGTGTGTGTGTGTGTGTGTGTGTGTGTGTGTCTGTGTGTTACAAGGCTCTTCTCATCCACATTATAAATTCCATCTGTAACAAGTTCCTATTACTGCGGTAGCTAGGGGCTATTTTTCTTAACATTAGACTAACTATATGGATCTTTCTCTGTCATGACACACACAGACATTATATTCTGGCTCTCACCATCTGTGCTTACCCTTTCTGTCTAGCAGAATTATAACTTCCTCTCAGCAGACATCTGAGATTCCAACTGAAAACTGGTTCCAGTGATTCATGACTTGAATTTTGTTCCCTATTCAGATATTGTGGATATAGCAGGTCCAGTGCCAAAAGGCAGTTTGCTTCAGTTCCTTAGCAGTGATACTTAACCTTTCTTCTCAATCTCTTGACCTCAGAGCTTCCCATTAAAAGCTTCACCACAGACATCAGCTTGATTAATTTGTATTAGCCCTTTAAATAGGCAAAAAGCTCACCACATCTTCTGTCTTCACATCAAGGGTCTTGCTCCTGTCCCCCATTTCTTACAAGATTTGTAAGAAGACCTCATTACTTATCTTTGTCCCTGGAAAACTGCTGCCCCTCTGAGCCTAGTGACAGAGCCTTTAGTTCAGACTCATCCATTTTTTAACATATCGCCTGTTTCAGATCTGTGAATATATTCAACTAGAGCTTTTGGCAGAAGAAACTTTTGTTTTAACATGTAAATACATATACATTTGATATGCATATAATTTGTCTTTGGTATGTGTCTGGAGCAGAAGTTGTATAAGATTCTTGGGCAAGTAGATTCAAACATGCACTTTGTTTTTTCCTGTCACATCTACAGTAATATGTCCTCAGTTTTTTGTTTGTTTGTTTGTTTTGGATCCCAAGCATTACATTAAATTTATCATCATTCTGGTAGGAATAAAGTAATATTTCATTGCTGTTTAAATTGCTGTCTATGGATGAGTTATAGAAGTGATCATCTCTTCCCATAATTTTAGCCATTGAACTACCCATTGCTGTAAATGTTCTAATCAGCTGCTGATTTCTGATCTACATTAATATCAATGTTTTTAAGTATTTGTGATATTTAAGTTACTCCTGAAACAGAATGCATGGACCATTTGCTTATTTGAAGCATATCTGTGTTTGCAAATGTGTTGGGTGTGGGATGACGATAGTGTACTCTTAACATGATGTAGTAGGACCAGAAAATGAGGTCTCTTTGGGGGCCTTGTGCTTGTTTTTGATACTTTCATAATTAAAATTATTTTAATTCATATCATGAAATATATTGAACACAATAGATAAGACATCTCATTAATATTTATATATTTAAAATAAAATACAATAACCTGGGATCATCACACATCTAGGAAGTATACATCAGCAAAGCATTCAACCCCTGGTGGTCTTCTCCTACCTAACCCAGAGACCCACAACATTTTTAATTTTGTTTTAGTCAATCCCTTGTTTTCTTTTATAATCTTATTATAAATGTCTGCATTTTCTAATATGTGCATACCTCTCTTTTGAGCTGTATATTCTAAGAATCGTATTGAAAGTGTTCTTTTGTACCTTTTTTTACTCGACTTTTTGCCTGGGAGATTCATTCATGCAAATTCTGATGGTTGTAAATCACTTTTAAAAAAATAACTGGTAAATAGTGTTACATTGTTTGAACATAACCAATTCAGGTTTTTGTTTCCTCCAATTTTCTGCTTACAAATAAGAGTTCAGTGTGTGTATCTGAACAAGTCTCTTTGTGAAAGTAGAAATTGTTCTAGCATGGACACCTAGGATAGAAATAAATGGATTGTAGAACATTCACCAGGTAATTTCTAATTATTTTTTAAGTGATTGCACAAATTTATACTCCCACTTCTAATGCATCAGAGTTCCTGGTGCTTCACTTTATCATCCAAACTTGGTCTATTCACTCATTTAAATATTTGCCAAAAAATGTATGGAATATTATCTAATGATTTCATTTTCATTTCCATGATTATTATTTACACTTAGTATTGTTTGATATGTTTTTTGGTCATCCATAATTTCTGTTAAATTACTGTTCATGCCTTTGTCACCAAATCAACATGAATTTGCTTCTTGGTGAGTTGAAATCAAAGCCTTTACCAGAGGTAATTGTAACACAAAATAAATTTTATTTGCAGCAAATAAGGAGACCACAGGGAATCATTTCCAAAGCTGTGGCTCTGTGTGCAAGGGAAAGCAGGTATCTTTAATTTAGGTGGGGAATGAATATTCAAAAGAGAAGTTTCACCATCACACTTAGAGGTGGGTATAAGCTCTCACAGGCATAGTTTGAAATCATGCTTTCAAATAAATTGCATGTTATGCTAATAAGGCTTAAGCTCCTCCCAGGGCAGAGATCTTAGCATCAAAATGAAGCAAAAGTAAATTTTTGGTCAATTCTCAACCTGTCTGTGCAGGTGTCACTCTTTTAGTGGCATTTGGAGTGGTTCAGGATGGTTAATGGTTGCTCATCTTCCTGGAACAGACCTGAAAAACATCTTTGAGGAAGCATTAAGTGCTGTTGAAACTTCTTTTAAGTAACTCAGGCAGTTAGCTGGTGACACATTTTGCACACATTTTTTCTAGTGGGTTGTTGGTCCTTATCTGAATGATTCCTAAAGATTTTATACATATTTGCTTGCTGATTCAGTCACACATTTAACTGTCTAGGTGACCTTTCCATTTGAATGGCTCTTAAACATATCTGTCATAACAAGTCCAAACCTGTATCCTGAAGCTCCATCCCATACTGCTCCAGGCACATACTTCCTTGTTACATTGGATGGCTGTGGCATTTTTCAAGGTCTCAGGCCCAAAGCTTTGAGGTCATCCATGAGTGTTCCCATCTGCACACACTCTGTCCAGTCCACCTTGATTTCTGTTGGCTCTACCTCCAAACATCCAGAATCTGGTCACTTCTCACCACTTCCACTGCTACCACCCTGCTCTGAGCCACCTATACATTTCACCTGGATTTCTGAAATGTTTGCCTAATCTCTCTTCTTCTATCCTTGTCCCTCAGCAAACTACCCTCAACAAGGTAGCCAGAATCATATGTGAGAGTCAGATCATGGCACTCCCCTGCTCAAAACCCTACAATGGCTTCCCATCAACCTTGGAGCCAAAGCCCTGGTCCTTATGAAGGCTTCCAGGACTCTACTAGTCTAGTTCCTACTTACCCTCTGACCTTCTCTCTCACTGCTCACACTCCCCCTCTCCATTACAACCAAACAGGTATCTACGCAGTTCTAGAACATAGTGTCCACAGTCTTGCCTGAGGGCTGGTGCACTTGGAGTTTCCTCTTACCAGACTGCTCTTCTCCCAATAATCTATGAGACTAATTCCCTCATTTCTTTCCTCATTTCATTCTGTGCTCCAAAGCTAGTTACTCAATGAGGCCTAGCATGAGGTCCCCACTATTACCCCCTCATCATTCTTGATTGGCCTCATTTTTATGCTACTTTTCCTTTTACTGTAGCCCTGATGACCTTAGCATAAAATATAATTTACTTATTTATTATGTTTATGTTTAGTATCTGCCCTTCCCATTCACAAGCACACTCAACCTAAAATATAATGTGCCCACAAGCAGGGATTTTTGTTTTTGTTCTTCACTGAGGCATCCTGAGGACATTGTTTGGCATGTTGTACTTGCATTCAACTTGGTAGATACTAGTTGAGGGATAAAAAAGTGTCATGTATTTGGAGCAGCACACACAAGTGTACATGGTGACGAATATAGGAAACTCTAGATCCAGCCACTTACACACACATTCTGACTTGACATTGACCGCCTCTCCCACTCATTTTTTTTTTTGTGCAAATAATTGAAGCCTTTAGTTTTCTTATCACAAAAATGTGGATAAAATACTGCCAGTGTTGCTGCTGAAGAGTTGGATGAGAACATAATCATTTTGTTTTATAAGATATTCTTTTGGAAAAATTTGCAATTTTCATTTTTCCTTTTATGTTCTTAGACTTTACAAATGTGCCCATGTGTAGATTTTTCTAATATATTATGTCTGGCATTGCATACAAAGTTTGAGGTGGGAACATAATCTTGCTTCACATATGGAAAACTCTTGATTATTTCTTCAAATAGCTCTTCCCACATATTTACTTATTTATTTTATTTTGGTGATGTTTATTATGTTAAAACAATTTGTTTATCTGGATGTCCTCTGGGAGAGTTACCTGACAATTCAGCAGAATAATTAGGGACTGGTTATGCCTATTATGCTTATTAACAGTTCTTTTTAGTTATATATTTTTTAACAATTACTTTTTGTGTGTAGTATTTTCACCAAATTTTCCTTATACTTTTTACTTCTTCGTATTACTTACAAAATCTTTATTCTTAACTTCTAGAGGTCGTTTATCATATTTATTTTAAATTTTACTTTATGAGAAATTAATCATTTTTATCTGACACAAGACTTTTGCTTTGTTTTACTTTATTCTTAGTTTATCTCAGATATCTTGTATTTCTCTAGATATATTGCCTATCTTTCCTGTAAATGTATTTATGTGACTAAATGTTAAATCCAGGCTCTAATTTATGCCCCTTCTATAAATATATCTTTGGGTATGTTGTAGAATTTTAAAAAGTAGCTTTTTTATTTTCATGTACCTTGAAATATCTATTTTTATATTCTCCAAAACTATTAGCAATTTTGAAGGCTGGTTATAAATTTCTAAATACTTAATTCTTCCTTAAGTTTGTTTTTGTCCTAGTATATATTCACTTTCTTTTATTTATGGGTTCTAATCAATGGTCACTTAATACATTTGAAAAGAATATGAATGTATGTAGTTGAGTTATTCAAAATCTTTACGTCTTCATTGTTGTATACTTGAAATTTTTATATTTTTGTTTATCTCCCAACGTTGTATTACAAAAATTGTATTATAAATGGAAAATTTGAAATACTTATACACAGTCAGCACTGATAGATCTATCTACTATGTTCTACAACTAACATTTTGTTTTATTTGCTTTATCATATATATATATTTATGAATGCCTTTCTCCAACTTTAGTCCATTTTCTTTATTTATTTTACTCCAAAGTAAATTTCAGGCATTGATACACTTTACCCCTTGAACATCTCAGGATGGATATATAATATTAACTAGAGTTTTTGCTTAATTTTTATTTTTTAAAATTTGAAATTAAGTACACAGAACTATATATGCCATTAAAAAATTTACATACAGTTAGATACACAAATTTAAGTGTACAACTCAATGAGTTTTGGCAAGTGCATTCACCAACATAAGGCATTCAAATCATTATCAGTGCAGAAAATTCTTCCGCCCTACTCCCATTTCAGTTAGTCTCTGCCTTAAGCCCCGCAGAATTAAACACTGTTCTGACTTTTTTCCACTATGGATTAGTTTCCTTTTCTAGACATTTATATTAGTGGAATCCTACAGTATATACAGTTTTGTGTAAGGTTTCTCTCACTCAGCATCTTTTTGTGATTCACCCATGTTATTGCATTGTTGTTGCATGTATTAATATGTCATCTATTGTTGTTGTTGTTTAATTTAAACTCTCTTTTGGAAGGATAATTTTAGATTCATATGCTGTTGTAAGAAATAATACAGAGAGATACTGTGTACTTTTTACCCATCATTCCTCAATGATACCATCTTCCAAAACTTAAGTACAATGTAACAACCAACATAGAGACATTGATAAAATTCATCAATATTTCTCAGATTTTCCTAGCTTTACTTTTCTCATCTGTGTGTGTATGTGTGTGTGTTTAGTTCTATGCAATTTTATTATGAATGTAGGTTCAAGTATCCACCACTACAGTCAGGATACAGAATAGGTCCATCACCACAAGAATCTCTTGGGTTGATCTTTTATAGCCATACCAACACCCCCTCCTCAAACTTCTGGAAATAATTAAATCTTTCCAGGTTTTAGCATTCTTTTATGATTGTTTGATGAATTATTTCTCAAGTATTTAGGTCTATTTAAAGGAGAGTAGTGGAGAAAATTTAGTCTATGTTGTCTTGTCTTGGAACTGGAAAGTGATTTGTTGATTTTTGAAAGAAGGAAAAAGAAAAGATGTTACTCAAAAAAACTCACTAAGATTGAAAAATGTTTAATTCCACTAAGGTTGAAAAATGTTTAATTTCCCCTATCATTTTTTAAATCAGTTTTCAAGTAACCAGGTTATGTGCATACTGTTTCACAACTTAAATGTATTGGAGAAATATCTTTGCTGCTCACTTTTGATATATTATTAATCTGGTTAGTAATATCATTTCAGTTAACTTATTTGTTTATTTGTCTGGCTTATCCTTTTCTCTTATTTAAAAAATAAAATTTCATTTGAAGGGTATCTTTAATAACTGTGGGTTTTACTTTATTTTTAGTACAATTTGGTTATCACTCTCTACTAGGAATTTGAAATTTACCCCTCAGGATAAATTAAGGAAAGATAAAGTTGTAGTGGTTAATAAATATTACTTCTGCCTGATGATTTACAGGCAAAAGAATAAAAGCATATATGCAAAAGCCATCTTCATGACTTCTTCAATTCAATATTGCATTTTCAATTTTTTTTTTTTTTTTTGTTATGAAGACTAGCCAGGAGCTAACTTCTGTTGCCAATTCTCCTCCTTTTGCTGAGAAAGATTGGCTCTGGGCTAACATCCATGCCCATCTTCCTCTACTTTATATGTAGGACCCCTACCACAGCATGGCTTGGTAAGCAGTGTGTAGGGCCATGCCAGGAGGGATCTGAACCCATGAACCCCATGCTGCTGAAGTGGTACACGCAAACTTCACCACTATGCAAACTGGCCTGCCCCTGAATTTTCAATTCTAATGGAAGTACACTGGAAACATTAAAAATGTCTATCAATCAAAAACTAGTTGAATTAGCTTCCACACAATAAATATTCACAGAGCAGAACACTATGCAGCTGTTGAACAGTGAGGAAGATCTTTAAAACTTCTTGATTGAAGTTTTGATAAAAAATATTGTAAAATTAATTAGGTTTATTTAAAAGTGTACTTAATTTATAACTATAAGAAATTGCTCATCATATATCAAGCTGAACACATTCATTTGAAAAGGAAGATTCATACATAAAGGACTATATATATATATAATCTCCTATTGGTTCCATTTCTCTGGAGAACACTAATACAGATGTCACTTACATTATACCGTACATACAAATATACATTGTATATGTGTATGTTGTTTACCTAAAACAAAGAAACAGCCAATTATTTTACCAGCAGAATGGATTTATTCAAGAATGGCAGAAAATTGCAATTTGAGACATATGGTCTGTTGTGAACTACATGGAAGTCCAGAAAAACAAAAAGAAGAAACATTCTTTTATGAAGTTGGGAGGGGCTCTTGTAAATAAAGAGTCCTTGGAGGAGACTGGGAGTTCTAAGTGTAGTGGATTTTCATTGGCTAAGTTATGGCAGTCTCTCATTGGCTGAACTGTTGTTTGGCAAGGAGGAATGTCTTCCTTATTTCTGCTGGAGTAGTAAATAGTATCATTTCCTTACATGGTAAATCTCTTCCTCTTGGGGTCTATAGTGTGCATTGAGTGGCACATGCATGTGACTTTTCTGACATAACTCCATTTTAAATGAGGTTTCCAACGATTAATTTTCACATTTCTCACTTTTGATCAAGATCTTTCTCTGAATCATTGCTGAGCAAGAGTCAGATTTTTCCAGATTCCATGGCCTTTTGTCCCTCAGTTCCAAAAAGGACATTTCCTGGGTGTTATGTCTAATGTCAGAGGGAAAGTGAATAGGTTGAAAAGCTACTAAGGTCACATTTGAGTAATAAGGAGCGGTAAGAGGGAGAAACAGACCTGGTCCAGACTTCTTGGGAAAGCTGTTTCATTATAGGTCTTTTGCTTCAATTCTGGGAAATCTTTACCTTTAGGTCACCAGATGATGTGCAGGTCCAGTCAGGATTTGGTACTTTCTTTAGATGTGTCACATGAATCCAAGAGTCTATTTCCTGGAGTTTGGCAGCACAAGGGTTAGTTAACATTACCTGATAGGGGCCTTTCCAGTGAGGTTGAAGAGAATCTTTCTTTAGGTGCCCTTTCCAATATACAAAATCTCAAGTTGCAGGGTGTGATTCTCAAGGTCTTCTCCTGGGAGTGCACTGTGAAAAGATTGCTCTCGCAAAACATGGTTATTTTTGATAAAAACAATTAGGCCTTTGCAATATTGAAGTATATATCATTTTATCAGCTGCAGATCAAGAGGCGGGAGCCAAACGCTTTGGGCATCCTGTGGCTATCTCAAAGTGTGAGAGTTTGTGGGTACCAAAGGGGGTAGATTTGAGATTTAGAAAGACAAACAACAACACTTTTGGCCAAGGTATTTGGAGGGTCTCTACAAATTTTGACAATGAACCTTAGTTATGTCATTAGTGCCCTTGAATTAACTAGAGGACTGAGGGGGGTAAGTACAGTGAAAGTGTTGTAAAATTGACCAAATAACACAGGCTTGTCAGAATGCCTGACTGGTAGACTGGTCTTCAATCACTGTGAAGTGCAAGAGGGGTTCCTTAGGTACAGATAATCTTTTCCAAAAGAACTTTAGTCACAGAAGAAGTAGTAACCTGTCTACAAGGAAAGGCTTCAGTCCAGTTAGAAAACATACAGATCATGACTAAAACATGTTTATATGTGTGAGACAGGAGCAACTGTATGAAATCCATTTGCCAAAACGTGGCCTACTAGGCAATTTAAGATGTCCAAAGCATTACATATAGGCTTCCCTGGATTGTATTTGGACAGGTGGGACAAATGAAGAAAGCACACTTTGTGGCCCTATTAATATTCCCTACAAATATTAATTTATGAATGTTACCATTTTGTTAGTAGACCAATGGCTTAATGCATGTACAGTGGTTAAGACTGGGAATTTTAGAGTCTTTCATAGGACTGAGTTGTTATTTGGCATGAACCAGAGCCTTCTCTTTTTACCAAACCAACAACTGTTGAATTTCCAACCTTGTTTTTTCCTTTTCAGAGGCTGTTTTTTGGGCTTCTCTAGCCAGTTTTTCTAAGTTATCATTTGGGGAAATATCTCTTTGGACCACAACAGAAGTTTGGCTACTATTGGTTCATTCAAGATAGCATTCTTTGAGGAATTTTCAGCAAGGTGAGTCCCTTTAGTTTCCAGAAAGTCAAGTTTAGAATTCCCTGGGATCTTAATAATAGCTAAAGTAGCAGGTTAAAGTGTAGCATCCAATAATTCCTGAATGTAAGAGCTATTATTAAATTTATTTCCACTGGAACTAAGAAAGACAAGTTGCTTCCACAATATTCCAAAATCATGAGCATCTCTGAAAGTGTATCAGTATAAATGTTGGCAGTTCAGACTTTGGCTAGGGTGCAGGCCTGTGTGTGTGCATATAATTTGGTGTTTTGAGCCACAGTAGCCAAAGGCAAAGGTGTCACTTCAGTTATATCCAAGGTGTTGATATTGCATATCCAACACAATATTTACCATTGTCACCTTTTAAATAAGAACCATCAGCGAACCATGAGAAGTCAGCACTACTCAAAGGAGTTTCCTGAAGGTCATCATGAAGGGTCAGGAGGTGATACATCAGTAGTAAGCAGTCATGAAGGGCTTTGTCAGTAATGGAGGAGAGAAGAGTAACAGGGATAAAGTTACCACAATGTGAAAGAGTTCTGTGAAAAGAAGTAAGCAAAAGGATTTCATAGGAGGTGAGGCAGCTGACTGAAAAATGTTGAATGTGATGAGAATTCAGGAGGGCTTCTACTGCATGACAAATGAAGATGATTAAAGGGGATCCTGCAATTATTTCCATGGTGGCCTTAATCAATAGTGTAATTGCAATAATGGCTCTAAGGCAAGGGGGTTACCCCCATGCCACGGGGTCCAGCTGTTGCCTATAATAACCTAGGGGTCAATGATGGCCCCAGGTTTTGGGATAAGTCCCCCAAGGACATTTATTTCTTTTGTATATACAAAAAGGAAAAAGGGAAGCTGGTAATTGGGATGCCTAGTGCAAGTGGATTAATTAAATTTTCCTTTAAGGCTTTAAAGGTTATGACACCCTCTTCTTCCCATAAAATAGGGTTAAGGTTGTTGTTCTTTAGTAAAATATACAGAGGTTTAGCCATAAGAGTGAAATTTGGAATCCAATTTCAATAATAGCCAGCTGGCCCAAGGAAACCTTGCAGTTGATGCTTAGTTATGGGTTTTGAGAAACTTAGGACACCATGAAGCCCATCTGAATCTAGGTGTAGCTGTTGCTCTGATATTGAACCTGATTTGGACAAACTGCAATTTTTCCTTGGCAAACTTATGTCCCTTTAAGGCTAAAAGCTTTAGCAAGTGGAAGCTGTCTTTCTGTAAGGAAGCTTGAGAAGGAGAGCAAAAACACTAATTGTTCATATTTTGCAACAAAATAGAACCCCTAGGAAACTTTATATCATCCAGTTTAGTCTTCAGGATTAGTGAGAAATAAGAATGACTCTCAGTAAAACCCTGAGGCTTTACTGTCCAGGTGAATTGTTTTCTTTCCCAAGTGAAGGCAAAATGTATTGGCTAGCTTCATCTACTGGAATGCCAAAGAATGCACTGCATAAATCATTCCAGGAAAGAATCTGCTTTTAGTTGGGACCAAGGTTAGTAGTGTGTGAGGGTTAGAAACAACAGGGTATTAAGGGATAACAATGCTGTTAATTGCTGAGAGGTCCCGGGCTAACCTCCTCCCTTGGTCCTTGGGTTTTCTCCCAAATAAGATAAGAATATTATAGGAACTAGAGCAAGGGATAATGAGGCCCTGAGCCTTGTAATCTTCTATTATTGGCTTCATAACTTGATGACTTCTTTACTTATAGGGTATTGATTAATTTTGCAAAGAGATTTTGAGAGATCTATTTTAATATTGATGGGAGGTGCATTGTGAATTTGGCCAATATTAGTCGGAGATTTTGTCAGTAAGGATGGTGGTAGATGATTATATAGGGACAAATAGTCAGTGTCTCCATATCAGCTCTAATACCACCAGAGATAAAGCAAATAAAATATTCCGAAGGGCCATTTAATTCAATTGGTTGGCTACTTTTATTGTTACTGTCAAATTCTAGAATTATTTCTCCCTTTTAAGAGAAAAAGATACAAACATGATACTTTTCTAAGAAGTCTCAACCTAATTAATGAATATGGGCAGGGGAGCTGAGGAGAAAGGAGTAGGTATCTGTTGTAGGGCCTAAACAAAAGGAAATAGGTTCCAAGACAGAAGCCTCTTGAGGGTTTTAGACATCACACTATTTGAACTATTTTAGGACTCTGAGCCAGAGGCTGCTTTATAGTATTGGGGTTGAGCTCTGAGAGTGTGGTTCCAGTGTCAATAAAAAGAGAAAGAGATTCATTCTCAATCTGGAGAGTTGTTTCTCTGAGCCAATTAAAATGGAGGATTGGGAAGAGCCCCTGTAGTTCCTCAGAGACCCATCATTGGGAATTGGGAAGGACATTGGAAATGCTGGTTAGAAGGCTGAAAGAGCCTGAAACACTTCAGTTTATAACAATCTCTTTTCCAATGTCTTGGCTCTTTGCAATAATAGCAGAAACTATGAGGGTTTTGGTTTTATGTAGGGAGTTCACTTGCTGAAGTTGAATATTAAGAACTTTGGTAGTCTTTCTTTCAGATGACTCATCTAGGGTGCAAAAATGCTGATTTGCTAAACTAGCTAAATCTGGAGTGGGCATAGATTCCCATTCCACCCTGGACCTTTTAACTAAAAGAGAAGGGTCCTCTTTCAGCCCATCAATAAACATAGCGTTAAAAGTTACCCAAGTGGATTAAACATCTGAAGGAAAACCAAGATCTTTTTTTTTTAAAACAAGCTGAAATTGACTAAAATAGTCATAAACAGGTTCACCAGATTTTTGTGTGAAAGCCTGAAAGTGTGAATATTGTTCCAATCAACAGGCTTAGGAAAAGCTTCTGCAATTGCTTGGTGGAGTTTCCCAGTGAGTGATCTAGCCTCTTGCCAAAAGTTAAGGGTTTGTTTTTCTAGATCCCTTTCAGTATCTTCCCATTAGGCAAGTTTTATCCAGTGTTTGGCTTTACCCCCACCAGAAGCATATGGACTAACTGATATAGGTCTGAAAAACCATGTTGGCAAGTTTGAATAATTATATTAAATTCTTCAGCAAAACTATGTGGGTCCTCATATACTTTAGGAAACTCCTTAACCATCCCTTGTAATTTGACTTTCAGCTCAGGGAAAATAAGAGACTTGAAGTTTGTTTGGATTCTCAGACAACTTAACTTTAAATGGACATGTTCTGTTAGGTTCAGAAGAGGACAAAGTGGGGAGAGGCTTAGGGAAAAGGGGAAGTTTGGTGAGAGAAATAGAATAATAAAACTGAGGGTACAGCAGAAGTGTAGTTGGTATAGAATAAAAGGAGGAAGATTGTGCCAGACATGGGGCCTGAGCACATGGGGCTGCCATGTGTCCAAAGACAAATGTGACAGAGGAGGGGAAAGACTCTTCAGAAGACCTTTTGCCTTTATTTAATTGTTTGCCTCAGTTAATCTTAAAATTTTATTTTGCAGAGAGAAAATTTTAAACTCCTGGTAATATTTGGAAGTCTCAAAATGCCAATCAAATAGGTGTTCCATTCAGTTTTGGCAATTTCAGAGCTATGGACTTCCAAATTGGCTTTAAATAAAGTAAGTTTGGGGAGTTCAAATCTTCCCCATAAAGGCCATTTGGTGTTCTAAATTACTTTTGGTTAAGTTGGTCCATTTAATTATAATTATGCATGAGGAGGGATGATGGTTTTTAAACATAAAACTGGCCAGAGTCTCTGAAGGGAGGACAACTTTAAAAGATTTAGGCGACTGGGATCCCATTTATTAGAGGATTTCATCTACAGCAAGAGAGTATTTCCTACAGAGACTGTAAGCCAAATACATGCACATTTCCAATAGAACAGCCCAGTTCCTGTAGGAATCAAACCAAAGGACAACACAGATGCAGTAGGAACAGCCTAGTTCCAAATAAATCAGACCAAAGGTTTGCACTGTTTCAATAGATACAGCCTAATTCTGAAGAATTCAGGTGAAAGGCTGAACAGCACAATTTCAATAACCCAGTTCCAAAAGAAATCAGACCAAAGGCCAAATGAGTACTCACATAAAGGAGAAAAACCTTTAACAGAAAGGACAGATCCTGAATAAGGCCTGGAGAGCTTTAAAACACAAAGAGAAGAGAGCTTGAGATCGGGAAAATACACACCCAAACTCCAGGGTCAGCAAGAAAGCAGTAAGCTCAGTGGGCTCTGTGGGTACCATATCTGTTTGCTCACCAGCTTAAGAGTTGTCAAGGATCTTCTCTGGATCTCCATACAGTCCACCAAATAATGTTCACATAAAACAAATAAATGGTCATTTATTTTACCAGCAGAATGGGTTTGTTTGGAAATGGCAAAAAACTGCAATTCAGGACATACAGTCTATGGCAAATCATATACAAGTCTGGAGAAACAAAGGAGAGAATTTTTTTTTATGAAGTTGGGAGTGGCTGTTGTAAATGAAGAGTTCATTGGTGGAGTCTGGGAGTTCAAAGTGTGCTGGCTTTTCATTGTCTGAGTTATGGCAGTCTCTCATTGGCTGAGCTGTTGCTGGGCAGGGAGGATTTTCTTCCTTCTTTCTGCTGGGGTAGTAAATATTGTCACTTCCTGCCAGAGACGCAAAATAATTCTCTTCCTGTTGGGGTCTGTTATGTGCTTTGAGTGGCTTGTGCATGAGAGTTCTCTCTTCTGGTCTCCTGACTCCATTCAAAATGAAGTTTCTATTTATTAATTTTCACAATATATGTGTGTGTATATACATGTATATGTGCTATCATAGCAAAGCAGTGTACATGCAGAAAAGGACTTACTATTCTGATAGTCATCTACTTCAAAAATAATAAGAGCTTTTCAGTTATACATCAAACAAGGCTTGTAATGTTGATGTCATCTATGCGGGGAAGACGGCAAGGACCAAGGTCATCACTTTTCTTCTCAATCTCTACAAAATGAAACTGGGAAATGTGGCAGAGGAGTGCTCATTATCTTTTCCTGTTGCTGATTCATCCTACTTGAATCATGGGGTGAGGGGTTGCAAGGCTGTTTAGACACAGGCTTATGAGGCCTGCATGACTGCTTCATGGTACAGCATGGATTTTTATTGTACTGACTTTAAGCATATGCAGCATATTAGCTAGATTCACCTGTTAGCCAGGGAGAGGGGTTCCAGTTTCATTCACAGTGTGTATGTGTGTATGTGTGTGTGTGTAGATGGAGAGAGAGAGATGTTTATTATTATTATTATTATTATTATTATTATTATTATTATAAGGAATCAACTCATGTGCCTATAAAGGGTGGCAAGTCCAAAATCTGCAAAGTTGATGTCCTGGTTTGAATTTTAAGGATGGTAGGCTGATGTAGAACCAAGAAGAGCTGATACCCAGTAAAAAGCCCATAAGATGGAAAAGCCAATATTCCAGTTTGAAGACCATCAGGAAGATTTCTCTCTTACTCAGGAGTGGGTCAGATTTTCCTTACATTCATGCCTTTAACTAATTATATGAGACCCACCTACATTAGTAAGGAAAACTGCATTAATCAGTCCACCAATTTAAATGTTAGTCTCATCCACAAACACCCTCACAGAAACACCCAGAATAATGTTTGACCAAATATCTGGGCACTCTGTGGCCCAGTGAAGTTGACACACAAAATTAACTATCACAGCATCCAATTACTAATGAGATAGTGGGGAATGTACTTAATATATCCAAAGAAAGTAATTTTAAAATCATGTAATTTATCATTTAAAGAGGAGGGCAAAAAGTTTTTTCCCAAGATTTATTGATGTATAATTGACATACAACTTTATATAACTTTGTGTAAGTTTAAGGTGTACAATGCAGTGATTTATATATATTTAATTTAACACATATATCACCTCACTTAGTTGCAATTTTTTGTATGTTTCATGAGAACTTTTACAGTCTATTCTCTTAGCAACACTTCAGAAAGTTTATTGTCCATACAATTATTGAGAAAATCATTAGAGATTGAATGCTTGTTGAAGGAAAGCAGCAGTCAAAGGCCAGATGTAAAGTACAATAATTAGAAATAGCCAAAGTATTAATTTCAACTTCAAAAAATTAAAATAAATTATTAAAATAATAGCATAACCATTAATAAGAAATACTGGGTACTTATGTACTCAGTAATATTGAAAAAGTTTTATATGCATAGTGCATTTCTTTCAGACAGCAACACTATAAGACAGGAATTAATAGAATATTTCTCTCACAGAGGAGCAAACTATGACAAAAGTGTTCAGATAACATGCTAAGATTATTACATCTAAAAAGAGGAGAGATTCTTTGATAAGAAGTGATAATTATAGTTTTGTTGTTGTTATTGCTTGTTTTTAATCATGAAAATTTCCAAACGTTTACACATGAAAAGAGAAAAGGGTAGTGATCCCTCGTGTACCTCTTACCTAACTTTAACAATTAGTAATACATGCCTCATTTTGACTCATCTAAAGCACCCACTTACCCACACCCCAGCTGAACAATTATTTTAATATGTCTCAATAAAATTAGGACTCTTTGTTTAACACAATAAAAATTCAGTTGTCATTTATAAATATATTAACCTTATTTTCTTTTTTTTTTTTTTTTTTTGTGGGGAAGACCAGCCCTGAGCTAACATCTGTTGCCAATCTTCCCCTTTTTGCTGAGGAAGACTGGCCCTGAGCTAACATCCGTGCCCATCTTCCTCCACTTTATATGGGATGCCGCCACGGCATGGCTGACAGGCAGTGCGCGTCCGCGGGCGCCTGGGATCCGAACCCGCGAACCCCGGGCTGCCAAGCGCGGACCAAACCGCTGCGCCACCGGGCGGTCCCTAACCTTATTTTCTTAATAGTGTCAGACAATCAGTAGGTGTCAAATCATTTCTGTTGTGTCTTAAATGTCTTGTACCACCAATTTCTTGAAAACAGAATCAAAACAAGGGCCACAAATTTTGTTGACCTGTCTTATAGGTTTATTTTAATCTTCAACATTTCCCCTTCATGTTTTATTTTTGTGTCTTTTATCTGTTGATAAAATAAGTCATATATCCTATATAATTTCCCACCCTCTGGATTATTTTACTACAATTATACAGTCAATGAACACATTCCTCTGTCTCATATTTTCTGTAAAGTGAAAGTTTGATTGAATTCTAGTTCCATTTTTTTTTGCAAAGAAGAATTCAGATGAAGCCCTCTTCCTTTTTATTGCATAACATCAGGAATCACATAATGTCTTGCAATCTGTTTTTCAGTCATGGTAAGTTTAAATATTATGTTCAGGGGTTTTAAATTTGTATTATTTATTTTAAAATTTCTTATTTTTACCTAATAGTTTTAGCAGCTACTGCAAAATGATTATTTTTAAATGTTTTTATTCCTTTTGCAATTTCTTTTCCTCTTGAAATTTCTATAAATGATAACTTTATTTACTCTTTGATTTTACTGAAATACAGTTCATTCACATCTCAAAGGTAATTGATTTTTTTGTTTTTACAGTTTTTATTTTCTTTTGTTTCTTTGTAGTCCTTATTGTGTACTCTTTTTTTTTTTTTGTCCTTATGGTTTATCTTACTAGAAATGTTCATCACATTACTATGGTTTGAAGTTATTCAAAATATTTTTTGTAGTTAGGCTAAAATTTGAATATGAAGTTAGATTTGTTTGTCCTCAGTTTTTAGGGATTTAAACTTTTTTAAATTTAATTTTATTCTACAGTTACATAAAAGATTTCATGACTGCACAGTACAAAGTATAAATAAGAAGACTCCATTGCTCTTAGTCACACTGTGGCCTTCCTATCTTTATAGAAAATGATCTTCATTAGCTTTGATATATCCTTTCATTCTTTAATACAAGCAAATATTATATAAATTTTTCCATTAGCAATATATCTCAGGGATTACTTCATAATGCTATTTCATATGCACACACATACACATTTAATAATATTTGTAATTCTTTGATGCTATAATCCTTTGCAATTTATTGAGACTCATTTTGTTGTGAAATACATGACCCTTTTATAATTATTTTATATGTGCTGTAAAGAATCTCTGCTCTTTTTTTGGAGAGTATAATATACCAAAGTATGTATACTGCATTAGTTCAATGTATTTATGTTCAAACTTATTAAATTATTTATATATTTGATATTTCTGCAACTGGTGTATTGTTTATTTCTTTTCTTAGGTTTATACAACTTGCTGATGATTTGTCTTTTGTTTCATTTTTTTCACTATTTGATGTCTTTTATCTAGATATTTGTTTTAACATTCATTATTAATTATAAAAGGAACAGCAAGAAAATGAAAGAACTTAAACCAGCATGATTATGTATATTAATTAGCCAGACTCTGAGGTAAAAAGCAGTAATGTACTAATCAGTTCTTTCAAATACTCAGAAGAATTAAAAGAAAAACTTTGAAAATATTGACAAGTAATTTGAATTTGAGCTCACTCCATCTTTAGCAATGAAATTCAACTCAAGTGTGTAATTGCCCAATAATATTATGAAGTCATCACCCTTAGGAAAAAGTATTGAAATTCAGCTTCCAGAACAAAGAGACACACTTCAAAAATTATCACAGTAGGTCACACTTAACAGACTATTGTATTTAAAAAGACATCTATGTATAAGAATTTATATTTGGGATCTTCCTTTGAGGCTCTTACTTGAAAGTAAAAATAAGAAAACAAAATTCTATGAAAGAACTACGTTTGTTTTCCTATGTTGATAAGCATGGCTGAATATGTAAGGGAAACAATGTGATGAGAAACTGAATTTGATTCCAGTGTCAACAATGGTTTCAGAGAAATAGAGAAAGCAATGATTCGGGTTCAGAAAAATAAATTTTAGGACAAATTAGTCACTGTAGGAGATCTTCTATGATATTGTCTAATATTTGTACAATTCTATTTTAATAAGGAAATAGTCAAAGTTAATTTTTGTGAGTGAAAAAACATACATCCCAGAAGATGTATTCCTAAGAATAAATTCTGTCTCTAAAATATATATAATATATGTAGAAAGAACTATGCAATGTTAAGCACTAATTGAACAACTATCCTTAGTGGATTATCATTATTATTTTAAATTCCTGTGGCAAAGTTAATTCCCTATATATCAAAGCTAAATTATGCAGCAAATATTTGCAGACAAAAGTTTAAAATTACTAAGTGGTTAATTTTTACAAAGAAAAATACAATTAAAATAAAGTAGAACTTTTGCAAATGTGTTATGCAACACATAGGTTTGAGTGGTTTGTTTTTTTTTTTTTTTGGTGAGGAAGATTGGCCCTAAGCTAACATCCATTGCCAAGCTTCCTCTTTTTGTTGAGGAAGATTAACCCTGAGCTAACATCTAAGCCAATCTTCCTCTATCTTGTGTGGCATGCTGCCACAGCATGACTTGATGAGTGGTGCATAGGTCTGCACCTGGGGTCTGAATTTGTGAATCCTAGATGGCTGAAACAGGGTGTGCAAACTTAACCACTACACCACTGGGCTGGCCCCAGGGTTTGCTTTTCTTAAAATAACTTTTACTTAATTCATTTTTAAGTTAACACTGGTTTATAACATTATATAAATTTCAGGTGTACATCATTATACTTTGACTTCTGTGTACACTACATCACGTTCACTACCCAAAGTCTAATTGCCATTTGTCACCAAACCCAGGTGCCCTTTTACCTCTTTCACTCTCCCTTTCCCCCTTCCCTTCTGGTTACCACCAGTCTATTCTCTGTGTCTATGTATTTGTTTGTTGTTGTTTTATCTTCCACATATGAGTGAAATCATACAGTATTCTTTTTCTCCATCTGATTTATTTTGCTTAACATGATGACCTCAAGGTCCCTTCATGTTGTTGTAAATTAAAAATATATATATATATATATATATACACACACATATATATATATATATATATATATATATATACACACACCATATCTTCTTTATCCATTCATCCATTGATGGACATGTACATTATTTCCAAGTCTTGGCTATTGTTTATAATGCTGCAGTGAATGTAGTGTTTTCACATCCTTTGGATAGATACTCAGAAGTGAAATAGCTAGATCATATGGTAGTTAAAGTTTTATTTTTTAATTTTTTGAGGAATCTCCATATTGTTTTCCATAGTTGCTGCACCAGTTTACCTTCCCACCTGCATGTATGAAGGTTCCCTTTTCTCTGCATCTTCTCCAAAATTTGTCTTTTCTTGTCTTTTTATTAATAGCCATTCTGATGGATGAGAGGTGATATCTCATTGTGGCTTTGATTTGCATTTCTTTAGTAATGATGTTGAACATCCTTTCATATTCCTGTTGGCTCTCTGCATATCTTCTTCTTCTAAAATATTTAGATTTTCTTCCTGTTTTTCAATTGGGTGGTTTGCTTTTTGTTGTTGAGTTGTCTGTGTTGTTTATATATTTTGGATATTAACTCTTCATCAGTTATATGTTTGAAATTCTTCTCCCCATCATTAGGTTGTCTTTTTGTTTTTGTTTTTGTTTTTTTTTTTTTGATGGTTTCCTTTGCTTTGCAGAAGCTTTTTAGTTTGATGTCGCATTTGTTTACTTTTTCTTTTATTTCCCTTGCCTGAGGAGACATGATACTTAAAAAATTATGGCTAAGACTGATGTGAAGGAGTGTACTGCCTATGTTTTCTTCTAGTAATTTTATGGTTTCAGCTCTTACATTCTAGTCTGTAAACCCTTTCAAGTTAATTTTTGTGTATGGTGTAAGATAATGGTCTACTTTCATTCTTTGGCATGTGATTGTCCAGTTTTCTCAATATCTTTTATTAAAGAGACTTTCCTTTCTCCATTATATGTTTTTGGCTCCTTTGTCACAAATTAGCTGACCATAGATGTGTGGTTTTATTTCTGGGCTCTTCATTCTGTTCCATTGAACTGTGTATCTGTTTTTCTGCCAGTACAATGATGTTTTGATTACTATAGCTTTGCAGTATGTTTTGAAATCAGGGAATGTAATACCTCCAGGTTTGTTCTTTTTTCATAGAATTGCTTTGGCTATCAAGGATCTTTTCTTATTCCATATATATAAAATAGAACTCATCAAATTTTACCCATCCAAAAAAATACTAAGCAAATTTCAAAAAGTATTGTCAGACTCCTAGTGATGTCAGCAGCATGGCAGAGTAAGCTATTCCCTTTGACTCTCCCCATTTTGAACTAAAACCAAATGGACATTCATTGACCAATGGAGAACACCCACACAGCACAACAGGATGCCTGAGGGTCTCAAGAAGCTATACATCCGAGGGTGGATTGAGTGACCCTCCAGTAAGTGATGGAGATAGGTAAGCACTCCCTACACCCCCTCCCCAGCAGCCTGGTGCACACACACAATCACTTTTGCAGCCTGGCAGCAGTGCCTCAAAAGTGGGAATGTGCCCAAGGAGACTGTAGGAAGAGGCGGTAGCAGCCCTTAGCTCACTTGTGATCACTTTCCTGAGAGAGAGGGGAGCCCATCATATCTCTGCAGCCAAAAGGAGTGGCCCTGGCTTGATCCCCATGAGAAGGATTGCCCACCAAGCACAGCAGCCAGCAGTACTGCAAGCAGAATCTGCAGCAGAACTACATGCCAGGGCAAGCACACTTTTGGCCCATATGGGTGCCCATAGTACTGCTGAGCCCTGAAAGAGGGAGTGTGCCCTGGGGCAACTGTAGGAAGAGGGAGCAGGTGCCCTTAATCCACTCATGATTACTTTCCTGGTTGTGGGGGAGCCCACTGTACCACTACAGTCCCAAGGAGTGGCCCTAGCTCAGTCCCCATGAAGAAGCTCTGCCCACCAAGCACAGCCCACACAAGCAATTGAATGCTTTCCAGGCTATTGCAAGCACCCATAGCACCCCCACAACTTCCAGCTCCTTCTTCCCCCAAGTGGTAGCAGGTGGAAACTATGACCTAATACTACCAAAAATGCCCCAACAAAAGATTAGCTAATCAAACACTATAAGAAACCACAGCAAAAAATCATACCAGAAGGAAAATGACAATTCTCCAGAAACCAACCCTGAAGGCACAGAAATTTATCATCTACATGGCAGAGAACTCAAAATAGCTGTCATAAAGAAACTCAATGAGTTATAAGAGAACACAGAAAGACAGTTCAGTGAGCTCAGGAATAAAGTGAACTTCTTCACCCAAAAACTTGAAACTATAAAAAGAAAAACAAGCAGAAATAAATAAATGAAATAAAAAATAACATGGAATCCTTAAAGAATAGAGCTGATGTTATGGAGGAAATAATTAGTGCTTTAGAGGATAAAAATATTGAAATGCTACATGTGGAAGAGGAGACAGAACTAAAATTTTAAAAAATGAAGGAATTCTTTGAGATGTAGCCAACTCAATTAGGAAAAGCAACATAAGGATTATAGGTATTCCAGAGGGTGAAGAGAGGGAGAAAGGAGCAGAGAGCTTGTTCAAAGAAATAATAGCTGAGAACTTCCACCTGGGGAAGGAAATAGATTTACAAATACACAAAGCTAATAGAATGCCCAATTACTTAAATGCTAAAAGACCTTCTCCAAGGCATATAATAGTAAAACTGGCAAAAGTCAATGAAAAAGAAAAATATTAAGGGCAGCAAGGCAGATGAAAATAACCTACAAAGGAACCATATCAGGCTTTCAGTGGATTTCTTGGCAGAAACCTACAGGCTAGGAGAGAATGGAATGATGTATTCAAAATACTGAAAGGCAAAAACTTTCAGCCAAAAATACCCTATCCAGTGAAACTTTCCTTCAGATATAACAGAAAAATAAAATCTTTCCCAGATAAACAAAAGCTGTGGCAGTTCATCACCACTAGACCTACAAAGCTTTGAGCAAGGAGATAAATAGACAGACAAAATCAGTAAACTGCACCTCTCTATCAGAACAGGGAAGAAAATATTCAATTATAACTTAAAGATAAAGGGAAGGAAAGCATCAAAAGTAACTATAAACACTTCAAATTAGTCACAAACTCACAATATTAAAAACAGAGTAATTTGTAATAACAATAACTCAGAAGGGAAGAGGAAAGGGATGGAGCTTGTGTAGGTTAATGGAGATTATAGGACATGAGAAAATGGACTGTTTCATCTATGAAATCTTTTATGCAAACCTCGTGGCAACCACTAAACAAAAAATCAGAGCAGAGCCACAATTCACAAAAAGAGAGAAAATCTCAGAAAATCACCAAAATGAAATGACAGTCAGAAATACAAAGGAAGAGAAACATTGGAAACAGAGAATAACCAGAAAACAAGAGATAGAATGGCTGTATTAATCCCTCCTATATCAATAATCACTCTAAATGTAAATGGTTTGAATTCTCCAATCAAAAGCCACAGAGTAACTAGGTGGACTAAAAAACAAGACCCAACCATGTGCTGCCTCCAGGAAACACATTGCAGCTCTAAAGACAAATATAGGCTCAGACTGAAGAGATGGAAGATGATACTCCAAGCTAATGGCAAACAAAAGAAACAGATGTTGCCATACTTATATCGGACAAAGCAGACTTCAAGTTAAAAAAGACAAAGACAAAGAAGGGCAGTATATAATGATAAAAGGGACATTCCACCAAGAGTACATAACACTTATTAACGTATATGCACCTAACACAGGGGCACCGACCTACATAAAGCATCTATTAACAGACCTAAAGAGAGAAATTAACAGCAACACAATAGTAGTAGGGGACCTCAACACCCCCTTTACATCAATGGACAGATCATCCAGACAAAAAGTCAACAAGGACATAGTAGATTTAAATGAAACACTTGATCAGATGAATGTAATACATATATACAGAGCATTCCATCCAAAAATAGAATACACATTCTTCTCAAGTGCACACAGATCATTCTCAAAGATAGACCATGTTGTCTGAATAAATTTAAGAAGATTGAAATCATCTCAAGCATCTTTTTCAACCACAGTGCAATAAAAATAGAAACCAACTACAAGAAAAACCTAGGGAACTGAGAAATACATGGAGATTGAACAACATGCTACAGAACAACAATTGGTTCAATGAAGAAATCAAAGGAGAAATTTAAAAATGCCTGGAGACAACTGAAAATGAAAATACAACACATCAACTCTTATGGGATGCTGCAAAAGCAGTCATAATTCATAGTAATAGAGGCCACTTCAACTAACAAGAAAATCTCAAATAAGTAACCTTAAACTGCACCTAACAGAACTAGAAAAAAAGAACAAAGCCCAAAGACAGCAGAAAGAGGGAAATAATAAAAAATGAGAGCAGAAGTAAATGAAATAGACACTAAAAAAACAGTAGAAAGGATTAATGAAACTAAGAGCTGGTTCTTTGAGAAGATAAACAAAACTGACAAACGCTTAGCCAGGATCACCAAGAAAAAAAGACAAAAGGCTCAAATCAATAAAATTAGAAATGAAAAAGAAGTCACAACAGATACTGCCAAAACACAAAGGATTATAAGAGAATTCTATGAAAAACTATATGCTCACAAATTGAACTACCTTGAGGAAATGGATAAATTCTTAGACTTATACAACCTCCCAAAACTGAATGAAAAAGAAATAGAGAATCTGAATAGACCAATCACAAGTAAAGAGATTGAAACAGTAATCAAAACCTCCCAAAAAACAAAAGTCTGAGACTAAATGGTTTCTCAGGAGAATTTTACCAAACACTCAAAGATTTAATACCTATCCTCAATCTATTCAAAAAATTGAAGAAGATGGAACACTTCCTAACTCATTCTATGAAGTCAACATTACCCTGATACCAAAACCAGACAAGGACAACAGAAAGAAGGAAAATTATGGGCCAATATCACTAATGAACATAGATGCAAAAATCCTCAACAAAATATTGGCAAACCAAATACAGGAATTCTTCAAAAGGTTCATACACCATGATTGACTGGGATTTATTGCAGGGGTGCAGGGATGGTTCAACACCCACAAATCAGTCAACATGATATACTACATTAACAAAATGAGGACTAAGAACCACATGATCATCTCAATAAATGCAGAGAAAGCGTTTGAGAAGATCCAACATCCATCTATGATAAAAACTCTCAACAAAATGGGTATAGAAGGAAAGTACCTCAACCTGATAAAGCCTGTATATGACAAACCCACAGCCAACACCATACTTAATGGAGAAAAACAGAAAGCCATCCCTCTGAGAACAGGAACAAGACAAGACAAGGCTGCCCACTCTTGCCACTTCTGTTCCTCAGAGTACTGGAGGTTTTGACCAAAGCAATTAGGTAAGAAAAAGAAATGAAAGGAATCCAAATTGGAAAAGAAGAAGGGAAATTCTCACTGGTTGAAGATGACATGATTCTATATACAGAAAGCCCTAAAGAATCCATAAGAAAACCATTAGGAATAATCAACAACTACAGCAATGTTGCAGGGTACTAAATCAACTTACAAAAATCAGTTGCATTTCTATACACTAACAATGAACTAGCAGAAAGAGAAATCAAGAGTACAGTCCCAATTACAATTGCAAAAAAAAGAAAAAAGTATCTAGGAATAAACCTAACCAAAGAGATGAACGACGTATACACTGAAAACTATAAGACATTACTGAAAGAAATTGAAGAAGACCATAAAGAAACGGAAAGATATTCCAACCTCATGGGTGGGAAAAATCAACATAGTTTAAATGCCCATACTACCTAAAGCAATCTACATATTCAATGTAATCCGAATCAGAATCCCAATGACATTCTTCATGGAAATAGAACAAAGAATTCTAAAACTTATATAGAATAACAAAAGACCTTGAATAGC
The DNA here is from genome assembly GCA_031878705.1 of Tapirus indicus. NCBI lineage: Eukaryota > Metazoa > Chordata > Mammalia > Perissodactyla > Tapiridae > Tapirus > Tapirus indicus. The sequence goes on along the minus strand of CM062917.1, from coordinate 88,370,088 downwards.
CAAAGCAATCGGAGAAAAAAGAACAAAGATGGAGGCATCACAATCCTGGACTTCAAAATATACTACAAAGCTATAGTGATCAAAATAGCATGGTACTGGCACAAAAACAGACACACAGATCAATGGAAAACAATTGAAAGCCCAGAAATAAAACCACATATCTATGGACAGTTAATCTTTGATGAAGGAGCCAAGAACATACAGTGGAGAAAGGAAAATCTCTTCAATAAATATTGCTTGGAAAACTGGTGGCCACATGCAAAAGAATGAAAGTAGAACATTATCTTGCACCATACACAAAAATTAACTCAAAATGGATTAGAGACTTAAGTGTAAGACCTGAAACCGTAAAACTCCTACAAGAAAATATAGGCAGTACACTCTATGACATCATTCTTAGCAACATCTTTTCAAATACTATTTCTACTCAGGCAAGGGAAACAAAGAAAAAGTTAATAAATGGGACTACATCAGACCAAAAACTTCTGCAAAGCAAAGGAAACCATGAACAAAATGAAAAGACAACCCACCAACTGGGAGAAAATATTTGCAAATTATTTATCTGACAAAGAGTTGATCTCCAAAATATATACAGAACTTGTACAACTCAACAACAAAAAGACAAACAACCCAATCAAAAAATAAGCAAGGATATGAATAGACATTTTTCCAAAGAAGATGTACAGATGGTCAACAGACACATGAAACACTGTTCATCACTAATTATCAGGGAAATGCAAATCAAAACAACAATGAGATGCCACTTTACTCTGGTCAGAATGACTATAATTACCACGACAAAAAACATCTGATGTTGGAGAGGATGTGGAGAAAAGGAAACCCTCAGGTACTGCTGGTGGGAATGCAAACTGGTGCAGCCACTGTGGAAAGCATCATGGAGATTTCTCAAAAAATTAAAAATACAAATACCATATATTCCAGCTATCCCACTACTGGATATTTATCAAAAGAACTTGAAATCAATGATCCAAAGAGATTTATGGACCCCTATGTTCATTGCAGCATTATTCATAATAGTCAAGATGTGGAATCAACCTGAGTGCCTTTCTACAGATGAATGGCTAAAAAAGATGTAGTATATATATAAAACAGAATACTACTTAGGCATAAAAAAGAAAAAAAAGTTCTGTCAGCAACAACATGGATGGACCTTGAGGATATGATGCTAATTAAGTGAAACAAGCCACACAAAGACAAACACTGCATGATTTCATTCATATATGGAAGGTAACAAATATATTGATAAAGAGAACAGATTAGTGGTTACCAGAGGGGAAGGGAGTTGGGGGTGGGTGAAAGGGAAAAGGGACACATATGTGTGATGACCGATGATTATTAGACTACTGGGGGTGAGCATGATGAAGTCTATTCAGAAACTGATAAATAATAATGTACATCTGAAATTACACAATGTTATAAACCATTATGATCTCAATAAAGTTACTGGGAAAACAATAAGTATTGTCAAACAAAGATGAAAATCATGTTGCTTTTTATCTTTATACTGTGAAAATTTCCTAACAAAATTTTAGAGAATAGCATATCATACCTAGTTACCATGTTTTATGAGTTAACAATGTATAAGATATCTTGTTTCATAGTGCCTTCACCTACTCCATTACATATTTCATATTGTTTAATCTGTAAATATTTCATATTGTATCTCTCAGAGACAAACACTGTTTTTCATACATAGCAAAAAAAAAAAAAACCCACATTTTCACAGTGAAAAATTAAGACTTCCTAAGTACTGTCATGCAATATTTAGCCAGAGTTCATATTTTTATAACTGATTTATTATTTCTTATAAAATTTGTTTGTCTGAACTGGGGTACAAATAAGATCTAAACTTTGCAATTGGTTGATAAGCCTCTTAAATCTTATTTGTTCTATAGATTTACCTTTATCTTTTTATTTATTTATTTTTAATTTTGCACTTTTTGTTGTAGAAGAAACTGGATAGTTTATACTGAAGAGTTTACCAGTCTGGAGTTTGCTGGATGCATACTCATGATGTCATCTTCTCCTAATCCTTGTAATTCACATTAATTGATTGTTAGATATAAAAGTTTGATGAAACTGTCATTTTTTTTGCAAGATGTTGCACATCCGTGGTTGTCTCTATTTTTGGGGGTTTTCAATGGTCATTAATGATCATACGCCATCATTAGAGTTTGCAAAATGATGATACTTTAATTCTAACAACTTCGTTCTTCATTTATTAGCTGAAATCCTTCTTGAAGACAACCCCCTTACCATATATAAGCCAATTATTTGGCAACTCCAATGTTCTGTGTAAAAATTATACAGGATATAAAAAGTATATTATTTTTTCTTTTACTTACTAGTTTTAATGTTTTTGTTCCCTAACATCCTCATGTGTTCACCAAAATAATTTAGTTCCAAAATTTGGAACTCCTAAATTTAAACATATTTGATGGTAAAATTTACTGGAATGCTATCCATATCAATGCACAAATGTCCACTCTTTGGCTGTGAAAGCATATAAGTTGATGCCTGAGTCCATTTTTCATGAAAAATGGTTGTGTTAATTGATTGTGTTCATGGTTTTTCAGTGTGATGTCATCCTCCCAGCTTGCCATCTATAAATTCTACTCCTAACCTATAGCTTAAAATTACTCCAAATATTCTGATTTTTTTTAATAGGAAATAGTTTTTAGATACCACAATCTCAGGGCTGGGAGTGTTCTCTGCTACTGTATTGATTGTTATTTTTAACTCTTTTTAGTGGACACAGCTGGGGCATATGCACAGTTTAAAGGTAAAATACATCGTGACTTCTTGTATTTTTTCTTAATTTTGTAAAGTTTTCATTGTTGAATAAAATGGATGCTTTGTATGGAAGATTTAGTGTATTTTATGTCAGAAATATAGACAGTTCCTGAAAACATTAAAAAAAATTAAAGTCCTTTGCATTTAGGTTATATCACATAAAGGTATATTGTCAAATTACTTTATTTTAAAGTCATTTGAAATAATTCAAATATAAGACATTTGAACTTAATAAAAATTCCAAAGTTTGATGAACTTTCTAGGTATGATTCCATGTTACTCACGTCAAAGTTAAGATTTAAAAAACTTAACACACAAACAATCCTTTCAATGTAGAAGTTGCCTTTTTAAAACAAGTGCATAAATTAACTTGTTTTTGGAAGAAACTATAGATATAGAAAAAAATAAGACTGGATGTTTGAAAACATATCTACCATCATGTGATTTTTCTGGTAAAAATTATGCAAGCAAATGATTTCTAAAATCTCATGTATGCATAGTTAACACAATTAGAAACAAAATTCTCTAGTCATTTTTAAATTACCAAAAGAAGAGGCCAAAATGTTTATTAGTCATTGTAAATAAAACATACCTACAACTATTTCAGATTTATTTGTAAGGTAAAATTTCAACAGAATTTTGGCATAAGTGAAGAAACATATTGAAAAAAATCTGATTTAGTAAGTACAACCAGTAATGCATTTGTTCCAATTTGGTATAATATGTATCATGAGGTGTCATTTTTAGCTCTGGTAGTCACTGAACAAAAATATTACAGTGTAATACACCTAGAGCCGGGTCACCATTCACTAGTCACAAAAGATTAAGTAAGATTTCCAAGACATTGAGGCATATTTACTTACCTTGCCTTTACTAAAAATATTATCATTTATATAAGATAATTTTGTTATATATTGGTGTGATAAAAATGTGTACCATTAATTAATTACATTAAAATTATTAAAATATTATTCACTATCTTTGAATTATAATTTTATATTACACAATTGGGGCATAAAAAATGCTAATGATAGTCAAAATTTTTATTTTATTTTATTTATTTATTTTTTGAGGAAGACTGGCCCTGTGCTCACATCTGTTGCCAATCTTCCTCTTTTTTTTTTTTTCCATTTTTCTCTCCAAAGCCTCAGTTCATAGTTGTGTGTCATAGTTTTAGAGATATAGCTCTTTTGTAAGGTACGCTGTCTCAGCATGACTTGATGAGTGGTGACCAGGTCCACACCTAGGATCCGACCCTGCATACCCCGGGGCCCTGAAGTGGAATGCATGAACTTAACCCTTACACTGCTGGGCCAGTCCCATATAATCAAAATTTTAAGGTTATAATTTTTGTGTGTGTATGTGTGAGAAAGATCAGCCCTGAGCTAACATCTGTTGCCAATCCTCCTCTTTTTGCTGAGGAAGATTGGCCCTGGGCTAACATCCATGCCCATCTTCCTCTACTTCATGTGGGGCACCACCACAGCATGGCTTGGCAAATAGTGTGTTGGTCTGTGCCTGGGATCCAAACCAGTGAACCCCAGGTCCCTGAAGCAGAACACATGAACTTAACCTCTACACCACTGGGCCGACCCCCAAGGTTATAAGTTTTAAGCAAACCTTATAACCATCACCAGTGACACTGAAATGTTTATTACGATGGTCTCAGTTTTAACATTCTCCCTTTCTCAATCCAATTTTATTCTACCATTAAGTTTGTGATCTCAAATCTGTATGATGTATTTGTTGATAGATATTAACTGCTGTAGTGTGAACACCTCTTCCCTTCCCCATGAATGTTAACTCCAAATTTGTTTAAAGATGCCAACTGCCTAGTTTCCAAATCCACTCTTGAGATCTCTGCTTACAGTCTGAGATGGTGTAGTGATATAGCTGTGGCCAATTTGACATAAATTCATGCTTATGGATAAGTGATTCTTTTTTTTTTTTTTTTTGTGGGGAAGACCAGCCCTGAGCTAACATCTGTTGCCACTCTTCCCCTTTTTGCTGAGGAAGACTGGCCCTGTGCTAACATCGTGCCCATATTCCTGTACTTTTTTTTCATATGGGACACCGCCACGGCATGGCTGACAGGCAGTGCATCGGCGGGCACCCGGGATCCAAACTCGCGAACCCCGGGCTGCCAAGCGCGGACTAAACCGCTGCACCACCGGGCGGCCCCTGGATGAGTGATTCTTAATTTAAAAAGTCATCATGATGTACACTTTACATATTTTACAATTTCATCAATTTTGGCTCAATAAAGCTGTGAAAAGAGTTAAAAAATAATAGATGAAGAATTATTTGCCCTTTGACATCTCCCTCTTTAGCCTTCATTCTGCATGGGTCATGAGTGAGATGCCTTGTGATACAGAAGCCATTTATAACCCTAGAGAGAACAGAATTGAATGGCAGAACAAGAAAATGGAAGAAGCCTAGTTCTTTATTGGCATCATTCAGCAGCCATAGGCGAACAGGATTTTTCTCTAATGAAATCTGAAATAACTATATGAGGCCTAAAACCATACCGGCTGGCTCATGATCACAGTGTTCTAAATGAAATAGCTAGATCATTGTGGAATATTCATTATACGCTGTGACAAGTACTAGCTACAGGGAAGGGTAAATCCATTATACACTTTAATTCTCCCTATCTTACATTCATATAACAACAAATAAAAGGCAAAAAATACTGAAATCACTCTTGGTGTCTTATTCTTAAACTTAAAATAATCAATAAGCTTATAATTTAAGATGGATTTTTGCACTACTAAGTGGTATAAGGTATTGTGAAAGGAATATCAAGATAAGATTTCAACTTTGCGTACTTTATAGTCTCCCATAGGGAACACACGCATTCTAGACAACTAGCTGTACACAGAGCTAGTTCTCTTCTATGTTGCATGAGGTGTGTGTGTCATTATAATGGGTTAGGTAGAGAATCATGCAAGTTAGCCCGAATATATCGATGTGGTATTTCTATTTATATATGATTCATTTACATATATTTATATATATGATCTGCCTATCCATAATTGGATCATATATATGATTTATCTATCCATCTATACAGATATAACAAAATACAATGTTCAATGCTATAATGACCAGGAAAAATGTGGAAGCCATGACGGAACAAGTTCTGAAAGGAAGGAATTCAGAACTGGTTTCCTTTTAACATTTTCAACTTAAAATAAAAAATCTGAATGAAAATAAATTTGAATGTTTCAAATGATGGATTCACTATTGCAAATCATGCTTATAATTACCTAATTTCAAAAAAAGGAACACATTCAGACAATTACTTTACATTTATTCTTTATAAATAAATGAACCTATATTGTTGATTTGACTTCCGTATGGATTTCCTTGACAAGGAAGAGAGCATAAGAGAGATCGTCATCTATGAGCTTAGTTTTAAAGAAGCGAGAAAGAAAAAAGCAGACTCTGACAACTGTCTTCTCAGCTTGTTCCATTAAACAGCTAGGTCATGGTGTTCTGTTGATGACCAAAAAAAAAACCACGCTCACAGAACATCAGCTTCAGAATAGGTCACCATGATGGAGCAAGACAGAGACAAAACCACTCTATTGACATGTCTAAGCACAGATGAAAACAAGAACACAGCCCAAACCTCAGAAATTACCAGTATCCCCTCTTCCATTTAATATGATTGACTTCTGCTTCTTTACCAATTATAGCTTATCTACTTTCTAGATAAAATTGACCTTGTTTTCTGACACCATCAAATCTAGGGAGTATCCCTCTTCCTTGATCCTTCATCAAATATCCAGCACAATCCCAAACAAGTCACTTCTAGCACCCTGTTACTGATGCATGATGCACTGTCTCCTTCATGTAATAAACCCAACTTGTTCACCTAAACATGTGTTTATGGTGGTTTCCAGCTGGGGGACATTGAGAAGAGATTTTTGGTTGTCATCTGTTAGGTATCAATTTACTTATAATTTGGCATTAAATGCTATATAAAAGAATGTCGATAATAATATACAGTTCTTCTATCCATGGCGTAAGGAAAATCTAATGCAGGCAACAATGATGTGAACTAGACTGTTTCAAGAAAAGCAACATGAGAAAATTATGGCATTTATTTTTTAAAAAATATTGCAAAGGAACCCTGATTATAGCATTGATTTCAAGGGAAAACTATAATGCCTGTGTCACAAATATGTCTCACAATGATAAAATACATGTTCTTGTTAGAAAAAATGTGAGACGATTTGATTCATGGACTGATTAATTCTATAATATTAGAAGTAACATTTCTTTGTTATATAGGTAATATTTGTATATACAAATATATAAGAATTAGAAGTTATGTTTATATTTTTAGAAAGATGGGATACACATCATGATATATATTTATGTGAGGCTGTATGTGTATTACATTACAGATATTGTTAAAATGGAAGGTATGGATTTGTGGAGACAATGAGAAGACTAGGAACAGAATAGGAGTAAGGGAAACACATCACATCTACTGTGATTAGTTTTGAAAGTTTTCATGAAAGAAAATATTTCATAAATGTGTGGAATGGTGAGTACAAGTCAGTAGTGAAATAGAAAAAAAGAATAAGTGCATTTTAGAAATGAAGAGCTAGGGAAGTGATTTACAGTGGAGTGAAATATTGTTGCTCTTAAGAGGGAGTAGGAAAACTTGTGATGGAGATAACAATAAAAGATCAGCAAAATAGGAGATATCCTAAGAAATAATTCTAGAGTAGAGAGTTGATGTTCTCCCTTAAAACCACTGTTTCAGAAATATAAAGACTTTCCTAATCCCTGTCTACATCTCTTTGTTCTGTAAACTTTACACAACTGGGTTTAAAGGGAGGTCACAAGAGTATAGAGTGCAGCTACCATATTGTCCCTTTCATATGTGTAACCGGAGCAGGGTAGATATAGGAGTAGATTACAGGTGAACTAGTAAAGGGACACCACTATGAGGTAGGATGAGCATGTTGAAAAGGCCTTTCTCGTGCCTGCTGCTGTGCACCTGCAGAGAATGGCAGTAATGATAAAGCCCTAGGAGATGCAGGTGAAGGTGGAGTCGCCCACTGCCAGGGTAATATCCTCACTTCATTGATTCTCACAGGGCTGCAGGACAAAGACAGAAGTGGGAGTATCTCACAGAAGAAGTGGTCAACAGTATTTGCTCCACAGAAGGTCAGCCTCAAGATGAGACATGTATGCTCCCAGGAATTGAGCCCTGTATGCTCCCAGGAATTGGTTATTGCAATAGCCATGACAATGCTGAGAAAGGCCACACACCTGTGGTCATTCATAATAGCACTGTAGCGAAGAAGGAAACACATGGTCACATAGTGGTCACAGGCCCTGGTGGTGAAGAGAAATATCTCAGCCCCCAGGGACTATGTAAAGAAGAAGAGCTGGGACATGCATCCTCCATATGAAATTGTCTTTCCTGATGTTAGCATAGTCTCAGTCATCTTTGCTGTGATACTTGTTTTGCAGATGATATCTATGATAGCCAGTGGCAGAAGGAGAACATATATGGTGATATGTAAGTTGGTGTTATAGATAATGGCAACAACAATGATCATATTGCCAAGAAAAGCCATCGGGTAGATGAAGAGAAAGACAATGAAGAGAAGTCCCTGGAGTTCAGGATTTGGGGTAAGACCCAGAATCATAAACTCAGTTACAATATTGTTATTCATCTTGCTTTGTGATTAAATGGCATACATTGCAGCGAGTGAACAACTGAGAATTAAAGAAATCTGTGTGCCATTATAAGGAGATCGTGTGTGGGGTGTGTGTATTTATTGATTTGCATATTGATTGGATACGACTTTGTAGTAGAACTTCCTTTATGATGGAGGTCTGTCTTCCAGGTATATCTTCTATTTTCCAGAACCCTACTATTTTCTGATGCATGTTCTTCCATTAATGACTCCAATAAACTGAAGCCTGTGGTTGAGAAGAAAAATATAAGAAAAATAAATGTCTTCAAATATTTCAATATTACTATTTTTAGTTGAAATTTGCCTCAGCATAATTTACATAATGGAAATATAACACAAATAACTACATATCTCACTAATTCTGTTAATTACATGCTATCTTTCTTGAAACATATATGAGCTAGAATATCCGGAACAGTGGACACTGACAGGACTACTTATAGTGAGAACGTTTCAGGGGTAAAGTACCCAATAGAATATTCTAAGGCTGATTATTCAAGGGAGAATTGACTAATTTAGTGATGTCCAAGCACCAAATAATTTAATCAAATGCCTGCCTTAATGTTTTTTTCAGTTTCATAAGCGCATTGACAAAATTGAGTGAATTAATTTGTTGTACTGTCGTTCAATGGTAAGAGGATTGGGTGTAAAATCAGAAAATGTAGGACTGCAGCTTCATTATATCATACCTGTAAACTGGAGATTTAACCTCCATAAGCTTCAGATTTCTCACTTCTAAAAATGGTAGAAATTGGGACAAATATTACATACTATACAGTTAGAGTGAAAGTTTTTTAGGGATATCCAAGGAAAGAAGCAACTGAAGGAAGTTTTCTTTAAAGTTGCCGTTAGGTTCTTAGAGAAAGTCTTGTCCTATTTTATTCCTCCCCAAAACTTCCCTGCCATTTTGTCACTTGTTTTCTTTTTGCTTCTTTACTTATAGATTTATTTTTATCTATAGTCATATTTTTACGTGAATTTACAGCTAACACTATTATGATATGATGAATTCAGTAAGTGTTCAAAGTAATTGTGAATTTATTCATAACTTTATGTATTGTTCTTTAACTGTTCAGAGATCATACTGTATCTCTGATACTTAAACAGGGGCATAAGTCAAAATCATTTTTGAGACAAAATCCATCTTGATTTGCTCCTCTAGACCCTGAAACATCAATTACTAATTTTCTAAATATAAGTTACTGACTGATTCAGGTATAGGTATTCATACTGGTGGAAAAAAAATAAAGCTTTTGTCTAATCTATAATTGGCTTCAAGAATTCCTAGCTTTACTTCTTATTTTCCCATAGAGAAGAGAAAACCTGCCATTACTTGGATCTATGATTGTGAAAGGCTTTCTGTTAGATCCTCTGCAAATACGACATCATTTTTTCCTCACAACCACATTGGGATTTTAATATTATCATCTTTTTATAATTGATAAGGAAATAATGCATTGAGAGATAAAACAACAAAAGCCAGGATCACATGTCTCATAAATAGAAGAGCCAGGATTGACACCTAGTTTGTCTGACTCTAAAGAAATTGCTCTTAAACTCTCTGCTATGTGCTCTTAGGAAAAACACAAAATAGAACAGTGAATGTACACAAAAAATGAATGATATAAGGAAAATTGGAAAGAACATAGGAGTTTTATTCTAAATGAGATATGACAGAAAATATAGATTAGTAAATATAGAAAATACAGATGAGCTAGTTGATATTTGAAATTCAATTCAAATATTTTTGAACATTTGAAATATCTGATATTGAAATAAATTGTATTAACTAATATTTAGAATACTGAGTGTTTAATATGTTTTCAAATTATATTAAGAGGACATGGTTTGTTCATTCCCTCTGAATCAGAGATCAGATATTGAAACTTCTTGGGATGAATCTGTAAGACAGTGGACCTTTTCTAGCCTTCATGATCTTAACCACCAAAATAGGCACTCAAATATGAACTGAATCCTTGATGAAGAAAAGAAAAAGCTTAAATTTTCCCTTGAAGAATTATTATTTATCAATGTAAATAATGCTACGTATCCATATTATTTATCCATGTAATTGCTACTGATTGATTCTCCTGAAGCTGGGTATGAGAGAGAGATCCCAGTCCCAAGATACGAGGCCAAGTTTCACCAAATGCTGAAAATTTGCAAAGAGATATGGAAGTGCACCTCAGGTCCCCTAGCTCTGAGTTAAGAGTTAAAGTAGGGGGGTTTGGAGATTCTTGTTTTCATCTCTTCTTTGAATTTCCCATCCCCTTCACAGGAGAAATAGCATTGGTTGGGCTTTACTCTCAGTGCTGATTCCATGAGATGGGATGTTTACTGTGTGTAGATGAGGCTGAACCAAAAGGGTACCATGACACAGTTCACTGGGAGGAGAGGGTATCTATTCACTATAAAAGCCTTGTTCATAATGTTCACACTTGACCCAGGGTAGAGATACATGTTATTTTCAATCCACAGGTATCCAAAGTGTGGTCACTGGTTTCTATTGAAATTCTGCAAGTGAGACTGGCCTCGCTTGGATTTTACCTTTGATCCCCAAAAGCCAAAGTATCCAGCCAGAGGGCCTGCCGACATCAGCAGAGAAGTCTATTTCTCAAGGTCATATAAATTTAAAGCCATTGACTTTTGGCTGTGTCCCTTTCTATTCATCTCATCTGGAATTATCTATTTTGCTTTGGTTAATACATTTAAACTGACTCAGATTTTCTATTGATTTAAATTTCGAATTAAGCGAAACCAGTGAATCTTAGTTAAAATTAGATTTATACATAAGGCTTAAATCTTGACCCTGGCAATTTCTTTCTATAATCTTGAATTTTTAGCGTACATTTTCTGAGTTTTTGTCTATTCCCATTGGTTAAATGGGGGATAATAACGGTGGTAAACTCATTGAGTTGCTTTGAGGATTAAATAATAAATGTTAATTATTAGCCCAATTCTTAGCTCACATTGAACTCTCAGTTAAAGGTAACTTAGAGCCCCAAACCCATATGTTAAAAAAGTCATAGTTTTAACAAAGGGTTTTCTTAAATTAATAATGAGGCAATTTTTAATGTTTAATGAAAACACAATAATTCCAAATGTATATTTGAAATGGTTGAATATTATAATAAAAAATAAGAAGCTTAGATTAGGACAATAAAAGACAATTCAATTAATCCTAGTTACAATAAAGATGTCTTTATTCAACAAATATTTTAAGGTCACACTTTGTACTAACCATTATGCTCTGTATCTGATTATAATAATGTAGAAAATGTAATATATATTTCAATTATTTCAGTGTTAATAGTAAATCAATGAATAACCAACCAACATACATTGAGATCAAGTGGAAATTATTAGAGGTATAGTATAAAACAATGTTATATAGTAAGATAGCATGCTTAATTTGGTCTTGGATAGGATAATGGAAAGACTAAGCAAAAACATGAATGTGGCATTGTCCTTGAAAGATAAACGGTTTTCAAGGGGTGTTAAGGAAAAGGGAAGAGAAGAGAGGCGATAAACCCAAAGCAAAAATACTAATATTGCAAATGTAAGAAGGTATGAAGTACAAAATGTGTCTGGGAAATGGTAAGTAGTGTGGTGACTGATTTGTGTGCATAGAGAAATTACTGTGCTATGTGAGGTATAACATGATAGGACTTGCTCAGATTATTATACTCTGAGGAAAAAAAAAGGTGCTTCTGTAGGCAATAAGGGAGAAGTGGGAAGTCTGAGAAAGTGTGCCCCCATGTTAGAAAGATAACCCCAAAGGCAGCATAGAGGCTAAATTCAGAGGGAGACATTATGCTGTCCATTTTGAGCTAAGACTGTGTTTACAAGCACCAATTGATTTGTAGAACAATGCCAATTTAATTAAATTTAACAATAAGATTAATTTATTAAATTATTAATAATAATTTATTAATCTAATTTATTAATCTTAATTTATTAATCTGACTCCTAGAACTCAGCACATTTACAGAGTTTCCTATTAATTTTTTATTTATGTCATTCAGTATGTTATTTTGTTTAATCCTGAGAACAGGATTAATTCAGAATTAAGAATGTTAATGTCCCTGTTGACATAACGAAGTTGTTATTGAAGTTTGTTTGAGTTAACAAACTTGCTCATTGGCACGCAGTCAGACATTAGTGACATGGAGATCTGAATCTGGTGAGTCTAATGACAAAACTCTCTCATGTAGTAATCTATAAGTGAATGTTACAGTGATGCAACTTCTAGACAACAACATGTTCTCCTGCATCAACAACTACACCATCATCATCATCATCATCACCATCACTGTTTTCAAATATCTTCATCTTCATTGCTGGCATGAACAACATAGACACACTTTTAAAGGGCCTACCATGTGTAAGGCAAGCTGCTAGACTCGGTATAGCAACCACTGTGTTCTATGGGACTAGAGTGGTGTGATTTACTCTTTGCTCTCACATTCCTGAATGACCTCTGTCAGACAATTTCATTGTAGTCAACACTTCATTAGACAAGCTTAAGTCAGAGGTGCGTTTAGTTCAAGTTTTGTTCAGAAAGAATTTTTCATTCTTTCTAGCTTAGCTTCCCAGTTTAAGTATTGGAAAAGAGATGAAAGTAGTCATTTCTCAATTTTGCAGTATAAATGCAGTGTAAAAAGATGAAAGTGACAGGGGTTAGGAGAGTGTGTAAATAACTGGGCACAAATCATGGGTCTACTCTAGGTAGGGTAATCAAATATCTTGATTAGCCTGGAAAATCTCATGTCCTAGGAAACCTCTCAGTCTGAGTCAGAGCAGACTGGGACAAATGATCGCCGTGGGACCCCTGAAGTTAACACAAGGCTTTTTCATGAGAATCTCATTCACACACAAACTCCCAAGCAATTTATTCTCTAAGTTTGGGAAGAAATAATTTTTCAAATTTAACTTCGAATCTGTCACTCTCCTTGTTCAAGAATATATCACAGACTCTTTTATATGATAGACTATGCACATTGAATGAGTAACTGAAGTTCTTATATAGGCTATACTTCTGTGACGTGTTTGAAGAAGTTTAGAGCATAGTGATACAAGGAGAAGTTTTGAAAGCTCATTTTAAACCATTTTGCTAATTAAATCTCGATGCTAATTGAAGAAAACAGATATTCTAACATAATTTTCCCCAAATATTAAGTATTCTTATGGCATTGGTAACAGTCTACCACATTGGTAACAGTATACTAACCTAAATTTAGTTGACTTTGCTTTAAACTCTAATTTGTGCATATTTGTTATAAAAAAGAAAAATTTTAGAAGACAGACAGACAATATAAGTACATGTATAATCAAATAAATATCCTCTGTTTTAAATTGAACTACAATCCATGGGCAGATTTTCTCTTGCCCTGTGCCCAAAAAAGAACTAAAGAAATTACCTGGTCCATACATATTCCTACCCGAGTTATAATTTCACAGTAACTGTAAAAATTAGACAAAATGTCCACAAATACTGTTTACTTCTTTGTAGAGTATAGTCATGTTCAAATGGTGACCTGTGTTAAATCACTACAAAAAAATGAAAATAAAGACAATATCCCTTTTCAGTATGCTGTCAACAAACTTCTTTCATGCTTGCTTAAGTATTGGTTCCATGATACTTAACGATCAATCAAAACAATGTTTCCCCCTATAAGGGGCCCAGAGAACAGCATCTCAGAACAATGATAGAAGTTTATTTAGTCCTCTACACTGTGAGGGAAACAGGGTCTACCAATATATTATGGGACGGCATTTGGGTTTCAGTTATTGAATATAAGAAACTCTTCAGCTAAATTCCTGTCTGAACTGAATTGAATCATTATTTGAAAATCTGTTCATTTTTTTAGTGTTGTGTATGCATGGACATACACAAATGCAAATCATGTGTAATGTACTCATAAAGAAATAACATCCTCTCCGTCTCTCTTGCTGAGTATTCTCACAGTTTAAAATATTCATTGGAGTTCAAACACAAATTTTCATGTTTACCAGATAGGCTTCTTTCCTCTCTTTGTTTATTTCAGAGAAAAAGTACATGGGTTGATATTAGATTATTTTAAACAGTTTCCTTAAACTTCCAGGCAGTAATTTAAGTGCTTATATAATATTTATAATAAACACAGTACTCCTAAATATTAGTTAAGTATATCAGACTGTCAAAAAGGGGCAAGAAATGGGTAAGAATCATATGTAATAATAGTCACATGGCCAAATAGAAATTAAACCGACTCTAAAGAATGTTTGCTTTGAGCCACTGGACATAATTTACTTTGTTTTAGTAATATTTTTAAGAGATAAATTAATCTATCTTCTGTAGTGATAAAATTGTTGTCAATATATCACTGTGAACAAATGTATTAAAAATATATAATATTTCTTGGTAGAATGGCACAATGAATCAGAATAATCTAAAATGAAGAATGTGTGTAAAAAGATGGAGTGGAGGGTATTTGGTAAATGTACATACATATATATATAGAGAGAGAGAGAGGGAGAGAGAGAGAGAGAGAGACTTGAGCCAGTCATTGTCTCTTGGCTCCAAACTCACCCCCATGCACTCGGCTCTGGAATGCTGAACTGGGTTGACTGGGTTGGCTGGGTGACTCTGACACCACAGAGTTAATGTGGTGGTCAGCTGGCACCACATTAACTCTGCCATTAGGGGGCGATAGAAGGAGATGGTAAATGAGGAACACAAGATAAGTCCCTGCCTGTTTGCTCCCCCTGGACTTTCTTTCTGCTGGAAGTTCTATCACTTCTGTTATTTTAACTTGTGATTTAAAATATTACACCATGATTTTTGAGTTTATCATTCTTTTTTTAAGTCTGTCAAGTTAAGTCATATATCATTTGAAGCCAAACTGTTGTGTACACAGGGAATTAGTTTTATATCTTTGTGGTAGAACTGTCCCTTTGTCATTATGAAAGCTTGCTCTTTATCTCAAAAAATGTTGCTTGCCTTATTGCCTATGTATTCTGATAGGATAACTGCACCAGTTTTCTTTTGTTTAGTTTTGCTCCGTATATCATTCTCCATCTTTATATTGTCATCTTTCTTTTGTTTGTATTTGAAATTATGTAAGTGGAAAAGAATTTAGTTTTTTTAACAAAATCTTAATATTTTAATTTCAGGATTTTGTTTATTTGCATTTAACAATTCCTGATACATTTGTGTTTGCTTTATTTACATTTACTTTCTATTTGGCCATTTTGTTTCATTCCTTTCTCTTTCTTTCCTTATTTTTTGATTAATGTATTATATTATTCCAATTTTTCCTTCATTACCTGAGTAGCTATGAGTTATTTTATACTGATTGTAGTGTTTATGCTTGAGATTATAACAGGTATTCTTGAATTATTTCAGCCTACTAGAAATTATTTCTTTTACACTTTCTCAGAGATGTTATGCTTTTAGAACAGTAGCTACTTTAGTTCCTTCTAACTTTGTATTAATTTTATCATGGATTTTAGTTGCACACATATCTCTACCACTCATGATTTTCATTGCTTATTCAGTCAATGTTCAATTTCATGTACCCATATATTTACAATTTTAGTTTTTCTTCCTCTCCC
Source organism: Tapirus indicus (assembly GCA_031878705.1). Classification (NCBI taxonomy): domain Eukaryota; kingdom Metazoa; phylum Chordata; class Mammalia; order Perissodactyla; family Tapiridae; genus Tapirus; species Tapirus indicus. Next base: position 88,353,952 of record CM062917.1, on the reverse strand, counting down.
CTGTGTATTTTTTCCCATGTATGACCATTTCCTTCTCCTGAATACCTCTGCTTTTAATGTGGATCCACAGATTTCCTGAAAACAAATTCTCTCAGTTTATATATGTGTGAAATATTTTTATGTGTTTTAAGTTTTAGAAACAATGATTATTGGGTATATAATTTTAAATTGACTGTAATCTTATTTAGCACATAAAAGTATTATCTAAATTATCTTATGACATTCATAGTTTGTATTGAGAAGTCAACCTCACTATTGTTGGTGTTTCTTTGAAGAAAATGTTGTATTGTTCCCCTTTTTGATATGGTTAAGATTTTCTTTGGTTTTCGGTAATTTTATTATGGTGTGCCTAGGATGTAATTTTACTTTTATTTGTCTTATTTGGAGCTTGCCAAGCATATTTATCTGTGGGTATCTTTTCCTATGTTGCTTCTCCCCTTCCTCTCTTTTTGTCTATGTTTCTCCTGGGATGAAAATAACATATATATTAGACATTTTCACTGTATTGTATAAATCTTTTATCCTCTGTTATGTACATTCCAATTGTTTCATCTCTTTGCTTTAATTTAAATATTTTATATTATCCCATCTTCAGGTAAATAATGACTTCTGCAATGTCTAATCTGTTAATAACAATTATTAATTTCTGGTGTAATAATTTACATTCCTGTTCTATGTTATATTCTTTAATAGATAATGTAATATACATAATATATATAACATAATCTTTATTCAATATATGTAGAGTATTATGCTGATATATAACATATTGTATTACTGTGTAATATATTTATGTATATTGAATATAAAATATAATAGATTGTATGTTACATATATCATATGAATATATATATATATTTACTTCTAGAATTTCAATTTTTTTCTTTTTATCTCCATCTTCTCATTTGTTTTCCTCAGTTTCATCTTCTATTTTTTTTAATATGTTAATCTTGGCGATTTTAAATCCATGTTTGGTTACTATTGTTAGCATTGTCTACTAACTCTATTTTCTGACTCTCTTGTAAATTAATTTCTACTTTTTATTATGTTTGAAATTTTTGTTGTCATTTCTTTTGAAAGGTTGGTCAGACTCTACAGCCTTCCACATGAGAGAAGTGGAAGTCCATCCAGTTCCTCTTAAAGGAACTTTAAGTCATTTTTAAAAATTATTGAAAACTTTCTTTTAAATTTCTGAAAAAAGAATCATTTCAGTTATTGAGACAATGGAAACTGTACTTACCACTAACATCTGTGTCTCATTTTGAAAAATTTGACCACCTGTATAGAGTCTTAAAAAATGCCATAAATTCAAAACTTCTCTGTTCAGTGGGAGGCCCTGTTAATCAGAAGAAGGAATCTATAAAATAAAGCATACAGTAAAAAAAAAAAGTCTTTAAAAATCACAAAATAATTAAAAAACAACTTCCAAATCCAGAAAGAATACTTTAAATCATCTGTTCGATAAAACTTTTAACCATCTCTAACCTAGTTTTATTACAGTAACAGCAAAAACAAACAAACAGAAAACAATCTAATAATCTGGAGCAGCTAGAGGATTACTCACAGGCTCAATGACCCATTAATGCAAAAAAATTAACAAATAAATAATACGTCCAACTCTTTACAGAACCACCTAATAATCATACCCTTTATATAGTGGTTGTTAGAAGGTACTGCTTTGAGAAATCACCCAGATTATGCTTAAGAGGTTGTTTTTGGAAACACAATCCTAAAACCCAACTTTGGAGGATTTCCTCATGACTAGTACTATTCAGCAGGATATGGAGATCCTTTGAAAATCTCAGCCCATAGATTCATCAAAGCTCTTAAAATTATTTAATTAAAACCATAAAAGGGATTTATTTAGGCCCATTTTATATAAGAAGCTCATGACAGAGACATAACTGTGCCTATAGAATGCCACAGCAGAGAAAAGATATCACTTCCAAATCTATTAAAATTAAATAGTTTCCTACTTATTCAGATATAAATGCAAGGTCATCATATATTATAAGCTAATTTGTTAAAACTGGAATAAAATGTTGGGATGTTTTCATAGGAAAAGTTCAATAAACTGAAGAGTCTGTGATTATAGGGAAACATGATAGGTCATGTAGATCTAATCCCTCCAAGTTAACGAGAAATCCTGGCACTGAGAGAAAAAAGATAGATGGAAGTATCTTTTACATCTGGCCCCAGATCAGAACTGCAAAAATGTTCTTGTAAAAATGTACACTGATCAGTTGAATGCCTTGAAAGGTTGATTGTAAGTTTGTTTTTCATTTGTGAAGGAAATTTGCTCCTGAAAATACTCATTGAATTTAGATACTAATGTGTGCATATGCTTCTCTACTAAATTCAAGAAAAATTGAAAACCACTGCAGTAATAGAAATCTGCATCATAATTATGGTGGTGGTCGACTATACATTTCTCAAATCTCATTTATTTCTAGAATTAAAATTTGTAAATTGTATTATATGTAAATCATATCACAATAAAGCTTAATTTAGAGGGGCCTCCCGGTGGTGCAGCGGTTTAGTCCGCGCTTGGCAGCCCAGGGTTTGCGAGTTTGGATCCCGGGCGCCCGCCGACTCACTGCCTGTCAGCCACGCCGTGGCGGCGTCCCATATAAAGTGGAGGAAGATGGGCACGGATGTTAGCCCAGGGCCAGTCTTCCTCAGCAAAAAGGGGAGGATTGGCAACAGATGTTAGCTCAGGGCTGGTCTTCCCCACAAAAAAAAAAAAAAGCTTAATTTAGAAATGTTGTGATGAGATGACAATCAGAGACTTTCAACAAACTAAGGCAAATATATGATCAATCTGTAAGATGATGGACAAAATAAAAATAGAAAGGAAGATAATGTAAGGATTGAGCAATAACAACCTAAGTTCAGTAATTAAATTTAAATAATCAGGAAAAGAGATATTGGAACTGAAAGAAAAATGAAGGCTTTATTCAAAAATTAGTAGTCACATCAAATCAAGATAGACCCATATATTATTTATTTCCTCCTGGACCTTGTTATTATAGTCTGTAAGAAAGGCATTAAATGTTCAAAAAAGATTTCCCAAGGACTGAAATCAGGGGATTGCCAAAGCCCTACTGAGAATCCAACCATAAAATTAGATTAACCACTAAAGTTAGCCTAGATGAGTGAAACTTCAATTTAGCTGCGCTTGTACCTTTAGACAAGAAAAGGTTCTCTCTTGTATGAAATTGCTTGCCAACGTACCCAGATTCTCCTAGACATTAGGACTAGCAAACTATCATGCTAATGAAGGATTTTTTTTTTAATTTCCTCTCTTTTGAAAATGGTTAGACTATCTGCACTTCTCACCACTCGTTCCTCATTCTGTCTCAAAACCCTATTCTTTCTTTCTATGTTCACTTTCTTATTATAATTCTTTTCTCTAAAGCCCTTCTTCAAAGGATAGACTTCCAGATTGTGACCAACTGTACCGCTTAAACTGTATATATCTATTTAATTCTACATCAGCACTATCTAACATGGTAGCCACTAACCACATGTGGTTAATGAGCACTTGAAATGTGGTTAATGTGACTGAGGAACTAAATTTGGAATTTTAATTAATTTAAATTTATAAACTTATACTTGATTTGATTATTGGGAAATCTTAAGTATGTTTGGAACAATTTGGATCAGTAAATCTACTTTTTCAATTGCAAATTTTATGTCATCCAAATCCAGATCAGTATTTCTTATGAAAGTTCAGCATAAGAATTGAGATGTGATATAAGTTAAAAACTAAATATCAATGACAGTACACAAATAAAGTAAAACCATTTCAATATTTTTATATTGGTCACATATGAAAAGGATAATATTTTGTGGATATTGGATTAATTAATATATTACAAAAACCAGTTTTGCTTGTTTCTTTTAACTTTTTAAATACGGCTATTAGAAAATTTAAAAATTTAAAATTCCATATATGGCTCATATCATACTTATGTTGGACGGCTCTTCCAGGTAGTATTTATCTTCACATCCTTTTCTCTTTCTCCACCAGTGATGTTTTCATTCTGTCAGCAATAGTGGGAAGTTTATTGATCAGTTTCCTAGTCAATTTTTGTTCACTCAAGTTTTGGTCCTCAAAACTTATATAGAACCAACACAATTTAAACACTGTGCTCATGTGAATAGGTTGTACGATCATCTGAGACAGTACATGGTATCCAATCTACCACTGATTGTTATCTAAAATGGAGAATTTTGTTTCCTGGAACCTGTCCTACGACACCAACGTTTTTCTCAGTAATAAATTTAGGACTTATACTGACAGATTTCTTGAACTCTTTAACCCAGTCATGTTACTTTCCTGCAGCTCATGATACAGTTGTTTTTATTAATGTTGACTTCTACACTGCTTTGTCTAGCATAACTATACTTGTTGACAACACTATATCTTTAAGTTTAACTAAACATGTAAAAGAGGACTCAGTCAATTGCCTCATTTGCCACCAAGTGAGAGTGAATGAGTATACTATTTGTGTAAGGCCCTCAAATAAGAATCTGCTGATATTTATTTTCCCTGAGAATCTTTAAAAGCTGCATCTACAGTCTAAGGATCAATGACTCTGAAACTTTACACACAGATTATAAAATTTTACTACACAAATTATTTCCCATCACAATTTCTTGATTTAATCCTGAAATTTAATGCTGTGCTTGTAGATAGTGAGCCCCATGACTTTGGAGGCCTAGACAATCATCTTCATCATCCTATGATGATGTTTCCCCAATCTCAGAACTGATGTAAACTTGCTCTCTAATAGCATAGACAAAGAGACCCAAAAGAAATCTTGATGCACATTGTGTTCTTGCCACTAACTGACTCCAGCAAGGAAGGCACCTAATATCCATCCTCTTAGTTTATGTTGCTGAATCAATGTCTCTCTTACACATATGCCATATCACTTCAGGAAAGATAGTTAAAACACATAGTGATTCTGTTTGCCTTTAACTATACTCATGTTTTATTATTATTTTTTTTTACTTTGACAGCATTCTGTCCTCTTGATTTCCATCAGAAATAGCTCCTAAGATGAGGAACTGGTACATTCCATTTATGGAATTTCTAGTGATAAATGTGAAGCTCAGAGAGTTATTAGTAAGTCTCTAAAATAAATGCTTTGTTGACTCTGTAAATAGACTATGTTTACCCTTTTACATTTTTAAGTTCTTCTCTAAAATTATTTCATAATGAAGTAAGAAAATGGCAAAGTTGTAATTGTAGGTGTTATAAAAATTATTAATGAGTAAAACTGATTCATGAATCTTGAAGCTAATAAATTCATCAATCTTATATGTAATAAACATATATATGTATATATATATTGAATGCAATAAGTGATATATATGTATGTGTCTATATCTATCTATCTATCATCTATCTATCTATCTATCTATCTATCTATCTATATCACATAATATTACCTTACACAACCCATAAAAAATAAGCAATTCATCTGGAAGTCAGAAAGTTCATGGTTTGGAGTATTATGGCAGCATAAAATGTCCCATTTTTTGTTCCTTTCCCTTTTAACAACAAAAATTTGGCATTCATCCACATACAAAGGTAACTCTATGGGAATTGTGGGATCCACCACCATGTGCCAAGAAAACTGGGAGAAGTCTGACCCACCTGTGCATTTTATGACATGAAGACAGACTTTGGTATAGACTTTGGAACTGGCAGGTGCCTGTGCACTGGCTACAGCCTCTCTCAGCTGTGGTCTGGGAGCATCTGGAGATCACTGAATTGAGAAGACACCCACAATAATAGAATCTTTGTGAAAGTCCAGGTTTCCAGAGGAAGAGTTCCAGAATTCTATTGGAGAAAAAAAAAATGTGAGTTTGGACACATCAGAGTGGGTAAGAGGAAAAGTATGACTTTGCCAGCTTCACCCCTTCCCAAAGGTGGCACAACTTAGGGCTAAACTAGCCAACTGGCTAGCTCTCCTGTGGGGAAAGGGGGAGCAGTGAGTGAGTGCCCAGCTTCCCCAGATGTATGGGACCCTGATAAAGAAACTCATTTATCTCCCACAGCATCCAAAAAAATTAAACAGGGAGCTCCATGACTGTGGGAGATCAGGAAAGAGGCCGAAAATAATATCAGAGTATGGTAAAGTACATTCTGGACTCCACCAGGAAGCCCACCCATGAGCTACTGGGAAAAAAACATGCCCAAATATCTCCCCAAATGGTGCATGTGCTTCTCCAAGGCCTCAAGTGCCAAACCCAGTTTTCCCCCCACTCTGTGACTGGCTCCATCTGTGTGCTCCTGACGGTGGCAGTGAGAGTGAATTCAGGTAGACAGAGAGAAAATACAGAAAATTTATGTGTGCAAGGGAAAAATCACAGACTTAAAATGTAGTACCACCTTCAAGAAAACAAAAGAGAATTTATCAGCAGTCAGCCTGTTGTGTTGCAGGATTGAGAGAAGACATAAAAACTTAAGAATTCTGCCAAAAGAATGAGCAAGAAGCATGGAGAAGGTCGATCTACACCAGATTAGAGAAAGCCCCAGAATTTATAGCAGGACTGAAAATAGGTATCTTTTATCTAAAGGCAATCTATAAAGATTCGAGGAGATGACTGCTACTTCAAATGTAAAAATTACAACAGAAAACTCCAAGGAAAGTAAAAAATCAGGGAAACCTGACATCACAAAAATCATAGTAAGCCCGCAATAAACAAAACCAAAGATATAGAGATCTGTGATTTACCAGGTAAAGAATTCAAAATAGGTGTTTTAAAGAAACTCCATGAGCTGTGAGAAAACACAGAAATACAATACAAGAAAACGAGAAAAACAATACATGAACAAAATTAAGTCAAGAGGTACAAATTAAAAAAACAACCAAACAAATTCTGGAGCTGAAGAATTCAATAAATGCAGTGAAAATGCAATAAAGAGCATCAACAGTAGAATAGGTCAAGCAGAACAAAGAATCAGTGTTAGCATATAGGAATTTTTAAATAACTCAGTCAGAGGAGAACAAAGAAAAAGGAGTAAAAGAGTGAGAAAAGCCTAGGTGATCTATAGGACTCCATCAAATAAACAATATCCAAATCTTTCCCCTGATTTGGAGTGCTCTCAGGGGAAGGCTTGAAAATTTACAAACATGTGAACTCTAAACCACACACTCCTGAACAAACAATAGGTCAAAGAAGAAGTCAAAATGGAAATCAAAAACTATCTTGCAACAAATGAAAATGGAAACTCAACATACCAAAACTTGTTGGATAATGCCAAAGCAGTTTGAAAAGGAAAGTTTAGATTGACATGCATATATTAAGAAAAAAATTTCCAATAAACAATCCAACTTTATACCTGAAGCAAATAGAAAAATAACAAACTAAGCCCAAAGTTAGCAGAAAAATAAAACAGCAAGAGTCAAACTGAAATAAATGAAATAGAGAGTAGAAAAACAATAGAAATGTCAAGAAAATTAAAAGCTCTTTTTTAAGAGATAAAACTGAAAACCTTTTAGCTACACTAAGTAGTAAAAAAGACAGAAAATGTGAATTAAAAAATCAGAAATGAAAGAGGAGACATTACAATTGATACCACAGAAACACATAAGATCCTGAGACTATTATGAACAACTATATGCCAACAAATAAAATAACTTAGAAAAAATTGATAAATTTTTAGAAACATACAAGACTAAATCATGAAGAAATACAAAATGTATATTTAAAATAAAAAGTAAGGAGAATGAATCAGTAATCGAAAATCTCCCAACAATGAAAACCCCAGGACCAGAGGGTTTACCTGGTGAATTCTACCAGACATTTAAAGAAAAATTAACACCAATTCTTCTTAAACTCTTCCAAAAAACTGAACAGAAACGAACACTCTCAAGCTCATTCTACAATTACACCATTACTCTGATACCAAAGATAAGAACATTACAGGAAAAGAAAAATATAGACCAATATCACTGATGAATATAGATGGAAAAATTCTCAAGAAAATACTAGCAAACAGAATTCGGCAGCACATTAAAAGGATCATATACCATGATCAAGTGGTATTTATCCCTGGGATGCAAGGACAGCTCAGTTTGTGTAAATCAAAATATTTGATATACCACACTAATTGAGTAAAGAATAAAAATCATATGATTGTCTCAATATACTGAGCAAAAGCATTTGACAAAGTACAATTTCCTTTAATGATAAAAGCTCTGAACAAATTGGATATATAAGGAAACTACTTCAACATAATAAGGGTCACATATAACAAATCTACAGCTAAAATCATACTCAATGGAGAAATAATGAATACTTTTCCTGTGAGATCAAGAACAAGACAAGGGTGCCCACTCTCACCACTGTTATTCAACATAATACTGGAACTCATAGCTAGAGCAATCAGGAAGGATAAAGAAATAAGTCATCCAAACTGGAAAGAAGTGTTATGTGTTATTTGCAGATGATATGACCTTACATATAAAAATGCTAAAGACTCAACTAAAACACTTTTGGGGATAACTAACAAATTCAGTAAAATTTCAGGATATAAAATTAACGTACAGAAATCAGATGCATTTCTATACACTAACAATGAAATACCTGAAAAAGAAATACAAAAAACAATCCAGAAAAATGAAATTGGACCTCTATCTTACATAGCTTACAAAAATGAACTCAAAATGGATTAAAGAATTAAACATAATACCTGAAACTGTAAAACTTCTGGTAGAAAACATAGGGAAAAAGTTCCTTGACCTTGGTCCTGGCAATGATTTTTTGAATAGGACACCAAAAGCACAAGCAAAAAAGGCAAAAATAATAAGTGGGGTCACATCAAACTTAGAAGCTTTTGCACAACAAAAGAAACAACAAAATAAAACACAACCTATGAAATCAGAGAAAATATGTTCAAGTCATTTATCTGATAAGGAGTTAATATCCAAAATATATAAAAAAACTCATACAACTCAATAACAAGAAACAAACATTCCAATTAAAAGTGGGTAGTGGAACTGACTAGACATTTTTCCAAAAAAGATATACAAATGCCAACTGGTAAGTGAAAAGATGCTCAACATCACCAATCATTAGGGAAATGCAAATCAAAACCACAATGAGATATCACCTCACAACTGTTAATCTGTCGTCAAAATGACAAGAAAAAACAACCATTGGTAGGGATATGGAGAAAAGGAAACCCTTGTGTGCTATTGGAGGAAATATAAATTGTTACAGCCACTATGGAAAAAAGTGTAAAGTTTACTCAAAAAACTAAAAATAGAACTACTATATTATCTAAAATTCTCAGTTCTGGATATACTTCTAAAGTTCTAAGAGATATCTGCACTCACATATTTATTGCAGCATTATTTACAATATCAAAGATATGGAAACAACCTACATGTCCATCAATGGATGAATGAATAAAAAAGATGTGGTGTATATACATACAATGGAATATTATTTGGCCAAGAGAAAGATGGGAATCTTGCCATTTGTGACAACATGGATGGACCTTGAGGGCATTATGGCTAAGTGAAATAAGGCAAACAGAGAAAGACAAATACTGTATGATACCACTTATGTGTGAAATCTAAAAAAGCTGAACTTATAAATAGAGAGTAGAGAGTTGGTTACCAAGTGCTGGGGTTAGGGGCATTAGGGAGATATTGGTCAAAGGGTATACACATCCAGTTAGACAGTGAATAAATTCTGGAGATCTAATGCACAGCATTATGATTATAGGTAACAGTGCTGTATTGTATATTTGAAAATTGGTGAGACTAAATGTTAAATGTTCTCACCACACACCCACAAAAAGGTAATTATGTGATGTGTTGGAGGTGTTAGCTAAGTCTACAGTGGTAATCATGTTGCAATATATAAATTTATCAAATCAACATGTTGTGCACCTTAAACTTATGCAATGTTATATGTCAATCATATCTCAATAAAGCCAGGGGGAAAAAACAATGCACTTTAAATTGGGCTACATTGTGCTAGAAATATAAGCACAAACTTCAGGAAAAGAAAATGCATTTTATGGTAATATATTACATTCTTACTTAGCAGCATACATTTATATTTCTCCAAAAATTCTAACAGAGTTTATTTATATCATCAGCATCTATTATGCTTAAGCACTATGCCATGTATAGAGTTTACGCTGGGGAACTTCACAGAATTTTATTTACAATGAACTGAATGAAATTTAGAGATCTCCATGACTCAATATATATATATTATATAGTGCTTAGAATTGTGCCTAGCATACTGGAAATGCTATATGAATGTTTGATATTAGTGTTGCTTTTTCCTATAATGGATATTCACTTTCTGCACTTATGTTAATATTTGATAAGGCATATACTAATCTCCAAGATATCCACAAGTGTTCTAATGGAGTCATGGTTGTTAACTCAACTGGTAAATTTTCTCATGTGAATAAATACATTTATTAGTCAAAAAAAGAATTTGCATTATATTATATTCATCTCACAGTTTTCCTGCATAATTGTACAGTAACGTAATATATTTTATTCTTGAAAATTTTGTATTCAATATCCTATAAAATTTCCCTACAACAAAATGCACATATAAATTGATTTTTTAAAAGTTTCCTGTAATAATAGATAAAAATTTCTGCACTGAGTTATCACTGTAATTATTAGTAAGGTATTGACTAAAATAAAACTATTCTCACAAAATACACATAAAACTTACCATTAGCGACACTGAGTACATTCACATTGTTTTAAAAATATTACCACTATTTAGTTCCAGAGTATTTTGTTTATTCCCACATGAAACTCTGTACCTATTAAGAAATCAGTCCTCAATTCCACCTCCATCCACCTCCTAGCAACCATTAATCTACTTTCCGTTTCTACAGCTTTGCCTATTCTGGATATTTATATAAATGGAATCATGTGGCCTTTTATCTGGCTTCTTTTACTCAGTTTCATGTTTTCAATGTTCCCTCATGTTGCAACATGTATAAGTACCTTATTCATTTCTTTGACTGAATAATATTCTATTGTAGGGTGATACCACATTTTGTTATCCATTCATCTGCTGATGGACAATTCAGCTGTTTCGACCTTTTGACTATTGTGAATATAATGTGCAGCTGCTAGGAACAATCATGTAAGAAATTTGGTTTGAAACCTGTTTTGTGTTTCAAGCGTGTCTACCCAGAAATAAAACTGTTGGGTCATATTATAATTTTATGTCTCTTTTACTGAGGAACTGCCAAACTGTGTTCCATAGCAGCTGCACCATTTTACATTCCCACCAGTAATGTACAGGGGTTCCAATTTCTTCACATCTTTGCCAGTATTTATTTTACTTTTTTATGATTATAGTCATTTTAGAGGGTATGACAAGGTATCAAGGCATTTCTATAATGACTAATGATGCTCAACATGTTTTCATGTTCCTGTTAGACATTTTACATCTTCTTTGGAGAAACGTGTATTCAAGTTCTTTGCCTATTTTTAAATTAAGTTCTTTGCCCTTTTGTTGTTGAGTTGTAAGATATCTTTATATGTGTCCTGGATATTAGACCTTTATAGGATCTGTGATTATTTAAATATTTCTCTCATTATATAGGTGATCTTTTTGCTTTCTTGCTAGTGTCCTTTGATGGACAAAACTTTTTATTTTTGATAAAATGCAATTTATTTTTTTATTTGTTGTTTGGGCTTTTGATGTCATACCTAAGAGTTCATTGCCAAATGAAAGATCAAGAAAATTTATCCCTGGCTTTTCCTCTAAGAATTTTTCTTAGTTTTATCACTTATATTTAGAATTTTAATTTATTTTGTACTAAATTTTGTGTATGGTGTGAGGTAAAGTTCCAACTTAATTCTTTTGCATGTGGATATTCACTTTTCCCAGCACTAGTTATTTTAGAGACTCTTCATTCCTCACTGAATGGTCTTAGCACACTGTCAAAAATTAATTGACTGTGAAAGTATGGATTTATTTTTGAACTCTCAGCTTTATTCTATTGATCAATATGTTTACCCTTATGCCAGTACCAAACTGTTTTAATTACAGTATATTTTAATAAGTAGGTTAGAAATCAGGATACGTGAATCCCTCAATTTTGTTATTTGTCAAATTAACTTTTCAGTTAATTTATTTAATTTATAAAATAAATTTATTAATTTATTTTAATTATTAATTAATTTCAGTTAATTAATATTTTCAGTTCCTTGCATTTTAATATGAATATTAAGATCAGCTTCTGCATTTCTGCCAAAAAGATTGTTGGAATTTTGGTAGGGATTGCATTGAATCTGTAGAGCACTTTAGGGAATATTGCTGACCTAACAATATTAATTGTTCCAATCCATGAACACAGGATATCTTCCCATTTACTTAAGTCTTACTTAATTTCTTTCAGAAATGCTTTGTAGTTTTTAGTGTACCAATTTTGAACCTCTTGGGGTAAATTTACTCCAAGATATTTTATTTTTAAAGATACTTAGGGAAATGTAGTTGTTTCCTAATTTCCATTTTAGACTGTCCATTCTATAACATGTATGTGTGTTGATCTTGTACCCTGAAACTTTGCTGAATTTTTTAAATTTTTTGCTGAGGAAGTTTCACCCTGAGCTAACATCTTTTGCCAATCTTCCTATTTTTTTTTTCGCTTGAGGAAGATTAGCCCTGAGGTAACATCTGTGCCAATCTTCCCCTATTTTGTATGAGGGTCACTGCCACAGCATGGCTTAATGAGTGGTCTAGCTTTGTGCCCAGGAACGAAATCCTGGTTGCTGAAGTGGAGCAAACCGAACTTAACCACTAGACCACGGGACCAGCCCCTAAAGGGAATTTTTGAGTGGAAATAAAAAGCACTAATTAACATCATTAAAACACAAAAAGTAACATAAATCTCACTGGCAATGGTAAATATATAGTCATAGTTATGTTCTGCAATGTGGTAATAGTGGTGCGTAACTCACTTACAACTCTAGTTTAAAAGTTAAAAAAATAAACATAGCAAAAATAACCATAAATTCAATAAAATTATTAGTTACAGAATACTAAAAACATGTAAATTGTAGCAGCAATAATCTAAAATGTGAGAAGAAATAAAAGTATAAAGTATATGAATTCTATTGAAGTTATCAGTTTAAAATAGAATGTTATAAGTTTAAGATATTTTATGTAAGCCTTATGGTAACCATGAAGAAAAATCTTGTAATAATTACACAAAAGAACATGATAAAGATGTCAAAGCATACTGATACCAAAAAACCCCATGAAAACACACAAAAAAACACAGCAAGATAAGAAACAGTGATCAATGGATCTACAAAACAATCAGAAAACAATTAACAAAATAGCAATAGTAAGTCCTGCCTATAAATAATTACTTAAAATTTAAATAAATTAAATTCTTCAATCAAAAAACAAAGAATGGGGGAATGAATAAAAACAAGATCCAGTGATATGCTGCCTACAAAACACTCACTATAGGCTGAGACACACGTAAACTGAGAATGAAGGGATGGGAAAAGACATTTTAACAAAAGCTAATAAAAAAAAAAAAGCAGGAGTAGCTATACTTATATCAGAAAAAATAGACTTTAAAAATTACAAAAAGAGACAAATAAGATCATTATATAATGATAAAGGGGTCAATATATCAAGAAGATATAACAATTGTAAATATTTATGCACCCAACATCTGAGCATCTGCATATGTAAAGCAAAAGCTAAAAGAACTAAAAGGAGAAATAAACAGCAATATAATAATAATTGGGGACTCTATAATACCCCATTCTCAACAATGGATGGATCATCGAGACAGAATTGATAAGAAAATAGTAAATTTGAATAACGCAATAGACCAAATGGAACGAACAGACGTACACCGAACATTCTTTCCAACAACAGCAGAATACACATTTTCTGAAGCACACATGGAATATTTTCTAACATAGACCATATGTTAGGCCACAAAACAAGTCTTAGCAAACTTAAGAAGACTGAACTCATACCAGTTTCTTCTTTGAACACAATGGCAAGAAACTAGCAACCAAAAACAAGAGGAAAACTGGAAAATTCACAAACACAAGGAAATTAAATAGCATTATCCTGAACAAACAATGGATCAAAAAAGACATCAAAGAGGAAGTAAAAAAGTTTCTTGAGACAAATGAAAATGGAAACACAACATACCAGAACTTATGGGAAGCAACAAAAACAGTTCTAAGGGGAAATTTCATATCAGTGAACACCTACATTAAGAAGCAAGAACAACTGGAAATTTCCATACTTCTTCCTCAGTAATTGATAGGATAAGAGGACAGAACACCAGTAATTACATAGAATACATGAACAGTATCATAAACAAACTTGACTTAATTTGTGTTTTAGGCCACCACATATGACAGCTTCAGTATAAACATTTTTTTGAATTTTATATGGAACATTCACAAATACAGAGCAATTAATAAGCCATAAGGCAAATCTCAATATGTTTTAAATAATAGAAATCATAAAAAGTGTTTTTCAGATCATAATTAAACTAAATTTGAAATAAAAATGTATAAAAATATTTAGATATTTTGAATTTAAGTATTTTACTTCTAAATAACTCAAGGGAAAAAGACAAATTTTCAAGGAGAATTTAAAAATATTTTAAACTAAATGGTAATGAAAATACAACATAGGAAAATTTGTGTAATCTATCTAAAGCAGTGTTTATATGTAACTTTACGTCACTAAATGTTTATGTTATAAAAGAGAAATATAAAATCAATGATCTAGGCTTTTACCTCAAATAGGAAAAGAAGAATAAATTAAGTCCTAATTAAATAAAAGAAGAGAGATTACTAAGAGAAGAATCAATGTTGGTTCATTGAAAAGAAAATAACTTTTCAACTTGACTTATACTATTGACATTTAGAGAAGGCAAAATAAAGAAATACAAATGAACAATATCAGGAATAAAAAGTGACCTCATTTCAAACACTATTCAATTAAAAATAATAAGGAAATGGATGTCAAATGTCAACAATGTAGGTAAAATGCAAATTGAATTAGATTCCAAAATTATAAAATTAACAAAAATAAATTGAAAATCTCTATAGTCTCATATTTAGTAAAGAAATTAAATTTATAATAAAAAACATCTACAAAGAAACTGTAGGTAATTTTTTTCAGTCATTTAAAGAAGATATAGTACTAAGCATATACAAACTTTTCAGAAAATAGATGAGGAGAAACTATTTCCCAACTAATTTTATGAAGTCAAGATTCCATAAATTGACAAAGACATCTGATGAAACAAAAACGCAGATGACTAGCAATAATGTACATAAACGTAAAAATCATTAAAACACCTTAGCACATAAATCCAGCAGTACATATCAAAGTTTACGTCTAAATCCAGGAATGCAAGGTTGTTCAACATTCCAAACTGAGTCAAGGGAATTCATTCACCATATCAGCACAAAAATGGTATAGACCATGTAACCATTTCAGGAAAAGACAAAATTTAATTCTCATTTACATATAAGGAAATAAAAATCAAAGAGAACTTTCTCAACCTTATAATGCACATGTCCAAAAATCCTAGAACTTAAGTGCAGCTAAATCAGGATAAAGACACAGAAACTTTAAAATTAGCATAAAACCTCAAGGGAATAACAAAGTTAGCTAATTTTTCTAGCTAAATCACAAATATCAAGAAAGATATCTCCCAGAAAATAAGGACAGTAGTTACAAGTTGTTGAACCTATTTGAAGCCCAATAACTTCTTGCTTTTATGCTAGAAATCAATAGGATAGAGGTGGACATTGAAGGAAATGTCAGCTTTAATATTGTAGTTCATTGCAAATTTACTTTTTAAAAATTTTTGAAGATTATAACACCATGCTTTTATATATCCATTTTATTTCATATATGTATACCATTTCTTGTGAAAAGTCTTCTGCATTAATTACTGGGTTTTTTTCCACAAAAAAAATGGGAAAAACGTATAGCCAACAATGTAGTTTTGTAACTTTAAAAACAGCTGTGTCTTGTGTTTTTGTCTCATTAAATCAAAGACCAAAAGCATCTTTAAACTAGTGGGAATTTTTCTTAAAAACAACAAATTTTAAAAAACAATTATAAGTTTTGAGAAAGAAACCTAGTTTGGTATACTTAAATTTACCAAGATATGTTTTATTCCTTTTTGTTTTTGTAGATACAATTTCTCTTTTCTATCTATTCTTTATATCTTTAAATTCTGAGGTATCTCAGTTTGGGATTTTCTGTGTGTTGGTGTTTTTTAATACAACTGAAAAACTTCAGCCGTTTTACAGATATGTCATATTATGAGAAATAAAAATAGCGTGTCTCATTTTGGAGGCTAACTTGAAGTCATTTTATGGCTAGATATTTTCACTGACACACAGTGTTTTCACTCAGAAAAGATATAGCTGGAACAAAATAAAAATTTTGTTCCTTCATATTAGGATTGAATCAGTGATGTGTCCATTTTTTTAAATTTGGTAACTTTAACTGCTTTTACAACAATGATTATAGGCAGAAGTGCTTCAATTTTTAAAAGGATATACCTATGTGTATTTAAAAGGACCACATTCCTTTCAAACAAATGAACTGTATAAAGCAATACCATCAACTTGGTAACACAAATAGTGGTCACATTACGTGTCTACAGTGCAGGCCAAGGACTGCAAACATATATATAATTTTAAAACTCTTATGATTAATATGATAAATTGTAAAACTTAATGATTTCCCCTTAAAAATAGGATGAAAGCAAGTAAACTCACTCATAACTTCTATTCAACATGGTATTGCAGACCTTAGCCGGTATACTAAAGGAAAAGAAAAACATGATTCCAACATTTCATTGTTAATGAAAGAAGACACAAATAAATAAAGAGATGTATCATGCATGGAGATTGAAAATCTAATGCTGTTAAGATGTCACTTCTCAAATTGATGTCTAGATTCAGTATATATCCCCAACAATATTGCAATGTGATGTTTTGTAAAAATTGACAAACTAAATGAAATATATAGAAAAAGACCTAAAGATTCAAAGCAAAACTGAAAATAAATAAAAATTTGAAACATTTTCACTACTTGACTTTAAGACTTAAGATAAAACTAAGGTCATCAACGCAGTGTGGTATTCTCCTAAATCTAGAAAAAAAATAGATAATGTCATCAATATGATGGAGTAGGAGATCCCAGCCTTCATCCTGTCACACAGGTCAAGAATTAGGCAGCTATCCAATAATGAAAACAACTCTGAAAGGGCTCTGAAGTTCACTTAAGACACTTTAGTAACACAGTGGAACAGCAAACTTGAGAATGTATGAAAAAAAGAGAACAGTTTTATTTAGCCAGCATCATCTCATCTCTCCTGAGCCAGCGTGGCTCAGTTCCAAGAGGGAACTCCTCAACTAAAAACAGTTTCCCTTGTTTGAAAAGGGAGAGCAGGGCAGGATGAGCAAACAGCCGGTAACTAACTGCAATGAAATGGAGATGCAGAAAGATACTGGCACTGTCCAACAAAGAATTCAAAGTAATTGTCCAAAAGGTGGTCAGAGAGCTAAAAGAAAACACAGACAACTTTTAAACAAAATCAGAAAAACAATACAAGAACAAAATGAGAATGTAAAGAGATAGATAACATCAAAAAAAATCCCAGAAATTTTGGAGCTGAGAAAGACAATGAGTTAACTAAAGAATTGAATAAAGAGCTTCAAACGTAGACTGGAAAAGAAAACAATCCCGTTCACAATAGCATCAAACAGAATGATACACTTAAGAATAAATTTAACCAAGGAGGTAAAAGAACTGTACACTGAAAATGATAAAACTTTGATGAAAGAAATTAAAGAACACACAAAAAAATCAAAATATATCCTGTGTTAGTGAATTTGTATAGTTAATATTGCATAAATGTGCATACTACTCGAAGTCATCTATTGATTCAATGCAATCCTTATGAAAATTCCAATGGCATTTTTCACAGAAATAGAAGACAGTACTAAAATTTGTATAGAACAACAAAAGACCCTGAATAAACAAAGTGGGAGGGATCACATTCCAGGTTTCAAATTATAGTGCAGAGGTATGGTAATCACAAAAGTATGGTACTAGCATAAAAACAGTCATACATACCAATGGAAAAGAAATGAGAGCCCAGAAATAAACCCACACATATACGGTCAACTAACATTTGACAAGTAGCCAAGAATACTCAATGGCTAAAGTACATTCTCTTCAATAAATCACCATTTATGAAAACTGGGGAAAACTGGATATCCACATGCAAAAGAATGAAATTAGACTATCCTTCACCACCCACAATATTTAACTCAATATGGATTATGGGCTTAAATGTAAGACCTGAAACAGTAAAATTCCTAGAAGAAAACATAGGGAAAAATCTCCTTGACATCAATCTTGGCAATGATTTTGTTGAATCTGACATGAAAAGCACAAACAACAAAAGCAAAAATCAGCAAGTGGGACTATATCAAACTAAAAAGTTTTTGCATAGCAAAAGAGAGAATCAACAAAATGAAAGGCAACCTACAAAATGGGAGAACATATTTGCAAACCATATATTGGATAAGATGTTAATATTCAAAAATATATAAGGAAATCATACAAATGAATAGCAAAAAAAGAAAACAAAAATTTTAAAAAAAGAACCTGATTAAAAAATTGATAAAAGATCTAAAGAAGACATACAAATGGTCAACAGGTATATGAAAATGTGCTCCACATTACTAATCGTCAGAAAAATGCAAATTTAAACCACAGTGAGATATCACATCATATACATTATGATGGCTTTTTTCAAAATGACAAGAGATAACAAGTGTTAGTGAAAGTGTAGAAAATAGGGAACACTTATACACTGTTTGAAAGTATATAAATTGCAACAGCCATTATGGAAAACATTATAAAGATGTCTTAGAAAAATAAAAATAGAACTGCCATATGACCAGCAATTCCACTTCTGAACATATTTGGATATCCAAAGGAACAAACTAAGTGTTGATCTACAGATGAACAGATAATAAAAATGGATAATGAAAAAAAAACATATGTTTTTCCCTGTCTCCTTTATTTCACTTAGTAAAATGCCCTCAAGCTTTATATATGTTGTCAGAAATATAAGGATTTCCTTCTTACGACTTAATGTAAGGTATATATACATATACACACGCACACCCACATGTATATATACATTACGTGTATATATATATATATATATATATATACACACACACACATAGTCTTAAAGTAAAATAAATATTTCAGATAAAATTGAGATATTACATTGATCGACTCCTTGCTTAAATGTTACCTACATAGAGAAAAAGACTTTTTGCACTTATTTGTCATATGCCATCTAAGGAGGCATTTTCCCCCCATTTGTTTTCCCACAACCTTACCAGATTTCAGTATCCAGAATCACTTGGTAGGATTCAAAATACTAATGTTCTGCTGCTTCTCAATGTTTTCTTTTTCTTGATAGCTCTTCTACTATCCATGGTGTGAGGGAGAGAGTCACTGAAGTTTATCTTTCCTGAAGAACTTCATCCTTTTGAAAAATAATGGACTGAGAGACAAGCATGATTCTCTTGGAGACCATGGTTGCAGTTGTGTATGAAATCTATTAACCCGTAGTAATCAGTGGTACATAGCTCTAGCACAAATACCTCACACCTCACACTCTCTCCTGCTGTTCCCAAATCCCACCGGGCCTCAATTAGGATGTCCAGGGCAACCAAATTTGTTTGCTGTTCTATTTCAATTCAGGTGGAATAAACTTGTATGGTCTACATTCTATGACAAGCTAAGTTTTGAGCCCATGTATATTTTTGAAGGTGTCAAGAAATGTAGATCTAATAATTTTTCTTATCTCTGAAGCATTTATTATATTTCCTCTGAGTTTAGAAAGTCTATATTTTCATTTAAAATATCTCTCAAAAATATATATATCTTCATATTGTAACACCCAGCAAACTGACTCCTCCATGAATCATGTAGAGAAAATGTACATGTATGATTAAACAGACATATACAAATTATAAGTGGAGGTTTACTTGTAATAGTAAACATCTGAAACACCATAAATTTCATCAGCAGGACATTACATACCTAAAGCATTATAAATTCCAACCACAGAGTTAATTCAAGAGTTAAATGAAAAATGTAAAGTTATAAATGATTTGGAAAAAATATTTTACAAACACAATGTTAAGCTAGATATAAAATGATATACAAAGTGCTATAGGCTGTATCGTGTCTCCTCCAAAATTCTCATGTTGAAGCCCTAATCCCTAGTGTGACTGTGGTTGGGGAAGGAACCTTTATAGAAATAATTAAGATTAAATAATATCACATAGATGAGGCCCTTATCTGACAGGATTAGTGTCCTTATAAGAAGACTACCCAGTCCATGGCATTTTATTATGGCAGCCCCAACTGGCTGAGTCACACAGCATATACATGCAAAACACATTTTGGTGGAAAAAAAAATTTTAGTGAAATACAAAAATCAGAAAAGAATAACCTAGATATTTCAAAAGGATGGCCTTGGGAACAAAGAGATATCCATACATCTGAAGCAACAATTTTCTTCAAAGCTGAAAGCTAAACATGTGCGTGCTCATTTATATATTATTTTCTGTATATTGTACACTTATGTTTTATAAAACAAAACCAAATTCAGAAGTCAAATATATTACAATTGCAAGTCATAACTCATTCATTTTTTACCTATTGAAATAGGCCACATAAAAATAGTTAGAAATTATGCAATTCACCAAAAAATTCTGATTCGTATATTTGGTCTAAATTACTCTAGCCACAAGGAAAAAAGAGTATGAAAAATGAAATACTTGGACAATAACATATTTATGTCATTTAATTATCCAAATATTTGAATATTATCTGTGTTATGCTTACTGCAGGGGTGATAAATACAGTTTCTATAATGCTCTCTCTCTTATCAGTATATGCTCTACGTGCATATGAAGTGTTTCAGAGCAACTGCCTCCTGTGACCCAAGCCTCTAAAACTTCAATAAAGCCTAATTTATTTATTTTATAAAGCAAACATTTTTTTAATCATAGTGCTATATTTCATGTTTTGAGGCATATCCATCCTGGTTTCCATTGTAGCTGTACCAATTACCTTTCTACTAACAGTATATAAGTGTTTCCTTTTCTCCACATCCTCACCAACTCTTGTCATCTCTGGTAATCTAATGTGCAGCATTACTATTATACTTAACAGTACTATATTGTAAACTTGAAAATTACTAACGGAGTAGATCTTAAATGTTCTCATCATACAAAAGAAGTGGTAATTATGTGATAACAGGGAAGTGTTTGCTAAAGCCACATTGGTAATCATATTGCTATATACATGTACCAAATCAACATGTACATCTTAAACTTATAAAATGTTATATGTGAATTGTCTCAATAAATTAGAAAAGAATCTAGTTACATTTTGGCAGAGAATGAGAAAATCCAGTGTGTGTGTGTTTGCATATTGTAGGCAAACTGGTTTATCAATACACATCTTCATCCAATCATCAGTTGATGACACTTGGGTTGCTTCCACATCTTGACTATTGTGAATAATGCTGCAATGAACACTGAGGTGCATAGATCTCTTTGGATCATTGATTTCAAGTTCTTTGGATAAATGCTCAGTAGTGGGATAGCTGGATTATATGGTACTTCTATTTTTAATTTTTTGAGAATCTCCATGCTGTTTCCCATAGTGGCTGTACCAGCTTGCATTTCCACCAGAAGTGCATGGAGGTTCCCTTTTCTCCACATCCTCTCCAGCATTTGTTGTTTTTTGCCTTGGTAATTATAGCCATTCTGAGTGGTATAAGGTGATATCTCACTGTTGTTTTGATTTGCATTTCCCTAATAATTAGTGATGTTGAACATTGTTTCATGTGCCTGTTGGCCATCTGTATATCTTCTTTAGAAAAATATCTGTTCATATCCTCTGCCCATTTTTTGATTGGATTGTCTTTTTTGTTGTTGTTGAGTTGAATGAGTTCTTTATATATTTTGGAGATCAACCCCTTGTCAGATAGGTGATTTAAAAATATTTTCCCCCAGTTGGTGGGTTGTCTTTTCATTTTGTTCATGATTTCCTTTGCCTTGCAGAAGCTTTTTAGTCTGATGTAGTACCATTTGTCAATTTTTCTTTGTTTCCCTTGCTTGGTCAGACATGTTATTTGAAAAGATGCTGCTAAGATCTGTGTCAAATAGTGTACTGTCTACATTTTCTTCTAGGAGTTTTATAGTTTCAGGTCTTACATTCAAGTCTCTAATCCACTTTGAGTTAATTTTTGTGTATGGTGCAAGATAATGGTCTACTTTCATCCTTTTGCATGTGGCTGTCCGGTTTTCCCAACAGCATTATTGAAGAGACTTTCCTTTCTCTATTGTATGTTCTTGGCTCCTTTGTCAAAGATTAACTGTCCATAGATGTGTGGTTTTATTTCTGGGCTTTCAGTTCTGTTCCATTGACCTGTGTGTCTGTTTTTGTGCCACTATCATGCTGTTTTGACTACTATAACTTGGTAGTATTTTTTGTGTGTGTGTGAGGAACATTAGCCCTGAGCTAATATCTGTTGCCAATCCTCCTCTTTTTGCTGAGGAAGATTGGCCCTAGGCTAACATCTGTGCCCACTTTCCTCTACTTTATATGGGACATCACCACAGCATGGCTTGACAAGTGGTGCCTTGGTCTGCACCTGGGATCTGAACTTGCAAACCCTGGGCTGCCAAAGCTGAGCTTGTGAACTTAATCACTGTGTCACCGGGCTGGCCCCAGCTTTGTAGTATATTTTGAAGTCAGGGATTGTGATGCCTTCAGCTTTGTTCTTTATTCTCAGGATTGCTTTGGCTATTTGGGGTCTTTTGATATTCCATATAAATTTTAGGATTCTTTGTTCAGTTTCAGTGAAGAATGTCATTGGGATTCTAATAGGGATTGTGTTGAATCTTTAGGTTGCTTTAGGCAGTATGGATATTTTAACTATCTTGATTCTTCTGACCCATGAGCATGGAATGTTTTTCCATTTCTTTTAGTCTTCTTCAATTTCTTTCAATAATGTCATATAGTTCAGTGTATAGGCTTTTCACCTCTTTGGCTAAGGTTATCCTAAATACTTTATTCTTTTTGTTGCAATTGTAAATAGGATTGTACTCTTAATTTCTCTTTCTGCTAATTAATTGTTAATGTATAGAAATGCAACTTATTTTTGTAAGTTGATTTTGTACCCTGTAACTTTGCTGTAGTTGTTGATTATTTCTAATAGTTTTCTGATGGATTCTTTAGGGTTTTCTCTATATAGATCATGTCATCTGCAAACAATGAGATTTTCACATCTTCCTTTCCAATTTGGACTCCTTTTATTTCTGTTTCTTACCTAATTTCTCTGGCCAAAATCTCCAGTACTATGTTGAGTAGGAATGGTGAGAGTGGGCACCCTTGTCTTGTTCCTGTTCTCAGAGGGATGGCTTTCAGTTTTTCACCATAAAGAATGATGTTGGCTGTGGGCTTGTCATATATGGCCATTATTATGTTGAGGTACTTTCCTTCTAAACACATTTTCTTGAGAGTTTTTATTGTAAATGGATGTTGGATCTTATCAAATGCTTTCTCTGCATCTGTTTAGATGATCATGTGGTTCTTATTCTTCACTTTGTTAATGTGGTGTATTGCATTGATTGTATTGTGGATGTTGAACCATCCTTGCACCCTTGGAATAAATCCCACTTGATCATCGTGTATGGTCCTTTTAATGAATTGCTATATTCGGTTTGCCAATATGTTGTTAAGGACTTTTGAATCTATGTTCATTATGACATTGGCCTGCAATTTTCCTTCTTTATGTTGTCCCTGTCTGGTTTTGGTATCAAGGTAATGTTGGCCTCATACAGTGAGTTAGGAAGTGTTCCATCTTCTTCAATTTTTTGGACTAATTTGAGAAGGATAGGTATTAAATCTTCTTTGTATGTTTGGTAAAATTCTCCAGAGGAGCCATCTGGTCCTGGACACTTGTTTTGGGGGAGGTTTTTGATTACTGTTTCCATCTATTTACTTGTGATTGGTCTATTCAGATTCTCTATTTCTTCTTGATTCAGTTTTGGGAAGTTGTACTTATGATTAGATAAAGAAGATGTGGTATGTATATACAATGGAATACTACTCATCCATAAAAAAGACAAAATCATCCCATTTGCAACAACATGGATGGAACTTGAGGACATGATGTTAAGTGAAACAAGCCAGACAGAGAAAGACAAATATTGCATGATTTCACTCATATGTGGAATATAACAAATGCATGGATAAAGAGAACAGATTAGTCATTACCAGAGGGGAAGGGGGTTGGGAGCGGGTGAAGGGGGTAAAGGAAAACATATGTGTAGTGATGGACAATAATTAGACTATTTGTGATGACCATGATGAAGTTACTCAGAAAATGATAAACAATAATGTATACCCAGATGTTCATAATGTTATAAACCATTTTTATCTCAATAAAGTTACTGGGGAAAAAATGCTCATATTAAAAAAGCTAAAAATTACAAAAAATAGATTAATAACACCAGTGTGTTTACACATAACTGCAAGGATGTTTTTACATCAGAAGGAAATAATAAATATCCCTGCTTAAAAATTTTTTTTTCAAAGAGAAAATGATCAACCCTGTGATATAAAGAACAGTCCAAGATAAAAATCAATGTCTATTCATATTAAACAGAAAGAAAAAAAAAAAAGAACTATTGGCTCAATAAGTCCAGAAAAGATAAAGGGTATCTAAAGCAGTAGACCAAATATCATATCAGTGGGAAAACATTTAAAGCAATCTTCTTTAGTTGTACACAGTCTGAATTTTGAGCCACTATTTTTAATTGACTGTACCATAATCTCATATAAAGTTATCTGAAGTATTTTACATACTTAATAAGATTGATATTTTTTCATTCTGAACCAAGGTTTTCTTTCCTATTCCTCCTATATTTATGCTTTTTTCTTTTTCATTATTGAAGTAGGCAAATTCTATCTGCAACACTGTACGTTTAATTTTGTGCAGGTTATTTTAAGAATATTAGGTTTTTAATTTCACACAATTATTTTATATTTCACTTTAAATTCATTTTATGAATAGCAAGATGCATATAATAACTTTTTTTAGAATAACGTTATTTCTTGCCCAACACTTTCAATCAATATTTGCAATTTAATCTGAATCACCATCTATCCTTATCATAATTGACATTTCATTTGCCTAATTTGGAGCAACAGTCTTTGAACTGGCATGATTATTTTGATATATACCTTTTGTAATTATTTCCTAGAATGTCCAGAGATATATCTCATGACATTATTTGTTTACACAAAATTTTTCATGGATTCTTATTCATATACCCTCTGACTTTCTTTCTAGACTGTGACTGACATTTGCATTCTTGTATACTTAGGACTAACTGTAAAACCCTGGGACTGTCTAAACTTTATATCATCTTACTTATTAAAACTGTAGTATTTATACCCATGCCCATACTTCTGATACATTTGAACTTATGTAAGGGAAATTTTATTTTATAGGCAATTAATTCAATTCTCGTATACAATGTGCATGGACATCATTATGAACAGCTAATTTCTATAGTGGCAATTTTTATAGAAATGTGTCTTTATAAATAGTGTTTGTAACAATGCTTAACATTATGTTCAATAAAGCATGGTTCCTCTACTATGTTATAGACTCATAAATATGAGGATAGGAAAGTTACAAAGGACTTTGAGCACCCTTTTGTTGAAAATTTTGGGGCACAAACAATGCCTATTCTCTCTTCACTGCTTTTTGGGACAAAGAATCATTCCTGAGCTCTTAACTGAGTGAGGGGCTGGGCTGTCCAACCCAGATATTTTGTAAAATATACAAATCAAGTGAAAGCTTAATTGATTTCAAAGCATTCCTGTCAAAAACAGAATGTGATCAAAAGACATCAACAAAAACACTGTTGTTCCAGAGCCACTGGCCTTCTCTGTGGTAGGTAAGCTCTGTCTTCAGGAAACCCATTTCAATGGTATCTTCATACCCAGCCATCACAGCACCTTATCAGAATGTGGACACTCCCCTCAGTAGTATGTCTGGTACCTTATCCCAGTGAGGGAATGGATGAGTGAGTGGATAGCATATGATATACACTCTAGCTTTTGTATTTCCCTGTCTTTGAATTTCTGCCTTTGTAATTGTTTTAAAATATAGGTTTTCCTCTTATTCAGGAATGACAAGGTCAATAGATCAGGAGATGCCTGCCATCGAAAGGATAGTTTGTTATCCAGAATTCCTAATAGGAGGGCACATGTCAGGCCATGCAGGACCACATGGAGAAGCACCAGCTTTGGTCATGAAGGAGAGGGACAAAGGAGAAAAACATGGACTAGAACCTTTATTACAGTTTCCAAGGGAGGGTACCAATCAGGCAGGGTAAGCAGGCTTAGGATTGTCTAATTTGGACAATTTCTGAGGCATAGGGGTTGTCCCTTGTTGTGTGGTACCTGACTCTGGGGTGATTAGGGCAGAATAACAGTGGTCTTGAGTACGAGAGCCAAATAGAGGAGGTTACGGGGTGTGGGGTCTGGATTGGCTAGTTTATATGTGAAAGATGTGTTCACAGGTGTAGTTTACTATCTCTAGGGAAGTAGCAAATCTTGGGAGGAACAGCTCTCCAATATTAGCAAGGCCTCAAATGTCAAAGTACCAGAAACAAATTAAAATGTATGATTAATACAATAACACAATAAGAATTTCTGATATTTCTTGTTTATTTACTGATATGCATTGAATATAGATTATAATAAATCAACTGAGTGAACTATTAGAGCCACATTCAAATGTTCAAACTATCACATCATGCAGAGTCCAAAATTGTTACTTAGTGCATCCACATCAATATGCTTGGCCAAATCTAAAGATATGTTTTATCCACTAAGGTCTAGAACTCATTAAGTGTATTCCTGCATATATTCCTGCTGTGGGTTGATATAAATAACAATTCTTTCAGTTGTTATAATGGATAAGATTAATTTCCTAGTATAACTTTGTATGATTCCATGGGGCACAATGAGCTTTGCCTGTAATAATGGATTTGGGAACAACGAAGAATGGAAGTCATGTGGGATGAGTGCAATTGGCATTACCATGCAACAGTCCTTCAAGTGAGGTTGGCCTCATCCCCATCAGATAAAATGAGAGGTTGCTTCCCCCAGAATGGGAGTCACACATAGGTTTTGGGATTTGGCATAATCAAATTGCTTTGAATCCAACAAAGTTTGAGTGTTACACTTCTCAGAGTCTCCCTCTCCTCACCCCCATTAATGTCTCAATGTTTACATACAAGACTTGGTAATATTAGCAACTGGGGGGCGGGGTGTTTCCATTTTTGAAAACAAATTGAATTTCAGGCTCTGCATTTGAGTTCTTACATCATCAGCTATACAACTAAAAGAACTTTGAGAATGTTTTGGAAGCATTTGTCCACTGATCATGACTTGATACAAGATACTAAAATATTAAACTTGTAATTATTAGTAATCTTTCCAAAGTAAGAAATAGTTTCTGTATCTTAGTTTCCAGAATAATGGGATATCAAAGGAGTTACTAAGCCTTCCATGCTGTTTCTTTGCCCTTTTTTATAGGGGAACATATGTAATGATTTAAAAATATTTTGCCACTGTATGCTATGAATTGAATCAGTTGCATTTTACAATGAGACGTGATTTCAATTCTTTTAAATTTTACCAGGTAAAAGATCCAGATCTCCATTCTTCTTTCTCTCTTGTATGTAATTATTACTTTTCTGATATTATTAATGAGGAATAAAGGAAAATGGAGATTATTTGACTTAACTTAGCAGAACAAAATTTAAATTATTTAAACATTATGTAGATATGTAATAATGAAACTTTACTTAATATACATTGATATAAAATTAAATTATGCATAAGATCTGTCAATGAGAAGATTCCTTTTGGAACTCTATTAATCAGGGTAGATAACTAATTTGCTAAACTAAAGCATCCCACCATTTATGTTGTCACTTGTAGTGTTGAGAAGCTGGAGCTGGTGTATTGAATTAAGAATACACAGATTA
The DNA here is from genome assembly GCA_031878705.1 of Tapirus indicus. Classification (NCBI taxonomy): domain Eukaryota; kingdom Metazoa; phylum Chordata; class Mammalia; order Perissodactyla; family Tapiridae; genus Tapirus; species Tapirus indicus. The sequence continues at coordinate 88,325,735 of CM062917.1, read as the reverse complement.
TGACCTACTGAATGAGGAGACACAAGCCACCCACACAAATGGCAGCAGGTGGCTCCCTCACCATCTGAGCTCCCACTTTAGGGAAGTGAAACCCACAGGGTCATTTTGATTGAAGGTGCAGTTTCAATACACACACACAAAAGAAGTAGAGTCACAAGATTTAATTTTACTTACACATCCCAGAAGTGGAGGGATGCAATGATCCTGGGTTCAGGCAAGAACATTTGCCTTGTGGTTAAGGACAGCCTTTGGTGTGGTAGCATTTGTATGTGCTGAAATGTGGGTAACCTTAATTATGACTAGTGCCTGGGCAATATCCCTTCAAATTGGGGCACCAAACTGGTGGTGACTATAAGCAGTGAGTCTCCTCATAAACACTGGGCTTACCCATGACTTCCTCCATGATAACAATCATAGGCAGCATGGCTGGGTAAGCAAGTTGAGGTCAGCTCAGCTTGCTGAGGTGGCAATCCAAATGGCTGTGTAGAGTGCCTTTCTTTTGACAAGCCTCTTGTCCATATTTTTATTGACTCATGTGCAGTTGCTAATGGGCTAGCGGTTTGGTCAGGCCAAGGGCAGTGGGATGATTTTCACATTCATGGCTGACGTAACTTCTGTCTTTGCTAAGTGTGGTACCACTGACAGGATGGTATGCTGCTGCTCTCTAAAAGGTTCCATCACATATGGTGATGGCACTGCCATCATGAAGTACAAAGACTCACTTTCTCACTCTGTCAGCTTTTCCCAGGGGCTACCTCAGGTCACCAGAGGCTTAGGCAACAGCGGCATCATCACCAGTTCCTCAAAGACCATGAGCAGGGGACTGAGGAGTGGGTAAGCCACATCCTCCTGTAATTTGGAAAGGCCTGTCAGGTCAAGTTTAGCCCATTCCTGAAGGTACATTTTCCACCTTAGCAAAGACAAATTTATGGCCATGCTGAGATGCTGTTGGAGACATTCATTATCTATGACAAAATAAGCATGTGTGTACTCAGCAGAACAGGCTCCACTCCTAGCTTGGAGTGGAAATCACTAAATTTCATGGACTTAACTCTAAGTGGTTATTTTAAAAGGTGCTCCAAGAAAGGCAAAGTGAAAACTTATGACTGGCATCTTATACTCAAGTCCTTATCTAAATGTCCAGACTCTGTTTTTGAACAGGGCTATCATACTGTAAAAATGCCTGTGCACCAACTCAGAAAAATGAAGTTGTTTCCTCAAAAGTTGTCTTTCTCCAAAGTTTTTTTGCCCCCATCCAATGACTCAATGACACAGATTTTCTTCATTTCTTATATTGTCTTTCTGAAACTTTTTACGTGTTAAATTATAAAATTACTTGTGTGGACATAAGTTTCCAACTCCTTTGGGGTAAATACCAAGAAGTGAAATTGCTGGATCATATGCTCAGACTATACTTAGTTTTGTAAGAAATTGTCAAACTGTCTTCCAAAGTGGTTGAACCATTTTTCATTTTCATTAGCAAAGAATGAGAGTTCAGGTTGCCCCACATCCCCATTAGTGTTTAATGTTGTCACTTTTTCAAATTCTGGCCATTCAAATATAGGTGTATAGTGGTATCTCACTGTTTTTTCAATTTGTTTTTCCCTGATGACATATAATGTGGAGCATCTCTGCATATGTTTATTAGTCATTGATATACCTTCTTTGGTGAAGTGTCAGTTAAGGTCTTTGGCCCATTTATTAATCAGGCTTTTTTCTTAATGTTGAATTTTAAGAATTTTTTGCCTATTTTGGATAACCATCCTTTATCAGACGTGCCTTTCAAAAATACTATCTTCCAGCCTATGACTGATTCTCTCGACATTGTCTTTTGCAGAGCAGAAATTTTTAATTTTTTAAAGTTGAGCTTATCAGTTGTATCTTGCCTTGATCATGGCTTTGGTGATGTATATAAAAAGTCATTGCCAATTCCAAGGTCATCAATATTTTCTGTTATCTTCTAGAAGTTTTATAGTTTTGTGTCTTACATTTAGTTCTGTGGTTCATTTTGAATTAATTTGTGTGAAATGTGTGAGGTCTGTGGCTACATTATTATACTATGTTTTGCATGTGGATGTGCAGTGGTGCTAGTAAAACTTGTTGAGAAGACTTTGTTCCATTGTATTGCCTTGGCTTCTTTGTCAAAAATCAGTTGACTATATATATGTGTCTATTTCTGGTTCCATATTCTGTTTCAATGATCCATTTGTCTGCTCTTTTGCTGATACCATACTGTCCCGATTACTATAGCTTTGGAGTAAGTCATGAAGTTGGGCAGAGATAATCTTTCAACTTTCTTCTTCTTCTTCAATATCCTGTTGCCTGTTTGGTCATTTGCCTCTCCACATATACTTAGAATCAGTTTGTTAATATCAATACAATAAATTGCTGGAAAATTTTTAGGGTTGCATTAAACATATAGATCATGTTGGAATCAAATGATATCTTGATGATATTGCCTTCCTATCTTTGTACATGAAACATATTTCCATTTATTTAGTTCTCTTTCATTTTATTTATCAGTGTTTTATAGTTTTTCTCATCTAGATTTTATAGTTATTAGATTTTTACCTAAGGATTCCATTTTTTGGGGAATGCTAACATAAATGGTATTTTGTTTTGAGTTTTAAATTCTTCTTGTCCATTGCAGGTAGATAAAAATGTATTTAAATTGTGCTTAATCTTGTATCCTGTATTCTTGCTGTAATGGCTATTAGATTCAGGAGGTGTTTTGTCAATTATTTGTATTTCCTATATAGATGATAATGTTATCTGTGAGAACAAAGACAGCTTTATCTCTTTATTTCTCAATCTCTAAGTCTTTTTTTTCTTGTCTTATTGCATTAGCTACAACTCCCAATTCAATGTTGAAAAGGAGTGATGAGAGGAAACATCCTTGGCTTGAATCTGACCTTAGTGAGAAAGCTTTAAATCTCTCACAATTAAGCATTGTGTTAGCTGTAGGTTTTTCATAGATCATCTTTATGAAGTTGAGAAAGTTCTCCTTTTTAATTTAGTGTGAGTTTTTTTCATGGATAAATGATGGCTTTTATCAAATGCTTTCTCTGCATCTATTGATTTGGTTATGTGATTTTTCTTTCTTAGTGTGTTGATGTGACATATTACTTTAATTTACTTTTGAATGTTGCACATATTTGGGATCCGATAAAATTTTTAGGAAAAAATCTGTATTCTTTTGTTTCATTTTAAATTCTATTTCTAACTGAATGGAATTTCTTATATAACATCTCATAAATTATAGATAAATTGCAAAAAGTATTTTTACTATTTCTCTTTTGTAGATGTATGTGGTGGTTAAATACATGGCAACTTCCAGATAATTTATGTGATTTTTAAAATATTAATATTATTATTTTAAAGACAACAGGGCAAAATCTAGGAACTAACTTCTATTTTAATTATTTAGTTTTAGTAATAGGTAAGATGTAACATTCAGAATTTCAAAGATAAATGGCCCACACAGAATTCTCAATGTTGTCCACAAATCATTTCTGAACTAAAGCAAACTGAAGACATTTTAAAATACATATAGCGTATAAAATCCAACACCATTAGAGCTATCATTTTTAACAACGTTATTCAGACAGAGTCAAAATAATCTTAGAAGTATGCCAAATAATACATAGCCAAGAAAGTAGTAAATATATTCATCAATCCAAATAAATGCTGACACTAAAGCAAAAATAAAAATTATCTCATGAATTATATGCATATTCAATAAGACACAAGAAATTAAAAATATGCATGCTTGTATGGTTCTAATTGGTGTTAAAGTGTTTTTCTCTTTGCTTTACACAGGATGAGAGTAAAGATAATGATTAGAATTTGATAACTCAGTGTGACATTAAAATTTTTTTGTTAACAAAAAAAGAAAGAAAAAGGCTTAGCGTGTGTGTGTGTTATTCTGGGGAAAAATTGAATGGAACTCATATTCAAAAGAGAATAAGAAAATATTAACAAAAACATTAAACATTATTATATTAATAAGAATAAAATTAAACAAAAACATTTCAGCACATTAACTAAATATGAATATATAAGTTCCAAATAAAAATGAAGAATTTTGTCACACTGTATACAAAAAAACCCTCTGTGCATTACTTGAAAAAGGCACATAGAAATTCATAAGCTATAAAACCTTTTAACTGGACACAATGCAAACACTAAAGAAGGAAAAGTTCATGCTACAATGTGAGACAAAGCTGATATAATGCTAAGAAATTAACATACTTCTCTCAGTAGTTGATGGAATAAAGGGACAAAAGCAGAATCAAAACAGAAAATTTAATAAACAAGAGTAATAATAAATTGATAACAGTGACACATAGTAGCTATGCTCCCAACAACTGCAGGTTAATTATTCTTTTCAGGAATACATCAAACATTTGCAATATTTGATCAATTTCTGAGACATAAAACATGCCGCAAATTTTCAAAATATTGAATTTTTTACACAGTGTTTTCTCTTGTTACAATTCAATTGAGTTAAAATTATCAATCTCTTCTCTCTCTCTCCATCTGTACCCTATCTATCTGTCTATCATCTATCTATCTATCTGTCTATCTATCTGTCTATCTATCTATCTAAACACACTTTTATTGAACCTAGGTGTCAACAAGCTACCAGAGTAGAAATTATAACATATTTGAACTGATTTATATGAAGCACTATTGTATATAATGATGTATATACTATTGCTTTTAAAGTATATCAAGACCAAAGTTTGAATATTTTGATTTTTATCTCAAAAATAAAACAAACTAATAAAAAAATAAAATAAATAGATGGAATAAAATGATAAACATAAGAATGGAAAATAATGAAATGGAAAACAAGCATACCACAAAGAGAATTTAAAAAGGCAAGTGTTTCTTGAAAAAGCAAGAAATATAGTAAAACTTGGGCAAAACTAGCCAAGCTTAAAAAAAAATGATAGAAACAAATTTTTAAAAATAGAATAAGATTATTATAAATTATTTATACCAATAAATATAATTATTAAAATATAATGGGCATCTGTCCTCCCTAACAAAAACAATGACTCATCAAAATTAAGAAATAGGAATTATGGGGGGCGCCCGGTGGCGCAGCGGTTAAGTTCACGCCTGGCAGCCCGGGGTTCGCGAGTTCGGATCCTGGGCACCCGCCGACGAACTGCCTGTCAGCCACGCCATGGCGACGTCCCATATAAAGTGGAGGAAGACGGGCACGGATGTTAGCTCGGGGCCAGTCTCCTTCAGCAAAAAAGGGGGAGGATTGGCAACAGATGTTAGCTCAGGGCTGGTCTTCCCCACAAAAAAAAAAAAAAGAAATAGGAATTATAAGTTGTGATATGACTATTGAACAGAAATCAGAGATTGAACACTATATCTATTACTGCCTAACAAATTATCATAAAATTAATGGCTTAAAACAATAAATCTTTATAATTGCATAGTTTCCATGGATTAAGAATGAGGACACAGTTTAGGTGGGTCCTATGCTTAAGGTTTCAAAAGGCTGTAATGAACGTCTTGGCCAGGTTGAGTTTTTATCTGGAGACAGTGTCCTCTTCCAAGCTCATGTGACTGTTAGCAGAATTTATATTTTTGCAGCTGTAGGATTCATGCTGGCTTACTTCTTCAGGACCAAGAGCAGAATATCTCTGCTTTCAAGAAGGACCCAGTCCTTTTTCAAAGGACTCACTTAATTATGTCCAGCCCACCAAGAACAATCTCCCTTTGGATTAACTCAAACTTAAATGAGTAGGGACCTTAAGTGCATTTGCAATGCCCCTTCTGTCATGTAACATAATCATGGAAGTGATATCACATAATAGTCACAGGTTATGCCCATATTCAAGAGGAGGAATTATACAGAACATGTATAGAAGCAGGAATATTGGGGATTGCCTTAGAATTCTGCCTACCAAAAATGCCTTTCCTCATGGAATGTCCCAGGTCTAAATTACATCTCACAAACGAGCTAGCAAGAAATTTAAAAGTAAATAAATTTATATATACACAAACTCTTTAAAAATATAAAAAAGAATACTTGCCTTAATTTATTTTATGACAGGATTACTTTAGCATAACCTTGATATAAAATTTCCATTAAAAAAAAAGGAAAAAGCTACAGGCCATCAATGAAAGTAGATCCAAAAAATTGTTTCATTTACCAATTTATCTATCTATATGTATGTACATATACATATATATACACATTTATATTTATATATATAAAATGTCTAAATAAAATATTAGCTAAGAAAATCCAGTAAAGTATAAAAATAATTACATATCTTGATACAGTAGGTTTATTACAGGAATATTATTTTTAAATATTAGAAAATTAAATAATATATTTCAATAGCACAACATATTAATGGTAAAAAACATACATTTCAATAAATGCTAAAAAATGAAGAATTTAAAACCCATTTATGATTAAAAACAAGTAGTGAAATAGGGGTAGAAATGAACTTTAATTTTTAAAATTAATTATAAATATTAATAGCTTTTTGTTTGTGCTTCAAATAAAGAAAAAATGTATGCTAATTTACAGGTTTTAATCAATATTGTAGTATAGAGAGTTATGAAGTAAGGCAAAGACAAAAATAAAATAAATGACTGTAAATTTTAAAAAATTGTAATTTTTGTCAAATATATTTGGATATATGAAAAAATATATTTATCAATAAACCATACATTTTATACGGTTATCAGTAAAACATTATAATTTTCTTAAAATAATCAGAATTTATTATTTAAGAATGTACAAGTTAAAAGTATTAATAATAAACTGTTTCATAATTTACTAAATTTATTAATGCATTTGGTATCAATAAATTAACATACTTTTCAAATCATTACACAAGGTTAACTGAATTTATATGTGAATAAATTTATATTATCAAAAGTAGAAAATATCCAACAATGAATGCACATATGATTTTTGAGAATTCCATATAAAAATACTAAAATAATATGATGCTACTTAGAACATAGATAAATACCTATAGTTCATCTTAATATAATGATATAAAAATATGGACTCTTGTCTTCTGATATTTTATTCTCAAAATTCTAAGTAAGCATGAAGCATAATGTCTTCTCATTATGACTTTATTCTTCATTTCAAAATTTCTTACTTTTCAATCCTGTTTACATTTGAGGAATATTAATTTTTATATGGTTGGGATACATTAAATCATTCTGCAGAATTTATCAAATAGCTTTTCCTTAGTGATTTGAATATCTACATCAATTAAATTCTAAATTGTGATGATACAATTAAAGGTGATTTTTATTATTGTTACTATTCATTTTACTCTTTTATTTCCAAAATCAGATGTTGCATATAATCAATGTTAAGATCATATGAAAATGTCAATATAATGTTAGTTGGAATTTTATTAAGATTCTTTAATTTAGAAACAATAGAAATATTTTTGTGTGTTCTAATAAACTTTATTTGCAAAAACTGATAGTAGGCCAGATTTGGGTCACAGGCTGTATTTTGCCAACTCTTGAACTATAGTACAACATTTAAACTCTTTACCCTGGCAAACAAAACTTCCACTCTTTTAAACATACTTTACTCATCAATCTTACTTTTTCAGACCCAGTTCTGGTTTTATACTGTCTTTGGTCATAATACTTAACCCCTCTGAGCTTCATTTTCTCATCTGTTAAAAGTGGAAATAATACCACACATGAATAACACAATTGTTGTGAAAATTAAAGAAAATATATACGATTACTTATCAAGTGTCCTTTTATTCACCTCACTTCCTGTGCTCTCTGTCCCAGCCAAAATACTTATCATTCTTGTACAAGGCTTTTCTCACCTCTCCTTCCTGCTCTTACTGTTCGCTCAATGACCTTCATACTCATTTTCATGTGTTCATATTCTTCCCATTCTTCTATTCCTGGCTTAATTGCCAAAGTCATGAAAGATTCCTTTATCTCTCTTAGTCAGAAGTAATTGCTGTTTTCTCAAGTGAAAAGTCACTTTGTGCGTCTATTTTTTAAAAAATTGAGGTAAAGTTAGTATATAACATTATGTAAGTTTCACATGTGCAATGTTATAGTGTGACATCTGTAAACACTACAAAGTAATTACAACCAAAAGTCTAGTTACCACCCATTACCATAGAATTGATCCCTCTTACTCATTTTGCCCACCCTCCATCTCCTTGTCCTCTCATAACTACCAATCTGTTCTCTGTAAATACGAGGTTTTGTTTGTTCATTTGTGTTGCTTGTTTAGACTCCACATATACATGAAATCATGCTATATTTGTCTTTTTTTATCTGACTTATTTCACTTAGCATAATACCCTTAAGGTTCATTCTTGTTGTTGCAGATGGCAAGATTTAATCCTTTTTATGACTGAGTAGTAGTCCATTATATATCTATATAAGAACACCTTTTATGTAAATTGTATAAATACTTATTAAATATTTATAAATAAAATAAATTATATAAACTGTATATATATATATACATATATATATATGTGTGTATATATATATATATATATATATATATGTCACATCCTTATTCAACTCTTAGGTTGTTTCCATATCAGCTAATGTAAATAATGCTGCAATGAATATAGGGGTGCATATATATTTTTGAATTAGTCTTTTAATATTCTTTGGATAAAAACCCAGAAGTGGAATAGCTAGATAGTATAGCAGTTTTATTCTTAACTTTTTGAGGACTCTCCATCCTCTTCTCCATAGTGGCTGCATAAATTTACATTTCTACCAACAGTGCACAAGTATTTTTTCTCTACATCTTCTCCAACACTTGTTATCTCTTGTCATTTTGATAATATCCATTTTAACAGAGGTGAGGTGACATCTTACTGTGGCTTTGATTTACATTTTTCCAATTATTAGTGATGTTGAACATTTTCTCATGTACCTCTTTGCCATCTCTATGCCTTCTTTGGAAAAATGTCATTTAGTTCCTCTGCCCATTTTTTAATTGGATTTGTTGTTGTTGTTGATGATGAGTTTTCTGAGTTCTTTATATATTTTGGATATTAACCCCTTGTCAAATAAATGATCTGCGATTGTCCTCTCTCATTAAGTAGGTTGCCTTGTTGTTTTGATGATGGTTTACTTTATTGTGCAGAAGCCTTTTACTTTGATATAGTCCAATTTATTCATTTTTGCTTTTGTTCCCTTTGCCTTTGAAGTTATATCCACAGAAACATCACTAAGATCTATGTCAAGGAGCTTACAGCCTACATTTTCTTCAAGAAATGTTTTGTTTTTCAGGCCGAACATTTAAGTCTTTAATCCTTTTTGTGTTAATTTTTGTGTATCATGTAAGATAGTGGTGTAGGTTCATTCTTTTGCATGTGGATATCCAGTTTTCCCAACACCACTTTATTGAAGATACTGCCCTTTCTCAATTGTATGTTCTAGGCTCCTTTGTCAAAAATTAATTACCCATACATGCATGGATTTATTTCTGAGCTTTCAATTCTCTTCCATTAATCTGTGTATCTGTTTTTATGCCAGTAGAATACTGTTTTGATTGCTACAGCTATGTAGTATAGTTTGAAATCAGGGAACATAATACCTCCAGCTGTGTTCTTCTTTCTCAAGATTGCTTTAGTTATTTGGGGTCTTTTTCAGTTCCACACAAATTTTAGAATTATTTGTTCTAGTTCTGTGAAAAATGTCATTGGAATTTTGATGGAAATAGCATTGAATCTGTATATTGCCATGAGTAGTACAGACATTTCAACAATATTAATTCTTCCAACCCATTAGCATGGAATATTTTTTCATTTATTTGTGTCTTCTTCAACTAGGATTAATAAAAAATATTTGAAAACTTTTATTTTACTATGAGGTAAGATAATAGCAGTAACCAAATGACCTTTCTAAATTTTATATTTTCTTCATAGTAATACTGCTAATTCTTGTAATGATTTTCTTTTCTAATCAAAAGAACATATATTCTTTTGTTTTAATTGCTATTTTTTTCATCAAATAAGAAAGCACACTGTTGGAAGGAATTAATACTATGACCTGACCCCTAGCACAAAGACAATGTCCACAGCCCATGCCTCTGTGGATTACTATTTGACAGATCAAATGACTGGCCATATGTGATTATAAAATTGCTGAAAGTACTAACACGGTCATGGAGACTGGCCAAACAGTTGAAGATTTCTTACATTTATCTAAAGGAAGTTATTGCAGGTATATTTCATTTTCATGTGAAACTGCCAGCACAACTCTGAATATGACCAACCTCCAATGGCACCATAAATGCTTTTCCCTGGTCTGTGCTTCCAGGAATGCAAAGTCTGCCTTTTCTTCTGGTCTCTGTCAGTGACACATTCCACCCATATTTGTTCCTTCTTCTGATGCAAGTGTTTACTCAGAGAAACTTTTACTCCTCACAGGTCAGTATAGTCATGTGCTGCATAATGACATTTTGGACAATGACAAACCACATAGATGGAAGTCCCATAAGGTTATAATGGAAGTAAAAAATTCCTATCACCCAGTGATGCCATAGCCATTTAACATCGTAGCACAATGCATGATTCAGGTGTTTGTGGTGATGCTAGTGCAAACAAACCTACTGCACAGTCAGTCATATAAAAGTATAGCACATACAATAATGTACAGTACATAATACTTAATAATGATAATAGATTACTATGTTATTGGTTTATCTATTTACTATACTATACTTTTTATCATTATTTTAGAATGTACTCTTTCTACTTACAGAAAAAATGTTACTGTAAAACAGTATGCCAAAGTACACCAGTAGCAGCCTCATATATCATATTTCTCATGTTTACTACATCTCTTGATTGCATCACTTTCTATTATGCTTGATTTACTCTCATTTGTTTTATTCATCATGACCCCTAAGTGGACAAAATCCACTGATAATGTTACCAGGAAGAGGTCACATCGAATGATTGACAAGGAAATAAAATTAAAAGTGACTAAAAACTACAGATGTGGAAAATCTGTGATGATTATTGTTCACCAGTCAGGTATATCCTATTCCACCATAGCTGCAATCTTGAAAAACAAGAACAAAGTGATGAAAGCTGTTAAAGGATTTGCTTCATTCAAGGCAACAAAACTAACAAAAATTTGAGACAGGCCTATATCAGACATGGAGAAACATCTAAGAACTAGATTGAAGACCAGATATAGAAGCATATCACTCTTAGCACCATGATGATCATGGGCAAAGCAAAAAGTGTGTTTGCAATGTTGAAGGAAAAGACTAGACCCAACTATGATGTTGAATTTGCTTCTAGATCTAGGTCATTTAAATGATTCAAGAATCATTATTCATTATATAATGTGAAAGTGAGTGAAGAATCTGCAAGTGCTCATGTGAAGGCAGCTGAAGAACTTTGGAAACTCTAAGTACATTGATTGTGGAGGAAAATTACTTGTCAGGCAAATATTCAATATGGATGAAACCTCCCTATACTGGAAACAGATGCCTGAAATTATTTTCATTTATAAGGAGGCTAAGTCAATTCCAGGCTTCAAGGCTTTCAAAAACAGGATGACAGTGTTTTGGGGGGGGCAATCTTGCAAGCTACAAATTGAAACCCTCTGTGATCTGGCACAGTGAGAACCCCAGGGCCTTCATTTATGTCAATAAGCACCACTGCCAGTGTACTACAGGAACAATAGGAAGTCATGAATGATCCAGCTTCTTTTCAGAGATGCCCTCCTGAACTGCTGTGCCAGTGAAATTAAGAAGTACTGTGTGGAGGAGACCATACCTTTCAAGGTTTTGCTTATTGTTGATAATGCTCTCTGGCATCCTCCTTTTATTGGTGGTATTATCCCAATATCATAGCAGGGTTTCTTCCTCCAAACACAACCTATTTGATCTAACCAATGCATTAAGGAGTCATAGCAGCAAAGTAGGAACTTTGCCCAGGCTATTACTGCAGCTGAGGAAGACATTGATACAATTCTGGAAAGATTACAACATCTATGACTGCACCAAAAACCTTGCCTGGGTTTGGGTTGATGTCACCGAGAAGTGTATTAATGGCATCTGGAAGAAGACTCTCAAGGGATTCATCTATGACTCCAAAGAATTTACCAAGGATGAGGAAGTTGCAAAAGTCAACATGGCTGTGGTTAGATGGCAAACATCTCTAATCTGGCTGTGGAGGAGGATGAATTTGAGGAGCTTCTAGAGGAGGTTCCTGAGGAATTGACTAATGAGGAGTTGTTGAAACTGGAACAGGACCTCATAGCTAAAAAATAGGCAGGAGAAAAGGAAACTTCAGGAGAAGAAAAAGAAGAAACCCTGAGAAATCTTACAGTGAAGTGTTTAGTAGAAATTTTTGCAGACTTCAACAAGTTCCTTAAAAGTTTGAAAACATAGACACCAATGCCAAAAGGTTCTCATTAATAGAGAGAAATATGTATGGTGTGCTATCTGCTTACAAACAAGTCTATTATGGAAAAAGAAATAAACCAAGCAAACCACCATGGGCATATTTTTGAAAAGAATGACATCTCCTCCGGAAGAGTCTCAGGCAGGTCCTTCAGGAGGTATTCCAGCTGAAGGTATTGTTACCATAAGACGTGACAGCTCCATGTGTGTTATTGTCCCTGAAGAGTTTCCAGTGGGACAAGATGTGTAGCTAGAAGACAGTGATATTGATGATCCTGACCTTGTGTAGGCCTAGGTTAATGTGTGCATTGAAGGACAATGATATTTTATACAACAAACACATCAAATATTAACAGGCATTTATCACAGGGTTTAGATAATTCTTGTTTCATAATTATATATAAATGTTGGAAAAACTTGCAAAACCAACAAAAAAGAATGAATCTTATGATTGGATGGAGTAATGATACCAAGTGTGTGTTTAGTTAATACAGGCTAGCATCTTGGTTAACATTACACAGGTATAGTGTGAGTTACCAGCTAAGTGACTTAGGGTGCATTCTTTAGCCATTATTGGTTTTAGTTCTTTAATTTAAAAAATTAATTAGTAGTAGTTACTTTGAAGGATTTTTGTGAATAAATATAGGAAAATATGGGAAAAATCATGTGAAGCACTTAGACCTGTAGACAGGCATGCCATCATCATCATCATCAAGATCATTATTCCAAGACTAGGACAATCTAGTTTCTTTCCACTTCCAATTTTGCCAGAAAGAGGGAAAGGGAAAAGGCAACTTTGGGATAAGGAATGGTGAGTGGACAGAGAAGTAAACAGTCAAATAATAGACAAATTATGCCATAATTGATGTGGAATCTGGAAAACATATCCCTTTTAAGAAAGAAGAAAAAAATAAGGCAAATGAGACAAAAAGAAGAGAAGTTCAAGAATGTGAAAACAGTAGGAAAGAAGAATAAAGGGAGGGGTAACGGAATTAAAATCAACATAGTTAAAAAGAAATTGATTTTCATGCAAATATGTTAAAGTTCACAGGAAAACTAGAAGCAAATTTAAAAATAAGATATACATTTAATGTTAATAAACTAAATACAAATTTAGAAAGAATTAAATTTTGAAATAAATGAAAATTTAGAAGAAATTGAAGGTAAATTTTAACTTATTTGTACATTTATTTAAATTTTACATAAATTTTTGTGAAGCTTAAAATTTACAAATACTAAGTGTGAGAATAAAAAGTGGTGTTTTTGTATAATTATTCTCTTCCTGGGTGTGTAAGGATAACATATTTTTTTTCTCATTTTGGACTCTAATGAGCATTGTCCCATTTTCAAACCAATGTCACTACTCTTAAAAATGTAATTATGTGATTGCCAATGATATCCACTGCCAGTATACTGTGATCACAAATTCTCCTAAAGACTGTTGTGACTGTAGTATCTGCAAGCCCAATGTTGCAGGATTAATCATTTCATTCACCAATTAAATGGAGCTCATAAAAATATCCTGAACAATACAAACAAATGAAATAGAAAAAAATAACAAATTTAAAATTACTCATTTTTATTAACTATTGTAAAAATAAATTGGGAAAAATCATGACCAGGAATTGTAATAAAATACATGAAATTTGAAAATATCATAAAGTCTTCCCAAGTTGTAATAAAACCAGTGCTGGTGAAGATGTGAAATGAAAAACAATATTATACTACAATAAGGAACTATTGATGTGAACATAACAATTGAAAGATTTCCACTGGGTTGCAAATTGCCAAGACAGTCCACTGACATTTAGACCAACCCAATATTATGAATGCAGTATTCCGTGTAGCAACACGGATGGTATAATAAGTACCTAATAATGTTACAACAATTTGTATAAACCAAATAATTTTATACACAGTAGACAATGGAGTCATTGATATTGTAGATATTTATAACTTTAGTGTCATTTTTTCATCAAATATTTTGCCAAGGGCCACCTTCATGTCCCTGTTTCTTAGGCTGTAAATGACAGGATTCAGGCTTGGAGGTAACAGAGAATATAACACAGACATAAAGAGGTTCAGTGATGATGGGGATTTCAATGTTGAAACTAAATATGCAATAAATCCAGAAGAGAGGAACAAAGTCACCACAGTAAGATGGGGTATGCAGGTGGAGAAAGTTTTAAACCTGCCTTGTACAGATGGAATTCTTAGAACAGTGGAGAAAATATGAACATAGGAAACAACCATTAAAACAAAACACACAAAGGCAAAACAACAACTAGCAATAATAAACACATATTCTAGAATTTGTTCCCCAGAACAACAGAGTGTGAGCAATGATGGAATATCACAGAAGAATTGATGAACTATGTTTGACCCACAGAAATGGACAGAGAATGTACCTGCTGCATGAATGAATCCATAGACACAACCACTGAACCATGATGCTGTCACCATCGGCACACAGGCACTTCTATTCATGATGGTCTCATAGTGCAAAGGGTGGCAGATGGCAGCATAGCGGTCATAGCACATCACTAGAAGGAGGGCAAACTCTGTGCCAGCCAAAAAAATAACAAAAAATACCTGTGAGGCACATCCCATGTAGGATATGGAATGGCTGTTGTTCAGGGAGTTCATGACATATTTAGGGACTGTAACAGATATATAACAAATATCAATCAAGGACAAATTTTTTAGGAAGAAATACATTGGGGATTGGAGATGCTGGTCAATGGTAGTGATGAAGATAATGAGGAAGTTTCCCATCAGTGCTGCCAGGTAAATCAGGAAGAAGAAAGTGACATACAGTCTCTGTAGATCCTGGTCATCAGGGAATCCCATGAGCAAAAATTCTTTTATTATAGTCACATTGGTTAATTTAGCAGGCATGATGATTCTTGTCTGTGAAAACATTAGAACAATTCACTTGTATCCTCAGAATCTGTTTCTTTTTGTTGGTTCTATTATTCATTGACCATGAGGTTATACCCAGGGTAAATCATATCTCACAAAGTATAATTTTTTCAATGCATGTTAACTAAATTATATTAAGATATTCATTAAAGCAAGTTAGAATATTTTATATGATAGTCTGGAATTTATGTATAAAATAGATAAGTATACCTCACATATCCATAAATGAAGGATTTTTCTGAGTGTGGTGGAACAGGTTAAAAATAGCATGGAATCTTTGAATAAAATACTGTGGTTGTTTTTACCCATACTTGGAAATTTGCTTTAGTTCAATGTGAACTGTTTTGTTGATATATTTGAAGACTCAGTAGAAATAATTGAGAAATTATTTCTTTTTTGACATTTTTCTACCCTATTATAGCATAGAAAAGTGAGGGAGAGGAGAGATGGGTAGTGCTAAAATTTGCTTTACAGTTTTTTCTATGACAATGATAGATACTGTGACAATAATATACATCTTTCACAGTCAGTATTATAACAAAATCACTAACATATTTACAAAGGCTTCAGGTAAAGTAGATAATACAAGTCAATGGAATCCTAGAAGTATTTACACATTCTGCTGAGTCCATACCAATTATTTGGAAACAAATTGATTGACAATAATTCCTTCAATCAGGACAAATGGCTGCCATACATCTAACAAATAAAGTTAAAATACAATGCTGTGTTATTTTCCTGAATGAGAGTAGAATGTAAACAGGTGATATAAACTTACCTACTTATACATTTCTTGATATAAAATATGGCTTTGGGAAGCTAATATTGGATGCATATATGTTTGAAGGAAATCCACTTACCTAATAAAAATCTAGTTTCCCTAATTTCAAGGGTCCATTCTTTAAAACACTGTGGAACTGAAAACCAAGAATAAGGCTAATAAAGGACACTTTCCAACATAGGAAGAAAACCTGGATGAGGCGAATATTTTGTCCAATATTGCTATTGCTCTGTTTATCAGCACATTTAAAGAGTGGTAAAGTTCTCCCCACTGGCAAGCATAGGTTCAAAAGATACCTATGTAAGTCTCCCATTTTTGTAGGTGGTTACAATTGACTAATTACAATGGGAGCTAATTAATTGAAGTAGCCAGGAGTTCTAATGCTGCTTCATGTCGTCATCATAGACAGTGAGGGTTGGAAGTGCAAATAATTAATTGGCTGTACATTTCCATAATTTTTCTACCCAGTAGGGACCTTCCATAAGACCTATCTAATTAATTACAGGAATACTATTAATAAACTGTTGTAAAACTTTATGCTGTAAGGTAAAGGAATTATTTGAATTTGTGAATTCATACCTGGGAAAAGTATTTGATTGTGTCATTTTATTTTGCAACTTACTTTAACATTCTTTAATATTTCCTTTTTCATTTTCACTCCTATTTTCTTTCCCTGGGAGAAACTATTAATTATTTTTCTGTATTTATTTTTGCATTTTCCTGTGTATTAGCAATATTCAGATGCACAAAAATACATTATATCTACATATTTATGTACTACATATTTATCTTACTATATTTCTTCTACGTGCTTATTTTTTCTTAACATATTTTCCAGAAACAAATACTGTATTGTTACAAATGTTGAAGTCTTGCTTTTTAATGTTTGCTTATATTTTAGAATATGGATGAGAAAAATATTTAAAACTTTTCTGGTACTTTTTATTTTTCATAAATTCTGTGTGTTATTAAAATATTTTGAAGATATGTGCAAATATCTTTATAAAATAAAGTTTAAGGGTAATTAATTGATTAAATAGCTTTAAACTTTTGCACGTACCAGGAAATAACCTTCCAAAAATGTATGACAAATTTGTACTTTGTATCAACAACATTATATTTATGCACATGTCTGCCTGCAGGGGAGGTTTTCATTTATGAAATTTCATTTTTTTTTGGTAAAAATTATCTCTTCACTTGTGCAATTAGAGGCTACAATATTTCTAATGAAGTAATCTTGGGTTAAAAACATACAG
The DNA here is from genome assembly GCA_031878705.1 of Tapirus indicus. Classification (NCBI taxonomy): domain Eukaryota; kingdom Metazoa; phylum Chordata; class Mammalia; order Perissodactyla; family Tapiridae; genus Tapirus; species Tapirus indicus. Next base: position 88,308,349 of record CM062917.1, on the reverse strand, counting down.
AAATGCAATATATTTGACAAGAAAAAGACAAAATATGAGGTGCAAATAAAGTTGTGATATAGTAAGAAAATGACACCAGATGGTAACCAAGTCTACAAACAATAAATAAAAGGTTAACATAAGAAGTCCTGTAGATATAGTCTTGCTTGCTTTCCTTTCTCTTCTGGTTTCTTTAAAATACATACAATTTATAAAAAGTAATGCGTATGGGTGTGTGTGTGTGTCTGTGTGTATATACATATATTTGTAATGTATCACATGCCATCTATATAACACACCAAAGAGGGGAAAATAAGTGGGTTTATATAGGAATAACATTTTTATATTTCACTGTAATTAAGTTAGTATAACCCTACAGTATATTTTGATAAGTAAAAATGTGTATTGTCACCCATTCATGATAAAAGAAACTCACAGCAAGCTCAAAATAAGAAGAATCCTCCTTAACTAGAGGAAAATAATCTACAAAAAATCTGCAGTTTAGCTAATACATGCTTGTAAGAAATTAGATTCTTTCCCACAAGATCAGAAACTAGGCAAAGATGTCCCTCTCACAACTTTTATTTCACATTGTACTGGAAATACTAGCTAATGCAATAAGATAAGAAAAAGACATAAGAGATATACAGATTGAGAAGGAAGGAACAAAGCTGTCTTTATTCACAGATGACATGATTGCCTACCTAGAAAATCCCAAAGATTTGATAAAAACCTGCTGGTACTAATAAATAATTATTACAAGTTTGCATGATACATAATTAATATACAATGTGAATTGCTTTCCTGTAAACCAGAAGTGAATAGTTAGAATTTATCATTAAAAACACATTCTTACTTACATTATCATAAAAAATGCTTAGCTGTAAGTGTAAAAATATATTTATAAGATCTATATTAAAAAAACTACAAAATGATGAAGAAAAATCGTAGAACTAAGAAAATGAAGAGATATTACATGTTCATGGATAACATAACCCAATATTTCTAATATGCCAATATTCCCAACACAATGGATAAATTCAATGTTTCTGTTGTTAGTGCCATCCAGTCAATTCTGACTCCTAGCAACCCTGTTTATAGCAGAGTAGAACACTGCCCCATATTTTTGTGCCATTCTCTCATCTCTGGCACTATATAAGCCAAGATTCTGCTGCTATTCATAGAATTTTCATGGCCAATTTTTTCAGAAGTGTGGGCCAAGTCATTCTTCCTACTCTGACTTAATATGCAAGCTCCACTGTAACCTGTTCACCATGGGTAACCCTGCTGGTATTTGAAATACTGGGGACATAGCTTTCAGCATCAAAGCAACAGTGGCTGCCACAGTATGACAGCTGAAATATGGGTGGTGGTGTTCTCTGACTGGGAAATAAACCCAGAATGCAGCAGTTAGAGCACCAAATCTTAACCACTAGATCACCAGGTTGGCCATAAATTTGATGTAATTCCAATCAATAATCCAGCAAATAATTTTGACAAATCTAACACTTTTTCATGATAAAAATATTGAACAAACTAGAGAAAGAAAAAACGTTCTTCAACTTGAAAATGATCTTCTACACAAAACACACAACTAATATTATACTTAATGTGAAAGACTGTATATTTTAACAATAAGGTCAAGAACAAGACAGATTCAACTCTTACCACTTCTGTTTAGCATCATTCTAATAGTTCTAGACAGGGTAATCAGCAAGAAAAATAAAATAAGAAACATCCATATTTGAAAAGAAGAAAAATTATCTCTTTTTGCAGATAGTACAAATATGTAGATAGAAAACTGTAAACAATTGCACAGAAGTATAAAATTTAAAAACAAAATTCAGAAAAATTGTGGAATAAAATATCAGTATACAAAAGTCAATTGTATTTATATACACTAGCAAAGAATAATTTAAAAATGAAAATGAGACTATAATTCTATTTACAATAGAAGCAAAAATAATGGAAAGTCCAGAGATAATCTGATACATCTATAGTCAATTGATTTTTGACAAAAAATCCAAGACAATTTAATGGGGAAACTAATAATCTTTTTAAAGAAAATACTGTGGGAAAATTGGATATATACATGAAAGTAAATTAACAAAATTGGATCCATAAGTCACACCATGCACAAAAACTAACTAAACATGTATTATACAACAAAATGTAAGGACTAAAACTTTATAACACTTAGAAGTAATTGTGAGTAACACCCTATGAACTTAGATTAGACCATGTTTTAATAGATATAATATCAAAAGACAAGAACTGCCAAAAATAGACAAATTAGAGTTTATCAAAATTGAAAATTTATGTGATCCCAAAACATAATCAACATAGTGAAAATCAATCCATTTTTTTGGAGGAAATATTTTCAAATTATATATCAAATGAGAGACTTTCATGTAGCATGTATAAAGAACTCTTACATCCCAATAATACAAAGCCAAATAAACAAAATAAAAACTTGCACAATTTGCATAGACATTTTTCAAAAGAAAAATGATTGTCACATGAAAAAACTGTAAATATCATTAATCATTAAGAATAAACATATTGAAACTATGAGATATTACCTTATACACACTAGGATGACTGTAATCAAAAAGTCTGTGAGTAACAAGAGTTACCAAAGGTGTGGAGTAATTGAAATCCTCATTCATCGGGAAAGGAGAGATAAAATGTGCAGATATGTTGTAAAACTGTTTGGTAGTTCCTCAACATATTCAACACAGAGTTACCTGCAATATCACTGTTAAGTATACACCCAAGAAAAATAAACACATATATGCAAATATACACATGTACAGAACAAACTGTACATAAATTTCATAGCATCAAACATGTCCATCAACTGATGAGTGGTAAACACAATGTGGTATATTCATATAATTGAATATTATTTGTCCTTAAAAAAGAAATGAAATACTTATACTGCTCCATTGTGATGAACCCTCAAAAATCATATGAAGTGAATGAACTCAATATAAATATATTACATATTTTACAATTTTATTTATAAAAATCTCTAGAATAGGCTGATCCATAGAGATAGAAAATAGATTAGTGGTTATTCAGGGCTGGGGGATGGGTCAGGTGGAAATGGGGTGGGGAGTAATTACTAAAGGGTTTATGTTTTCTTTGACTGTGGTGATGATTGGACAAATATGGAAATACACTGAAGAACATCAGATTGCACACATTAATGGGTTTATTCTATGGTACAGAAATTATCTCAATAGAAATGTTATGAAAATGATAAAAGAAATGCAGAGGAGCAGTTCAAGAACATAGAGAACATATACAAAGTAGAACAGTGAAGAAAATATTGGAAACTACAATTCTTTCTTTATGTGCTTGGTATCTGACCATGTTTGTATTTACAATACTTTCCTCCATTCTTAAATTTGCCAATAGAAATAGTAATCCAGTTATTTGTGGAAAGGTATCAATGGAGGGGGACCAAGTAGTGAAGGTGTCTTAAACTTCCATGTCCATTCTGTAGGATAATTATAGCCTTATATATATTTTTCCATGCAACACAGAATAAGAGGTGCTCCAGAACATACTCCTGAGTTATGGACACATCTGACTTCCTTGTGTAGGAATATCTCTGTTTTCACTTAAAAATATAATCAAGCATTGGAACCAGCACATTTTGAAACTTTTTTTTGTTTTGGTTCAATAACATGAGGCACTCAAATTGAGAACATGGCAATCTTATTTTATCATTCAATGGATACACACACACACAAAGAATGTATATTTATATGGGAAATCACTCTTCCAAGCATAATTTATTCAATGGAGGATGCTAACAGTATCTATTAGTGCTCAAAGTTAGGGATATAAAATTAAAAATTAAATTTATGAACTGGCCAAAATATGAATGACAATCAATTCCCTACAATCAATTGAAGTTATGGAACACCATGGCTTGATGAGAAACAGGTAGCAACATAGTTTGTCATATGTTTTGTTTTTTTCTTTCATTAGTGTGCACATTATACATTATAAAAGTATTTATATATACAAAATATGTATAGAAATACACAACATTATCAAAGGCCTAGATCAACAAGTAAAAGTGAAGAAAAATGTGGAAACCAATCCATGGTTTTATAATACACAAGTCAAAATTTTCACATTTATAAGCCATGAAAATTTTATATCCTTCAACTTCATATTATCTTCATTTAAAATTCTTGAAGAATTGAAAAATGATTAATTTTATAACTAAGCTCATGATATTCCATAGGAATCACAGTTTCTCAACTCACAATTAACAATAAAGTAATAAAGTAAGTAAAAAGCCATTTTTCACACTTGGATCAGCTACTAGTTACAATTTATTTTCAAGACCTTTGTAATTTGAGTGATTTTAGCAAGATGGCAGAATAAGACAGCCTTTTTCACCATTTTATCCCTAAAGAATACCAAATTTTACAATTAGTCATCGACAAGAGTACCTTTGTGGGAATCCAGGAGTCCAGTGGACAAGTTCCAGCACACCAGTGGAGCAAAATATCCAATTTGGATGCATTGTATAGGGTAAGAAGAGCAGTTTCATTTTACCCATGTTACCTCTCCCCATGACTGAACAAATCAGTGCCAAGAGAGACCTCCTGGGTTTGACATTTCTTCCAAAGGGGAAAGAAAAAGAATGTGAATGAATCCCCATTTTCCTCATTTGTGTGGAAAACTGCCAGAAAGGCCCCTTTCTTTCTCATCTCATCCAGAATACTGAAGTGATTGTCACAAATGAGAGGTTGGGAGAGGCTGGAAACAGACTGAGCAGGGCCCAGAATGCACCAAAAGGGCATGAATTATAATTATCAATTTAAAATCTCCATCAGAAACTACACACATGAGCCAACTGGAATACTACACCTATAGATACCCCAACTGGCTCATGGACATTCTCCGTTCTCTGCACTCCTCACCCACACACACCTATTTCCTATGGCCATCTCCTGTGCATGCCCCAGAGGGCGAGTTTTGTAGATAGCTAATGAGCATGCACAAAAAAACAACCTAATTCTTTGGGATTGGAATAAAGCACACAAACCTGAACATTCAGCACCACAATAGGGAAAGAAAAAGGGAGGTTGTGAGCACTTATCTGGCTTTGCAGGTTTGACAGAAAGCATAACATTTTAGAATTCCCCCAAAGAACAAACAAGAAATGTGGGACAGGTATGTCCAAAGAAAAGTTTTGAGAAACCTTAGAGTATTTAGCAGGGGTGACAGAAAATATTTCTCTCCCAAAGCCAATCATTAAAGACTGGAGGAGGTGCCTGCTTCTTCAAAAGCAAGACAGTAATGTAAGACTTCAAGGAACATGAAAAATCAGGAAAACATGATACCAGCAAAGGAACACAATTTTTAAACAATTGATCCCAAAGAAATGAAGAATTATGATTTGCCTGATAAAGAATTAAAATAGTTGTTTTAAGGAAGCTCAGTGAGAACACAGAAAGGCAATTCAATGAAATCATAAAAAAATACACAAACTAAATGAGATACTTAACAGAAATATAGAAATTATAAAAAATAAACAAAATTGCTGGAGCTGACAGAGTAAATGAAATTTTAAAAATGGAATGGAGAGCATCAAGAATAGATTTGATCAAATAGAAAAAGAAACTGTGAACCTGAAAACAGGTTATATGAAATTAACCAGTCAGAGTAGAACAACAACAAAAAAGAATAAAAAATAATGTAGAAAGCATACTTGAATTAGGGGATACCATGCAGTAAAAAATAAGTAAATAAATAAACATTACAGAAGTCCAAGAGGAGAACAGAGAGAGAAAGAGGTAGAAACCTTACTTAAACTAATAATGGCTGAGGGCTTTCCAAGACTGGAGAGAGATATGGACATCCAAGTTCATGAAGTTCATGGTTCCCCAATCAGAAGCAAGCAAAAAAAAAAAAAATTCTCCAAGTCACATTATAATAAAACTGTGTAAAACCAAGACAAAAAGAGATTGCTAAGAAGAAATTCCTTACATACAAGGGTACATCAATGAGGATATCAGCATATTTCTCAGCAGAAACTTTATAGGCCAAGAGAGGTGGGATAATATATCTAAGGTGCTGAGAAAAAAAAGAGAAAACCTCCAATCAACTATACTTTACCTCAAAAAACTGTTCTTCACATGAATAAAAAATAATTTCTCAGACAAACAAAAGTGGAAGGAATTTATCCCCACCAGACCTGCATTTAATTAAATGTTGAAAGAAGTCCTTCAAGGTAAAATAAAACATTTCACAAATACAATTAGTAACATGAAAATATATAAAATACTGGTAAAGGTAAATATATAGTCAGATTCAGAATTCTTTAAAACTGTAATGTGATAATTTAATCACTTAGCTTTCATATAAAGATTAAAGAGCAAAACTATTAAAAATAACTATAGCTACAATAATTGTTAATGAGTACACAATATAAAAAGATGTACACTGTGACATCAACAACATAAAATGTTGTAGGGAATTAAAAGAGTAAATCTTTGGTATGTTATCAAAGTTAAGTTTTTATCCACTTATATAGACTGTTATAACTGTAAGATATTTTATTTAAGCCTCATGGTAGCCACTCAGCAAAATAATAATAATAAACATAGTTGATTTAAAAAATGTTAGAGAAGGAAATCAAATCATAACACTACAGAAAATCATCAAATCACAAAGTAAGAAAGTAAGAGTGAACCAAAGAAACAAATGCAATATAAAACAGCCAAAAAACAATTAGTAAGATATACGTACTATATCTTACTAATATAGCTATAATTTATATTAGACAAAATAGAACTTATCAAAAGTGTAATAAAGATAAAGAAGGTCATTACATAATGATAAATGTGTCAATCTATCAAGAGAGTATAACAATAGTAACTATATATGCACTTAACATAGGAGCACATAATATATTTAAAGTAAATATTAACAGATCTGAAGGGAGAAATAGACAGCAACACAATAATAATAGGAGACTTCAATAACACTTTCAATAATGGGTAGATCATCCACGCAAAAAATCAATAAGGAAACATTGAAGTTGAGCTATATTTTGGACAAATAGACCTACAAACATATACAGAAGATTTTTTTCAACAACATGAGAAAAACATTATTCTCAAGTGCAAATGGAACATGGCATTTTTCACAGAAACATAAAAAACAATTCTAAAATTTGTATTGAACAAACAAAAGACCTCAAATATCCAAAGCAATCTTGAAAAAAAAAAAAAGAATAATTCTTGAAGCATCACCTTCCTGATTTCAAACTTTATTACAAAGCTATGTAATCAAAGCAATATGGTTTTGGCACAAAAACAGACACACGTATAATGGGAACATAATAGTCAAAAATAAACCCATAGAAATATGGTTTATTAATTTATTACAAAGGAGCCAAGAATATACAATGGTGAAATGACACTCTCTTCAACAAATGGTGTTGGAAAAACTGGACATCAACATTCAAAAGAATGAAACTGAACTACTATCATACACAAAAATTATTTCAAAATGGAATAAAGATGCAAATGTAAAACCTGAAACCATAAAACTCCTAGAAGAAAATATAGGCAGTTAGCTACTTGACATCAGTCTTGGCAATATTTTTTTTTATTTGACACCAAAAGCAAATGCAACAAAAGGAAAAATAAACAAGTGGAAATTCATCAAATTAAAAACTTCTCTACAGCAAAGGAAATTACCAAAAAAAAAAAAAAAATGAAAAAGCAAGTCACTGAATGGAAGAAAATATTTACAATTTTGTATCTTAGGGGTTAAAGAACTCATACAACTCAATAGTAACACAAATAATTCAATTAAAATGGGCAGAAGATTTGAATAGATATTTTTGCAAAGAAAGCATACTTGTCCAAAAGGTGTATGAAAGGGTGCTCAACATCAGTAATCTTCAGGGAAACGCAAATCAAAGCCAGAATGAGATGTCACCTGATAACTTTTAGAATGGTTAGTATAAAAAAAAAAGAAATAGCAAGTGCTGGCAAGTATGTGTAAGAAAGAGAACCTTGCACACCGTCATTGGAAATGTAAATGGGTTCAGCCACTATGGAAAACATTACAGAGGTTCTTCAAAAAAATTTAAAAACTGAACTACCATATGACATATCAATTCCACTTTTAGATATTTATGACAACATGGATGGATCTTGATGGCACTTGAATAAAATAAGTCAGCCACAAAAAGATAAACACTGTAATATTTCACTTATATGTGGAACCTTAAAAAATATAAACTCATAGATACAGAGAACAGATTGGTTACCAGAAGTGGGGGTGGGGGTGGGCAAAATGGATGAAGGGTGTCAAAAAGTACAAACTTCCACTTATAAAGTAAATAAGTCTCAGTGATGTGATGCACAGGATAACTATAGTTAATTATACTGTACTATATACTTGAAAGTTGCTAAGAGAATAGATCTTAAAATTTTCATCAGAAGGAAAAAAATAGAACTACGTGTGGTGATGGATGTTCACTAGACTTATCATGGTGATCACTTTGCAATATATACAAATATCAAATCATTATTTTGTACACCTGAAACTAACATTACATTATAACTCAATTATATCTCAATTTAAAACACATATTAAGAAAAAAGAAATATCTAGAATAAACAACCTAACTTTACACCTCAAGAAAAATAACAAAGTAAGCCCAAAGGTAGTGCAAGAAAGGAAATATTGAAGATCAGAGCTGAAATAAATAAGAGAACAATAAATCAATAAAAAATCTCAATAGCACTAGAAACTTTTTTTTGAAAAGATAAATGTAATTGACAAACTTTTAACTAGACTAGGAAAGAAAGAGAAGACTCAAATAAAAAATAAATGAAAGAGAAGACATTACCCCTGATGCCACAGAAATAGAAAGAATCATAGAAGACCACTATCAAAAATTTTATACCAAGAAATTAGAGAATCTAGAAGAAATGGATAAATTCTTAGAAACAGTCAACCTACCAAGATGGAATCATGAAGAAATAGAAAATATGAACACAGACACACATTATTCTCAAAATCTTCCAAAAAATTGAAGAGAGAATACTTGCAATCTCATTTTATGAGGCCACCATTACCCTGATACGGATGCCAGACAACGACAGTAGAAGCAGTACAAAATTACAGGCCAATATTCCTGATGAACATAGTGCAAAATCCTCAAAAAAACAAAAAGTACTAGCAAACCAAATTCCACAGAACATCAAAAGGATCACACACCATTCTAGAGTGGGATTTATCTCAGGAATGCAAGAGTGGCTTAACATACACAAATCAATAAACATAATACAACACATTAAAAGAATAAAGAATAAAAATCTTACAACTACCTCAATGAAGACATAAAAAAATATCTGTCAAAGTTCAACATTCTTTTGTGATAAAACTCTCAAAAATTGCATAAAGAAGGAATGTAGCTTAACATAATAAAGGTTATATTTGACAAGCCCACAGAGAGTCATACTCAATTGTGAAAAGCTTAAAGATTTTTCTCTAAGGTCAGAAACAGTATAAGGATGCACACTCTCACTACTTTTATTTAACATAAAACTGAAATCTTAGCCAGAATAATTATGCATTAAAAAGAAGTACAAGCATCCTAATCAGAAAATAAATGAATTTTCTAAGTTTGCAGAAGACATGATCTTATATAGAGAAAACTCTAAAGACTCCAGCATAAACTATTAACTAATAAACTAATCAGTAAAGTTGCAGTATACAAAAATCCACACACAGAAGTCAGTTGTTGTTTCTATACACCAACAATAAACTACGAGAAAGGGAAGTTAAGAAAACAATCTCATATTCAGTTTCATCAAAAATACTACTTACAAAGAAATTTAACCAAGGAGGTAAAAATCTGTACACTAAAATCTGTAAGACATTGATTAAAAAATTGAAGACAACACAAATAAATGAAAAAATATCTTCTGTTCATTGATTGGAAGAATTAATATTGTTAAAATATCTATATTACCCAAGCTATCTACAGATTCAATGCAATCCCTTTATAAATTCCAATGGCATTTTCATATGAAAAGAAAAAATAATCCTAAAATTTGTAAGGACCACAAAAGACTGAATAACCAAAGCAATATTGAGAAAAAGCAAAGTGGGTGGCATCACTCATCATGATTTTAAACTATATTACAAAACTACAGTAATCAAAACAGCATGGTATTGACATAAAAACAGACACATATACCAATGGAACACAAATGAGAGCCCTGAAATAAATCTACACATATAAAGTCAACTAAACTTTGACGAAGGCAACAAGAAAACACAATGGGAAAAGATAGTCTCCTCAACAATTGGTGTTAGGAAAACTGGATATTGACATGCCAAAAAAAAAAAAAAAATTGGATCCCTACCTTAAACCACTCATGCACACACAAAAAAGCCCTCAAAATATATTCAGAAATTCAGTGTAAGATTTGAAACCATAACACCACTAGAAGATTAAATAAAGCTCCTTGACAATTGTCTTGACAATGATTTTTTTTGGATCTGATTCCTAAAGCAGAGGCAAAAAATTTAAAAATGAACAAGTGAAACTACATCAAACTAAAAATCTTCTGCATAGCAAAGGAAAGAACAAAATAAAATGGCAAACTATAGAGTAGAAGAAAACATTTGCAAACCATCTATCTGATAAGGGATTAATATTCCTACATATAAGGAACTAAATAGCAATTAGTACAATACAGTAATATTGTACAATACAATACAACGAAATACCAAGAAAACATACAATCTGATTAAAAAGTGAGCAAATGGCTTAAATAGATAATTTTTTCCAAGGAATACATACAAATGTTCATCAGGTACGTGAAAAGGTGTTCAACATCACTAGTCATCAGGAAAATGCAAATAAAAAACACAATGAGATATCATATCACACCTGTTATGGTGGTTTTTATTAAAAAGACAAGAAATACCAAATCTTCCTATCCATTTATCCATTCATGGGCATTTAGGATGTTTTCATATCTTGGCTATTGTGAATAATGCTGCAGTAAATTTAGGTGTACATATATCTCTTGAAAATCCTGTTTTCACTTCCTTTGGATATATACCTAGAAGTACAATTGCTGAATCATATAGTAGATCATTTCTTTTAAAATTTTTTTGAGGAGACTTCATATTGCTTTCCATAGTAGCTGAACCAATTTACAATCCCGCCAACAGTATACAAGAGTTCCCTTTCCCCATATTCTCATCAACACTTGTCATTTCTTATCTTCTTGATGATAACCATTCTAACAGGTGTGAGGTGCTATTTCATTGTGGTTTTGATTTGCATTTCCCTGATTATTCATAACGTTGAGTATTTTCATGTACCTGTTGGCCATGTGGGTGAGTTCATGGGAAAAATATCTATTTTCTCCGCCCATTTTTAATGGAATTTTTTTGTTGTTTTGTTTGGAATTGTATGAGGTCTTTATATATTCTGGATATTAACCCCTTATTTGATCTCTGGTTTGTAGAAATTGTCTCCTATTCTATACGTTACTTTTTCATTTTGTTGATTGTTTCTTTTGCTGCACAGAAGGTTTTTATTTTTTTGCTTTTTTGTAATGTGGGAACATTGGTTTGGGGTAGTATAGAAATTATAACAATATTTATTCTTCTGATTGATGGACATCATATGGCTTTCCATTTGTTTCTGTATAGTTTGACTTTTTTCAACAAACTCTGGTAGGTTTTGATGTACAGATGTACAGATATTTTGATTATTTAGCTAAATTTACTCAGGTAGTTTATTGTTTTTGACACTATTGTGAATGGGATAGTTTTATTTATTTTTCAGATGTTTAATTATAGGTGTATTGAAATGCAATTGATTTCTGTATATACAGTGGAATATTATTCAGTGATGAGAAAGAAGGACATCTTGTCATTTGCAACCACTTGGATGGACCTTGAGGATGTTATTCTCAGTGAGATAATTCAAAGACAAATACTGTATGACATAACTTATATGTTGTATCAAAAAAAATTCAAACTCATTAAAAAAAGAGTAAAATGGTGTTACCACAGGTCAGGGGTGGGGCAATAGGAAGATGTTGTTGAAGGGTACAAACTTGCAATGAGTAGTAAATAAGTCCTACAAATCTAATGCATAGTATAGTAAATATAGACAAAATAGTATATTATAATCATCAAATTTGCTAAGAGACTAGATCTTAGTTACTGCAAGCACTAAAAATAAATAATTATGTGACATGATAGAAGTGCTAATTATCAATACAATGACAATCATATCACAATATATAAATGCATGAATTCAACATTTTGTACACCTTAAACAAATCAAATATATCTTTTTTAAAAAAGACAAGAGATAAGTGGAAGATAAGATAAGAAAAGATAAGACTAGAAAAGGGAACTCGTACACTATTGTTGTGAATGTAAATTTGTACAGTCATTGTGATATCAGTATGGAGTTTCCTCAAAAAATTAAAAATAGTACTACCACATGATCCAGTAATCCCACTTCGGGGTAGATTTCTGAAGTAAATGAAATAAATATCTCAAAGAGATGTTTGCACTCCCAAATTTATTTTAGCATTATTACAAGAGCCAAGATAGGAAACAATCTTAAGTGCCCATCAATGAACAAATGGATAAAAAATGTGATAGATGATAGATAGATAGATAGTTGATAGATAGATAGATAGATAGATAGATAGATAGATAGATAGATAGATATAGATCTACAGACACAATGGAATACTATTCAGCCTTAAAGATTAAGGAAACACTGCCATTTGTGACAACACGAATGACCCTGAAGAACCTTAAGCTAAGTGAAGTAATCCAGACACAGAAAGTCAAATATTGTATGATCTCACTTACATGTGGAATCTATAAAGAATCATACTCACAGGACCAGTGAGTAGAATGGTGGTTTTCAGGTTGTGGGGTCAGGGAAATGGGGAGATGTTGGTCCAAAAGTACAGACTTTCAGTTATATAATGAATAACTTCTGGGGATGTAATGTAGAGCATGATGACTATAGCTACAACATGGTAGTCTACTTTGAAATTTACTAAGAGAGTAAATCTTAAGTGGTCTTGCTACATAAAAGGTAACTATGTGATGTAAGAGATGTGTCAATTAGCTTGATTGTGATAATCACCTCACAACATATACATAAATCAGCACATTGCACACCTTAAATATATACAATTTTAATTTTTTTTCTTAATAAAGCTGGTTGGCAAAAAAAGTATGTTAGGTGAATGTAAGAAAAATATTTTATTTTTCTTAGCCTTAATTGATCCAAGAGATAACATTTTATTCAAGATAATAATTGCAATGATGTATTCATTAATTCTGGCTTATAGAAAAACAAAATAACTGATAGTAATGGTGTAAGGTATGGATGGAAGAAATTGAAAATACTGTGATGAGTTATTTGTTCTACTCATGAAACAACATAGTTCTACTTGATAGTGAACTTGGATTAATTATAACTGTATATTGCAAACTTTAGGGCAAGAACTAAAAAAGGTAAAAAAAAATAATGTGATACTTAAGAGGAGAAAAAATAAAATCATATAAAATGCTCAATTAAAATCAGAAAAAGACTACATATCTCTTAGTGATGCCACAATCCTTAATACTGAATGGAAGATTTCCTTTAGTAGGTGAATGGATAAATTAACTCTGGTGCATCCAGACACTAGAATATTATTCACCACTAAAAATAAATGAGCAGTCTCACTGTGAGAAGACATTGAAGAAATTTAAGTGCATATTAGTACACGCATACTAGTAAGTGACAAAAGCCAACCTGTGCATATAGTGTATGATTCCAGTTGTACGTCAATATGGAAAAAGCAAAACTGTGGAGACAATAAAAAGATCAGTGTTTGCCAGGGGTTAGTGAGGGAGGCGATGTATGAATGGGATAAATAGTTGGAGCACAAAAATTTTTAAGACAGTGAGCCTATTTTATATAATACTGTAATGACAGATAAATGTCATTATAAATTTTTCCAAACTGTTAGAATGTACAACTCCAGGAGTAAACTGTTATATAAAATATGGACTTTGTTGGGGATATTGATAATGGTGGAGTCTATGTATGTGTGGGGGCAAGGGGTGTATGGGAAATCTCTGTACTTTCCACTTAATTTTGCTGTGAACTTAAAACTTTCTAGAATATAAAGTTAATTAAACAAAAACAGATAAGGGAGAAAAAGAGTGGAAAACAAAATAGGAAATAAAGAACAAGTGCCTCAAATAGGCAACAAAAACCAATATAGTAGATATAAATCAGCTATATCAATAATTGCTTTAAACGTTGATCATCTATATATACCAATTAAAAGACAGACGGTTAGAGTGAGTTAAAAACAAAACTCAACCATATGTTGCTTATGTGAAACCCACTGTAAATACAAAGACATGGATATATTAAAAGTAAAGAGATGGAGAAAATATATCATGTTAACACTAATAAAATGAAATCAGGAGTAACTATAATATTGTCAGAGAAAGCAAACTTCAGAAAAAGGAAAATTACCAGGGATAAATAGAGGCATTGCGTGATGAAAATGAGTCAATGATCCATGAAGGTACAACAATCCTTAATGTGTATTTACCTAACTACAGAGCATAGATATATGTAAGGGAACAACCTATCAGTTTCTATAAAAGTGAAAGAGGAAATTGAAAAGTCCACTATTGTAGTTGGAGACTGCAACATTACTCAGATAATTGACAGATTCAGAAGGAAGAACTTCAGTAAGAACATAGCTGAACTGAACGGCACCATCAATTAACTGGATGTAATTGACACTTCTAGAATACTCTATCTAACCAGAGCAGAATACACATTGTTCTCAAACTCACATGGAACATTCATCAAGATTGACCCCATTCTGGGCTATAAAACACACCTTAACAAGTTTAAAATAATAGAAATCATAGAAAACAGCCCCTCAAAATACACTAGATTTTAAGTGGAAGTCAATAACAGAAAGATAGCTAGAAAACTCCAAATACCCGGAGATAAAAGAAAACACTTCTAAATATTATGATGTGGTAGTAGATACAACCTGAATAATAAGATTCAAAAGGTACAGACACATTACTAGAGTCATAATTAGTCATTAACAATTGGTCCAGGTCAGTATCATATTGTATTACTAAAATGTCTTTCATAGTGATGTCATTCAGGTTTGCAGGTTTCCATTCAAGCTTGTCATGTTCCAATAGTGGGGGGGGGGGGGGGTCTTGGCAGCATATGGCTTCAACCTTTCAGGCAACTGTTATAATTGAGCTAAGAGATGAGCATCATCTTTTGCTCTGAGCCTCTCTTGAGACATGAATGTAACATTTGATTTTGTTTGTTGCATAATTAATTTATGCATTTCTTTACCTTGCCTACTATTTATTGTTTCCATCTATCATTGATTATGATACCAAGTTTTCCAATTTAAGAAGGGATATTAGATTCTGGACTGTGCTTATCCAGAATGCTAGCAGCAATACTAGTCTAGCAACTGTCTTCCTCTCAGTTCACTTCCATCTGTGTAGGATAGGGTGGCAGAGGTGCAGAACTAGTGGGCTACCTCAAACACTAGGTGATATTTCAGTTTTCACTATCAAACCCAATTTTTCCAGAATGGTAAAGGCAAAATCCATTCTTTCAGGCCCTTAAGAATTCTGACACAAAGTTACAAAGATACAGTTGTGGTTTCTTGATTGAGGATCATCCTTGATTCCAGCACCCATAGTTGCAACACTGATTCTGGGACCACTGCTTCAGGTTAAAAAAAGAATGTTGAGGTGATAAAAGGAAGAATTGTATAGTTATAACAGCATTCTCCCAATCCCTCTTTCCTAGATCTCCAAGAAATGTGGAAGAATCTATCTAATGGAGACTTTCTCCTAACCCTCTTTATATTGACTGTGAGCACACGCTGAGGAAGATGTGTGTGCCAGCCCTTCATGACTCTATATTCCCCTATTTCAGATAAGAAATGTTTCAATTGTCAAAGAGCTGCAGAAATATCTGTTCTCCATTTTTGACCATTTTACACTGACATATACATGTCTTGTCAAATTAATAAACAGAAAACTCACTAACTTGGAGTTAGAAGGACAAAAGGGGGACAATAGCAGAGCTCAGCAGGAAGATGAAAGACTTCCTCTTCTTGACCAACAAGAAGCTCAACCAATGAGAGACTCACAACTCCACCAATGAAAAGACACTGCACATTGAACTCTCAATTCCTCCAGTTGACTCTTTGTTTACAATAGCCCTCCCACCATCCCCTTCCCCTCTATAAAAGAGCTTGTCTTCCCTTGCTGGTTGGGCCCCTGCATGTAAATCACCATGCTTGCAGACCTTGAATTGCAATTCTTTGTTGGCCCTGAATAAACCCATTTTTGCTGGACAAATAACTGTCAATTTTTTAAGCTCAATACTTTGGTGGCCCACATGGGTACCCAAAGAAGACTTCCAATGACTCCTAGGCTGGTAAGCAAATGGGTGTGGTACCCATAACAGAGCCCTTTGAGCTCGCTGCTCTTTTTTTTACCAATCATGGAGTTTGACGGTAAGTCTTTCTCCTGGATCTGAGCTTCCACCCTCTTTGTGTTTGAGGTTCTCCAGTCTTTGTTCAAGATCTATTTTAAGGCTTTGGCCTTTTCTGTTTAAGACCTCATTTGTCTGCAAGTCCTCTGGTGGCAATTCAGCCTGACTTTGAATTAAGCTGTTTTTTTAAGTCTGTGCTAGCATTCAGTTCATTTCCTTTTGAAACCAAATTGTTTCCATACTTGGAACTGGTGAGCCTTTAGTCTAACTTTCTGACTATTTATTACAATGTGCCATTCAGCCTCTGGCCTGCCTCCTGTGGGAGCAGACTGTCCCTTAGAACTGTGTTGATCAAGCTTCAATCTGATTCATTTGAGAAGAGGGCTGTTCTTTGGAATTTTGTTGATTCAACCTTTGGTCCACCTTAATGAAGTTGAACTGGTTTGTTCAATTTTGGCTGAACAGAATGGCTGATATTAAGCTTGCAGACTGAGTTGTTAAAACTGTTTCAGTAACAAGCTATTTAACTGTTTACGCTGCTTGAGAATGATTCTTTTGTCCTGGGTGGGGGGGAAACCTGTTGTTCTTAACCCTCATATGCTACTAACATCCATTCTCACTGGAAGCAAATTTTCCCATTAGCTGATTTATGTAATACATTCTTTGTTATTCCCATTGATAAAGCTAGTTAATACCTTTTTGCCTTCACTTGGAAAGGAAAGCAATTCACCCAGACAGTAGTGCCTCAGGGTTTTACTGAGAACCCTTCTTATATTTCACAAATCTTGAAGGCTGAACTGGATTATATAAAGTTCCCTAGGGGTTATACTTTGTTGCAATATGCAGATGATTTTCTTCTTTGCTCTCCCTCCCAAGCCCCCTCACAGGAAGACAGCATCCACTTGCTAAAGCCTTTATCCCTACAGGGACTTAAGTTCACCAAAGAGAAATTGCAGTTTGCCCAAATCCGGGTTTGACATTTAGGAGGTCCAATATCAGAAGAAGGGCTACTTCTAGACCAAGATAGTCTTCATGGGTCCCAAGTTTCCCATAACCCAAAACTGAGCACCAACTGCAAGATTTCCTCAGGCTAGTTGGTTATTGTCAAAATTGGACTCTAAATTTCGCTCTTATGGCTAAACTAACAACCCTGACCCAGTTTTATGGGAAGCACCAGATGATGTAGTCTTTAAAACCTTAAAGGAGAGTTTGATGAACCCACCTGCTCTTGGACATGACAATTATCAGATTCCCTATTTTATTTTTATATATGAAAAGGTAGCGAATGTCCCTGGGGTACTCACTCAAAAGCACAAAGTCTACCATTGACTCATAGGGTATCAAAGCTAACAACTTGACCCTGTGGCATTGCGATACTCCCTTTGTCTTGGAGATATTCCTGTCACTTTTTCGTTAAGGCCACTACAAAAATTGTTGTGGGATTCTCTTTAACCATATTTGTACCTCATGCAGTAGAAGCCCTTCTGAATTCTCATCACATTCAATATATTTTAGTGAGCTCCCTCACTTACCATGAAATCTTTTTGTTAACTGCTCCTCACATAACTATTTTTGTTTTGTTTTTGGTTTTTCATTGCAGTAATATTGCTTTATAACACTGCATAAATTTCAGGTGTACATCATTATACTTCTATTTTGCATAGATTACATCATGTTCACCACCCAAATACTAATTACAATCCATCACCACACACATGTGCCTAATCATTCCTCTCACCCTCCTCCCTCCCACCTTCCCCTCTGGTAACCATCAATACAATCTCCGTCTCTATGTGTTTGTTTCTTATTGTTTTTATCTTCTACTTATGAGTAAGATCATACAGTTTTTGACCTTCTCCCTCTGACTTATTTCACTTAGCATAATAGCCTCAATGTCCATCCATGCTGTCACAAATGGCTGGATTTCATTGTTTCTTATGGCCAATAGTATTCCATTGTGTATATATACCACATCTACATAACTGTTTACATTGTAATAACCTTAATCTTGCTACTGTTCTCCTCTCTGTTACCAAAGAAGTCCCTCATGACTGCTTAATGCTGATGGATCACCTCCTGACTTCTCTTGATGATCTGCAGGAAACTCCTTAGGGTAAAGCTGACTTCTCATGGTTTACTGCTGGTTTTTATTTTAAAAAATGATAGTCGCAATTACACTGGATATACTATTGCAACTCCTTTTAATATTCTTGAGGCAGTACCTTTAGCTATGGCTACATCAGCCCAACTGGCTGAATTATATGATCTTACATAGGCTTGTACTTCATGTAAGAACCAAATTGCCAATATTTATACTGCTTTCAGAGTAGCTTGCGATTTTGGAATGTTATGAAAGCAATGTGGTTTCCTTACTTCCAGCAGAAATAAAATTTAAAATGACCCTTGTGTTCAGAAATTATTGGATGCAATATTTTTACCTGCTACTTCAGCTATTATTAAGATCCTGGGGCATTCTGTACTTGCCTCTTTGGAAGCGAAATGAAATCACTTTGCTGATATTTCCACAAGGAATGTAGCCATTTAAGGGAATCAACAACAGCCAAGTCTCCATTGTGGTTCAAAAATATATTTCCCCAAATCATAAGTTAAAACAATGGACTTTATTTTTAATTGAAATTTAAAATAACTTTCCATTTACATTTTTTAGTGCTGTTTATAAGTTCCTAGTATTTGTGTTTTATTTTGCACATTCACGTTTGTATTCTTTAATGTCTCATATCAGAAGTGAAGTGGATATCATTTTTGGACTTAATGTGAGTCTCTTTGTTTATTAAATGGAAAGTATAATGCATCGACTTAGGCTTTTAATATTCATCTTTTTAGGTTTATCTCTAGTATATAGCAGAGAGTTGGGATGAATGTTCCAAGACAATCACAGAGTGATTTTCCAAAAACCAAAGTATAATTGGTTTAGTGAAGAAACTATAGATAGGCATTTCACTCACAAAATGAAGACATCAATCAGTGATATTTAATAAAACCATTGACTCATCTATGTGTTTACCTGAAAAGTTCCTATACCTTGAAATATATCATACAAATAATTTCCTTTGGATGCTTTTCCTAAGAACTTCTATCAGATGGCTATTTCTTAGACTATAGGTAAAAGGGTTTAATGAGAGAGTAATCACAGTGTACATTACAGCAGCTGCTTCATGTTTTTCAGCTACATAGGAGGTGGAGAGACATAAATAAACACCAACTATTATACCAAAACCTAAGAAGACCACAGAGATATGAGAAGAACATGTTTAGAATAATTTTCACTTCCCTGTAGTAGATGGCATTCTGACTATAGCATAACCAATTAGTATGTTAAGAAACTAAAATACAGATAAGGCTCACCATCACCAGTCCTCCTCAATAAAAATAAGTAACTCACTGATATGGGTATATGGACATGATAATTTTAGCAATGGACCTATAACACAGAAGAACTGAGGAATTTTGTTATCCTTACAGAAGGACAATTGAAGAAATAAGACACTGTGTATCTGTGCACTAAAGATCGCAAAGATCCAGATGCTGGCCACCAGACAAGCAGAAAACTTGGGAGTCATGATAGATAAGTAGGACAAAGGAATGAAGATGGCCACAAAACAGTCACGACATAATAGGAAGAATTAATGTTATGAACCCTGAAAATCACATAACCAGGTACATTTCCATGATGCAGTTATTGCAACAGATGGTACAATTTCCCATCTGGATGTTTATGAGCATTTTGGGAACTGCAGTGGAAGATAAACAGAGATCAAACAAGGATAAATTGCTAAGGAAGAAATACATGGGACAGGAAAAGCAAGCATTTGAGATGATTGATAGGATGATGAACAGGTTTCCATTCATGCTGGTCAGGAAAATGAAGAAGAGCAGGAAAAACAGGAGATCCCAAATAGCTAAGGAAATCCTGAGAAAGAAGAACAAAGCAGGAGGCATCACACTTTCTGATTTCAAGATATACTATAAAACTATAGTCATCAAAACATTATGGTACTGGCATCAAAACAAATAGACCAATAGAACAGAATTGAGAGCCCAGAAACAAACCTGGACATATATGGTCCACTAATATTTGGCAAGGGAGCCAAGAATGCTCAATGGAGAAATGACAGTCTCTTCAATAAATGGTGCTGGAATAATTGGATAGTCACATGTAAAAAAAAAAAGAATCTGGATCCATATCTTACACTATTCACAAAAAAATAACTTAAAATGGATTATAGACTTAAATGTAAGATTTAAACCATAAAAATCCTAGAAGAGGACATAGGAATGAAGCTCCTTGAAATGGATCTTGTTAATGATTTTTTGGACATGACACCTAAAACACAAGCAAGAAAATGAAAAATAAATAAGTGGATTACCTCAAACTAAAAATCTTCTAAACAGCAAAAGAAACCACTAACAAAGTGAAAAGACAATCTACCAGATGGAAAAAGAATATTTGCAAACCATGTGTCTGATAAGGGGTTAATACCCAAAATATATAAAGAAATCATATAACTCAGTAATAAAAAAACAACAACAAATAACCCAATTAAAAATATGGGTGAAAGATCTGAATAGACAGTTCTCTAAAGAAGATATATCAAAGGCCAATAAGTTCATGAAAAGATGTTCAACATTACTAGTCATTAAAGAAATGCAACTTGAAACCACAATGAGCTATCACCTCATGCCTGTTAGAATGATTATCAGCAAAAAGACAGGAGATAACAAGTGCTGTTGTGAATGTGGAGAAAAGGGAATTCATGTGTGATGTTGGCGGGAAGGTAAATTAGTACAGCCATTACGGAAAACAGTATAGAAAATCCTTAAAAAATTAATAATAGAACTACCATATGATCCAGCATTACCCTTCTGGGAATATATCCAAAGCAAATGAAAACATTAACTGGAAAAGATATCTGCTTCCCCATGTTCATAGTAGCATTATTTACAAGAGCCAAGACAGTGAAACAACCTAAGTGTCCATCAATAGACGAATGGATAAAGATTTTATGGTGTAACTACTCACTCGTTCTCTGTACTTGTCACAGGCCTATTCATTATTTTCTATTTCTTCTAGAGTTAGTTTTGGTATCTTGTGTATTTCTAGAAATTTCCCCATTTCATCAGGGTTATCTAATTTGTTGGCTTGCAATTGTTCATTATATTTGCTAATAATCCTTTTTATTTCTATAATGTTGGTAGTAATGTCCCCACTTTCATTTCTGATTTTAGTAAATTGGGTCATCTCTACTTTTCTCTTAGTCAGTCTAAATTGTTACAATTCTGTTGATCTTTTCAAAGACCCAACTCGATTTTATTGATTTTTCTTTACTGTTTTTTTATTTCACTTATCTCCAATCTTATCTTTATTATTTCATTTCATCTACTAGCTTTGAGTTTAGTTTGCTCTTTTTTTTTTCTAGTTTCTTATAGTAGAAAATCAGGTTATTGAATTGAGCTCACTTTTTTCTCTTTTAAGGTAAGCATCTTCAGCTACAAATTTTCCTCCAAATATTGCTTTTGTTGCATCCCATAATTTTTGGTAGGGTGTATTTTTGTGGTTGTTTCTTTGTTTTTATTTGTCTCCAAGTATATTCTAATTTTCCTTCTGATTTCTTCTATGGCTGATTGGTTATTTAAGAGTATGTTGTTTAATTTCCACCTATTAGTAAATTTAGGTGGATTTTTGTACAGAATCTTTTTCATTGTCATTTGATGTCCTCCCACAAATTCACCTCATGGGAATTATTATTTTCAGTTATGGATCAGAGAGTTGCAATAGACACATTGGCAACAGACAAAATGTTCATATTGACTTCCAGACAATTGGATTGAGTGATATTATGATTGAAACTACTCCTCTATGTTCATTACCTTCCACTGTAAAACAATCAGAAATCTCACTGAATAAAATAATAAGCATTTATTTTTCACTCAGGCATTTTTGGAGTTCAGCTCATCTGGACTGGGCTAAACTGGGTTGGGTCCAGGCCTTAGGTTGAGTTCAAGTTTGCTCCATGTCTTTTCTTTTCCTGGGACGAATTGGCTTCCTAAGACATATTCTTCAAAAGGCCTTGACAGAAGCTCAAGAGGCAAGCATAACTACTTACAGCATTTCAAAACTCTGTTTACATTATGGCTACTTACATATCACTGGCCAAGGCAAGACACATAGCCATGCCCATGGTCTAAGAGTGGGGAAGTACAGTCTGTCTACCAGGAAGCAAGAGTAAGGGCTTTATAGGAAGTGCTTCCTGATTATATTGCAGTTCTGCTGCCTGGGAGAACCCCTCATCTTGCCATTATTCTCTACTGCTCTTTGTTCTGTCCTCTGGGAATATTTTCCTTTACATTATCTACCTAAGCCAATTTAGAAAGATTTATGTTGGCTGAGCAGCTTTCTCATTTTGCTTACCACTTGTAGAAATATGGCAACCCGGTGTTTGTTGTTGTTGTTATCTTAATTTCAGCCTCAGCCTTCTTTAGAGTAGGCTGTCAGTGTTTATATTGGCAAAGCTCTCCCAGTAGCAATATTTAATTCAACTCAATACAATGTGCCCAAACTCACAATTTTTTGAGACATGTAGCTTTATCTTGACTCAATTATATACTTTGGGCATATCATACTTCTATGTGTGACCCTGACTTTTATCTTTCCCTCATTCTTTCCCACTGGAAGAATTCCCTAGATAGTGCCTTAATCCTTTATTAATTAAGAAGTCTTTAATAGATGATGTTCTAGGCACACACTTGATTTGGTCTTTAACCTAAGAACATAGGTTAATGGGAGTACCTGTTGTGATTTTTTTTCCTTTGTCCACAGACTTATGATCAAACTTTGATTTGTTAAAAAGAAAATAATAATGATGTCATTTAACAGTTTTGTAGTATCTAGACTCTATTTCCTCCAAAACTGGCTGTCAAATCAGCTATTTTAATTTTTCTCTGATCTCATTATATTCTTGGAGAACTTCATCAAATGCAGCAAATAAAAACATCACTTAGAAGTTATAATTTCTCCCTCTAAACACTCATGCCAAAGCTACAAGGTAATTGGGTATATTTTCTCTCCCAAGTTATCAGGGTGACAGTTTTACTAACATTTTGGCACCATGTAGCATAGCTTGTCACGTTTTCAATCCTCCTATAACAATTCCCTCACCACTTGCTTCATTTCCCAGAGGCAATGCAACATATTTTTACATATTGTTTTGATGGTGCCACATTTGTAAGTACCAGTTTATCTATCAGTGAAATATTTCCAAAATAATGTTGTATTAAAAAAAACCCAGCAAAATCAATGGCTTAAGACTATGATCAATTATTCTCACTCTGACAGATGTGCAGCTCAATGTGGTGACTCTGCCCCCTGGGTGTCATTCAGTGAGCCAAAAAGCAAGGGCAAGATTACTTGGGGTTTGTTCTCATGAAACAAGTTGGAAGCTGCTAGATAGCTAAACATCTTAAGTTTCCAAATAATGCATCTTAAGGCTCAAAACTAGCACTTTGTCGTCTTTGCCTGTATTTTGTAGACTAAAACAAGTCATTTGGCCAATCTAGTGTTAAGGGGCAGGGAAGGACACTCCACACACCCTGAGGTTATATCAGGAATAGGAATGCTCACTACTATAAGGGACTAGGGGATTAGGAACAATAATTGAATCTACCACACCATTCCAAGGAACTTAGAAAACCCAAAGCAATACTATATCCCTGGAAATTTGCAGAAATTATTCCTTGAATGTTTTGAAAGATCAGGCTTGGAGTTTGCAGTATTTGTGATTATTTTGTTGATAAAACCTGGGTGGGTCTTAGAGATTGATTATGGATAATTGTAAACTCAATCATACCATAATTCCAAATGCAGCTGCTTTTCCAAGTAACGTGTAGTTACTAGAATAAATCCACAGAGAACCAAGCCCCTTGTAGCTATCTGTGGATATGCCAAATTGTTATTCCTGATATCAATCTGAAAGAATGAACATAAGTAATTCATTTCACCTGGTGGTAGGTGTGGAAATTCCAGTTACCTTCCCTATCTTAATATAGTGGTTGTTAAATCTACTATGAGAGAACACAGAGAATGGAAATCTGATATCAGCTGCCCCAATATAAAATGAAAATGCCTTGTGATGTTTCTAGATGCTTCTAGAATTCTAGAAAACTTCAGGCCCAGAAACTATTGAGCATTTGTTGGGTCCATAGATCCACCTTGCAGTTATTTCCCTATTCCTTGAGCACATTTGTAGAGTGGATATATTTACCAGCTGGCAGAGTCCTGAAATTGATTCCCTGACTGAGAATAAGAGCCAGCAATGGGAGTACAGCCATAGCCAAGTGTGAGTTCTTGAAACTATTTTTATCTCCCTCCTTCCTAAGGTAGTATACAAGCACACTAATAAGCACTTCATATTTTTAAATTAAAATCACATCCCAGTGATCACTCCATATCCATATATGGAGGTTGTTCTCATTCCTTTTACAGTTTTATAGCACTTTATTGTATGGATTTCCTAAATTGATCCAACCAGAAAGATATTGATGGACATAAGGGTTATTTGGAAACTTTATACGGTATAAAATAAGATTCCATGTATAGTTTTGTTTCGTGTGCTTTTTTATACTCATAGAGAAGTGGCTTGATACTTCAACAGGTAAGTTAATATGAAATATTGTTATTCATTTTCAAATTCCCTCCAAAGAAGTTTTACTGGTTTTTATCTCCTCCTGGAACATATGAAAGTGTCTGATCTCCAACAACCTTTTGTCCACTATCTCATCAAACTTTTAGATTTTGGCCAATATTAGAGGTAAAGACTTGAAACACTGCATTTTCTTTTTAATGAAACTTTGTGTTTTGTGATAATTGTAGATTTGTATAGAACTATAAAAACGGTGCTGAGAAATTTCCCTCTACTCTTTACCCGGTTTCTCCAAATGAAAACAACTTGGAAAACCACAGTATAATATCACAACCAGATATTGACATTGATGCAATTTACCAGACTTATACAGATTTCCTTAGTTTTACATGCACTAGTCTGTGTGTGTATGTGTGTTTTGTTCTCTGCAATTTTATCATATGTGCAGGCTTATGTATCCACCACTGCTGGCAAGACACTGAACAGTTTCACCACCTCAACAATCCCTCATTGGCCCTTTAGGATCATATTCAGCTACCTACTGCTCCCTCATCCTCTAATCCCTAGGAACCATTCATTAGTTTATTATTTCTAAAATTTTGTCATTTCAAAAATGTTATATAAAAAGAATTATATAGTATGTAGCCTTTTGAGATTTACATTTTTCACCCAGCATAATTCCCTGGGATCCATCTGAGTTGTTGCATGTAGCAATAGTTTATTTCTCTTTTATTCCTGATAGCAATCTATAATATACATGTACCACAGTTTGCTTAACCATTCACCCATTGAACAGCATCTGGCTTGTTTCCAATTCTAGCTATTATGAATTAAATGGCTATGTCTTATTCCATTTAGGCTACTATAACAAAATGCCACAGACTGGGTGGCTTATAAACAACATACATTTATTTCTCACAGTTCTAGAAGATCGAAGTCCAAGATCGAAGCACCAGCATGGTCAGGTTCTGGTTAGAGCCCTCTTTCTGGTTCATAGCCAGCAACTTCTTGCTGTGTCTTCACATGGTGGAAGGGACTAGGGAAGCCATGTGAGATCTCTTTTATAAGAGCACCAATCCCATTCATGAGGGCTTGACCCTTATGACCTAATCATGTTCCAAAAGCCTCACCTCCTAATACCAACACATTGGACATTAGGATTCCAACATGTAAATTTGGGGACGGCACAAACATTCAGACCAGTGAAGTCTATGAACTTGTGTGTATGGGTTTTATGTTAACATAAGTTTTGAAGAATACAGTTGTTGGATCACATGGGAATTGCATGTTTAGCTTTATAAACTGTTAGAGTTTTCCAGAATGGCTGTACCACTTTGCATTCCCTCCAAAATGTATAGTGATCCAAATTCTCTGCCTTTTGCCATCATTTTGTGTTGTCAGTTTTTCATTTTAATCATTCTGATTAATGTGTAGTGATATTTCATTGCAGTTTTAATTTGTATTTCCATGATGGCTAATGACATTGAACATATTTTCAAGTCATTATTTGTCTTCTGACTATCCAGTGAATTGCTTGTTCATGTCTTTTACTCGTTTCTTAGTTTTTTATTATTGAGTTTTGAAACTTGTTTATGTATGCTAGTACTTTTCCAGATATTAGCTTGCAAATATTTTCTCTCAATTTTTATCTTGCTTTCCCCCACCCTTAACATGATTTTTCAAAGGGAGAAGTTTTAATTTTGATGAAGTCCAATTTGTGAATTTTTACTTTTATAGGTTATGCTTTTCATGGAAGCATGTGTGAGTCCAGTTTTTTAGCACCTGTATGCCACTTACCAAAATAGAGACGGAGGGGCAGGTTTTGGTGGGAATATGGAGTTTAGTTAACCTTTGACAATTTTGAGATCATCATTAGACCTCTAAATGGAGGTGCTAGGCAAGAAGTAGGACAAATGAGCCTGAGTTTCAGAGGAAAGTATAGAGCTAAATATAAATATTTGGGAATCATCAGCATATAGATGATAATTGAAGCTATGAGTTAGCAATGAGGTAGGATGTAAACCAATCCATGTGAAGTCTTGGAAGATAGTCTTTTAAGAAAGTTGGATAATCAGTCACTTATAATGCTCTGAGAAAGCAACTTGAGATGAATACTAAGACTTTTGCATAATATTTAACAAAGTAGAAAGCATTGTTGATTATTGACATTGATGTAAATTGTTTCAGATGAATAGAGGGGGGAAGGCATAGTTAAATTGGATTTACGATAGAGTGAAAGTAGAGAATACTGAGACATAAGAATAGTTGGACCATTTGAGAAGTTTTCTACAAATTAGTGCAGACAAATTGTGGAGGAAAATGGAGGGGATGTGGAGTAAAAGTGTTTGTAAGATAAGGGAATGATCCAGCAATATTACTGATGTAGGAATGAGTTTAGAATAATTGAAGGATCAGAGTTACTGAAGAGCTGAGGTCCTGTGAAAGGACTGGTTTTAATAGAAGCAGAGACAATTTATCCACTCCAACAAGATAACAGGAGGGTGGACAGCTTGTAGATACAGACATAGCAGTATTGTATATTTGAAAGTGGGAAGGTGTGAAAGTTTCTTTATAAATTCTCCTACTTTCTCATAAAATAAAATAAAATCCATCCTCATCAGCTTAGAATGCTGGAGTTTGAGGACAGAAGAAAACAAATATAATGGATTGATGGGCTGTATTGACAGTCCATTGCACTTCAAGATCATAAATTTAAGTGAAGTCAGTAAGCTAGGTCATGCCTTCTGAAAACATGTTCAGCTGTGAGGATCAGTCCAAAATAGGCAGATTTTTGGATTTAATCAGATTATATCAGCTGAGTAAGGCAGACAGAAAGGGTCAATGGAGTTAAGGGAGGAAAAATTATATAAAAAATGAGATAAAAATATAACAGAAAAAATTTAATGTCAATGATCATAAAATAATTGCAAGATACAAATGTGAACACATTAAAGACATGAAAAATATTTAAAATTGAAAATTGTAGAATTGATGCTGCTTATAGTACAGTCATGAAAGTTGAGGTCAGGCAGGAGAGAGATTAAGCAAAATTCAGTGGGATGATTAACATGAGGTGTTAAATAAGTATTGTCCATCTTAAATGTTGGATTGCTGACAGGACTTACAGGACTCAGCCAATTTGTACTCAGGAAAGAGCTTCACTACAGGTGAAGGAGACAGGACAGCAATAGCAGGAGAATGATATGCATTGAAAGGGTCCACATGAGACATTCCATGTGGGATTCTCATGAGGGAAATATTTGTCCTTCTACTCTGGATTACACAGGATACTTATTGTCTCCAGACCTTGAACACCACCAGCATTTGTAAGAAGGATCTTAGTACCAGGAAACCAAAAGTTTGCTAGAGGGGATTTCTTAGATTGAGCTGTTCATATAGTCAAATCGGAGCATATGATCAGGTGTCATCAGGAAACCTTCCCTCTCTCAGGTTCCATTTAACATTGTGCAAGTCATACATCCAATTATTACTAAACAATATTGATAAATGGATATATGCTGCTCTAGAAAAATACATGGACCTGCATGCTGAACATCATTTATCTTCAGCTAATAGTTAGTTTGGGCCAAGTGTCAGTAGCTTTAGAGATAAGCTTCTGGTCAAACCAGATGTGTTGTACAAGTGACAAGAGGGAAATTAATAGAAATGGATGATAGACAATGGGGAATCTAGTATAACATAATTTCTTTTAGTGAAGAA
This sequence comes from Tapirus indicus, assembly GCA_031878705.1. NCBI lineage: Eukaryota > Metazoa > Chordata > Mammalia > Perissodactyla > Tapiridae > Tapirus > Tapirus indicus. Next base: position 88,279,387 of record CM062917.1, on the reverse strand, counting down.
CAGAACACAATAAAATTTTTAAAACTCAATTTTATAGCAATAATTGAAGAAAACTCCTCTTAATACCAAAAACTGAATCTGCAGATTTGAAGTATACATTATGTTCTGGTATATAGGTGATAAAAATTGTGAATAAAGAGATACATCTTGGTGAAAAATACTAAACAACAAAAAATTAAGAAATACTTCTAAAAACACAAAGGCAAATCCATGGTATCCTAGAGAGTTGGTAAGTTCTCTACAGCAGCACTCACTTCTAAAAATCACTGAGGTAAATAAGAATGGTATGTTGTTTTTCTTTCAAAAACTTCAAATATTTACAGATATTTATTGAATATAATAATTACCAATAGAATAATTAGAAAATTAGAATAATCAGAAAAGAAATATTGGTTTAGAAACATCTGAACCAGGAAATGTGATAGTAAATAGATGAGGTGACAGAAAATTGTGTGCACTGGTATTTTTATTTTAATAGTGAGGAGTCAGTATTATTTATAGATGTTAACCAAGAGCAAAAATTTTAAAAAAATAATAAAATACAGATTTACCTAATAGACAAACTAGAATCAAATAAAGAAACTCAAGTTATTAAAGTGAAAGCACACAGAAATAAAACAAAACAAGAATGTATGAATTATATTAAATAGAATAAGACTACAGAGCTAATTATACACTGTCCTACAATATCAATAAATGTAAATGGAAAATATATTTAAGTGAGTCTATGTGTGAGTACACACAAAAATGTTCTCTGGTTGCTTAACTCACTGACACATATTTCAGTAATTTATCTTCTTGATAACCTCAGGATTATTTGCCATATTATATGTGCACCCATGTTTCTTGCAACATTATTTCTAACAAAAACAAAATAGTGGCAGCAATAGAAATGATAAGTTAAACGTTCATCAGTAGAGGAGAGTCTAATAATTTAATACACATAACTAAAAGAAAGTAGTTTTGCTATTAAAAATAAAGGACTTTATGTAGCAGCATTTTATATTTCTACCAGTTATTATATTAAGAATTATGTTGATTTGTATAGTAAAAGAATCTGGAATTTTGTGCAAACATAGTAGTAGATGGTTACTTTGTTTTTGTTTTAAATATAACAGTTCAATAGCACATTTTAAACTGTGCAATTCAGTGAATGTTAGTATATTCAGAGAGTTTTACAACCCTCACCACTATCTAATTTTAGAATACTTTTATCACTTCAAAAAGAAACCCTCTACCCATAACAGTCATTTCCAATTTTTCCCTCACCCCAGTCCCTGGCAACCACTAATCCACCTTCTGTCACTATGAATTGGCCTATTCTAGACATTTTATATAAATGGAATCATATAATATGTAGCCTTTTGAAATAGGCTTTTTTTTCACTGAGCATAATGTTTTAAAGGTTCATCCATGTTGTAGCATGGATGTACTATACAGTTGTACTTTTGGAGGGAGATACTGGGACTAATAAGATTTTTATTTTTATTTTTTTGGTACTGTTTGTTCTTTTATATTTTAACACAAAGTTCTTGACTTATTTAACTGGACTGTTTAGGTATGGGACTGATTATAATTTCCTTTTTTGTGTTCTGTATTTTTTGAACTTAAAAATACATACTCAGAGAGAATATACAAGTGTGCTTGTATTTCTGAATACTATGGGAACATACACAACCAAAGCAATATTAACTGTTCTCCAAAAGCAGGTAAAAACTACAGCAGAGAAACTGGTTCCTACCAAGGATCAAATTGGTTTCAGTGACAGAAAATCTATTAATATATTTTACCATCAATTAAATTAAAAACAATCATGGCATCATCAAACTCATCACTAATTTTTAGTAAACTTTGATAATAGTTTAGCAATGAATTTATCTCCACAGTGCGTATCAAGTGTGCAACATGACACATACTTCCAAAATGTCAGAAATATGAAAAGTGTATTTGCTATTCAATATATTTTGTTTGTCAATATAAGTAGATATGTGAAATGAATATAAGCTTTGAAATTAGAGGAAAGGATTAAATTACGTTTATTCTCAGAAGATTATGATTGCATGGCTGGAAAACTACAAATAATGTATTGAAGCAATAATTCAATAATTAGCTGTTAAAATACTAAAGTTAAGGGGCTGGCCCAGTGGCCTAGCAGTTAAGTTCATGCACTCTGCTTCAGTGGCCTGGGGTTCACAGGTTCAGATCCCGGGCACGGACAGAGGCACCACTTGTCAAGCCATGCTGTGGTGGTGTCCCATATAAAGTAGAAGAAGATGGGTATGGATGTTACCCCAGGGCCAGTCTTCCTCAGCAAAAAGAGGATTGACAACAGATGTTAGCTCAGGGCTGGTTTTCCTCACATAAATAAACAAATAAATAAATAAATAAAGTTAATATAGCAGCTGTGATCTATATATATAATTTGGCAGTTAGTATCTAAGGAATATAATAGAGGAATGAATACAAACTAGATTAATAAATTATTAGTTACCTCTCTTGGAAAATGAGCTAAGAAGAATTGTACAATGATGTTAGGAAAAAAAATAAAATTTTAAAATAATCCTGAATAAGGGGGAGAAAAAGGCGGGGGTTTGAAAAAAAATAAAAAGCTATATGTTGTTTATTTAATACTATGGGCCCAAAAATAGGGAGAAAGAGAAAATCCTTTCTAAGCAAGACCCCAAAGACAGAAGCCAAGAAGAAATAGATTAGTAGATTTCTTTTTTAAATAAAATTTCCTGGGCAAAATATCATCACAAAAAAAGAAGAAAATTGTTCTTACATCTGAGAAGCATGAGATCAATGAGTTCTAAATTTTCTAATATATGGAAAACCTAAAACAATAAAAATATGGAGAAGTTATGTAAAGATACCTCACAAAAAATTAAGACAAATGGCTCGTATGTATGTTAAAACTTGCCCAGCCTGACTGACAATTAAATATATGCACCTTAAAATAATGAAGCATTTTATTTCTCCTATCAAAATGTTAAATAAAGATGACCCCAGATAAAAAGTTGGAATAATCTGTGTCTTTTGAGATTTTGTCATAACTGTGGTGATAAATGAGATAGCACGTATAAAGTCCCTTTCTTCCCAAGGACAATGTTTGCATGTTTTTTTAAATTTGGTTCTATTACCAGGGTATTCACTTACCCAACTGAAAGAGAATCACTTTAAAATAGTGAAGAAGCATGGACAGGAATCCATGGTTTTTAGTGCACTGTGACTGGGCAAAATTTTGTGTAAGATCGTGTTCTACAGCTGAAAGAATCTGGCAAAGGCCACATTGTCCTTGCTCTGAACATGTTTCACCTTCTACTTTGCTTGGTAACTCTAGTCAGACGTCTACACTCCTGCAAGTATTCATTTTCTTGTCTTTAAGTGTGTGTAATAATTTGTTTTGCAGCTCGGAAGAGGTCACGAGTGAAGCTGACAGAGTAAGAGTGCTGTGAACATTTGATCTTGGTATTATCCTCTGGAAGCCCATAAAAATGGTAGAAAGGAGGAGATCCCACTAAACTAACCCTCTGCCAGCCATTGGACTTCGATGTTTACCATCCTCTAGAGGAATAGGGAAGCCTTGGAAAGCGAAGTCTATTTTCATAAAGAAAAGCACCACGCTGAGGAGAGGGGTTAAAGTATCACCACTGCAAAAGCTTTTAATGATGACAACCTGGGATACAGGTAAGTCTGAGTTTTAACATTGCATAACATATTCTATCATAAAACCTTAGGAGTGAGGCCACCTGTCTTCAAATTCTGCCTCTACCCTGCGTGATGTGGGACTAGTTTCTTAAGCTCTCCAGAGGTCGGATCCCTCTGTATAATGAGCATATAACAGGATGCTTTGAGCATGCATGTAAGTCATATTAAATAAATACATGGGAACATTTTAGAATGTGGCCTATTTAGGTAAGTGCTCAAGATCTCACTTTCCCAACAGTGCATTTCACAAACGGTGAGTCATTCCTGCCTTTGGCTAGCCTGCCAAAATGCATGCCTTCTCACGTCTCCTTATTCTGAAGAAAATAAAATACCAGTCTGTTAAATAGGAAGGAATAGAGTGGGAGAGGGTGATGCTGAATAAATCTTCTTTCACAGGACACACTGACTTGACCACTGAGCTATTTAAAACACAAAGGTGAGCAGTTAATATTAAAATTATCTATTGACTTTGAAATATTTTAAGAGGCTTATCAAAATATAGCAAACTTTAATTTCATTCTGACAAAGATCTGCTGTAGGTAATTTATCTGTATCATTAAAATAAAAATAACTTTTCCTAATGTGCTGGCTTGGTCAAAAATAGTTCAGTGTTTGACAATTGTTTCAATATTTACAGCTTGCGATTTTCCTGTTGGTGGCATGTCTGAGGAAGGGAAGAGAGGCCAGTGCTAGCTCCTTTCTGAGCCCAGGCTTGGGCGCCAGGAAGAATCAGGCCATGGGAAGTCTTCTGGTATTCCAAGGGACAAAGGATGTCTTTTTTTCCCCCAATAAAATACTTCTAACAGTGCAATAATAATGCAAGAACTTTTTAAAATACTAGTGGTCAAGGTTTTATTTTCTTTCATAAGTAATAAAGATATGTGTAACCATTTTATGTTGAGACACTAAATAAGTTGTTCATCCTCTCTAAGGTAAGAATACTGTCTCACAGGCCTTTTCTTCCAAGTCTTTAATTAGTAGAAGAGTCTGATAGTACACTGGGATTCGGGACACAGACATGATGAGCCACAGTGAGAAAGAGGCCGAGAAGTGAAGGAGGCAAAGACAAGCACATTCAACCTCCCACCCAGTTTCAGAGCAAAAGTGGAACAATTCAGAACCACATATTTGTATCTAGAATTTTATTCTAACCTTGATTTTACTTTCATCCATTCAATAACACATTCAAACCTTCTACACATCTTCTTTCCCTTGTTTGAGTTATTTTGTGTTTTCTCTTTCCATTTCATATCTATTGAGGGGCACTTATTCCAGACCTTCTTTTAATACTCACAGGTATACTATTAAAATAATGTGCTCACTTGTTTCTTTTCCTCAAAAAAAGTCTTCCTTTCAAAAGTTGCTAAACATAAAGAACAGTTAAGTTCTCAGAAATGCCACATTTACTATGCCACCGTCTTTAAGCCCTGAAGGGCTTTTTGCTGTCAGTGTAGACATGGTGAAAGCTGAACCACTCAACTTATGTCCCAGAACTTCTCACCCTCCTATCCCACATCACGTCTACCCACCTTTGCTGCAAAGCATTCTATCTACACACTTCTCAGGCTGCCGAGGTCCTATTGGGTTTGCAGTGTGTTCTCTGGCTGCAAGAATTTCTATTCTCTTTTCCCTTCCTAAATAGCATCAACATTCCAACGGCTAATCCCACTTCATTTCCCACTTTCTACATTCAATTAACAGTGATTCCATCAGAATTCCTGAAACATTTAGTGCCTTCCCTCACTTGGTCCAATACATACTATCTTACATGTTTATTGTAATTGTCTGTTAGGAAAATATGTTCTCATTTGTTGAATAATTAAAATGTAAATTCAGAGTAAGTAAATTTGAGATAAATAACTGGCTCTCAAGGGGATAGTTGGGATTGTTGCTAAGAACTTATTTTGATTGCTGAAATCTCCAAAATAGACTTTGAAGATACAAAAGAAGAAAAGCAAAAGTAAATTTTGGATAACAACTAATTTTTTTCATCTTTATTGAGATATAGTTGATATATAACATTGTGTAAATTTAAGGTGTACAATGTAGTGATTTTATATACGTATATATTGCAAAATGATTACCACAATAAATCTAGTTAACACATTCAACACCTCACATAGTGATTTGTGTGTGTGTGTGTGTGTGTGAGAACTTTTAAAAGCTACTCTCAGCAACTTCTAGATATACAAAACGATATTGTTAACTATAGTCACCATGCTGTTCATTAGATTCCCCAGAAATTATCCATCTTATATCTGGAAATTTGTACCCTTTGACTACTCTCGCCATTTTCCTCCATGCCCCACCCCTCTTCCTGGCACCACTAGTTCTCTGTTTATATGACTTTGTTTTTTTTTTTAGAGTCCACATATAAGTGAGATCATGCAACTACTTAAGAGACAAAAATACAAAAGGCTGCCTGTAAAGCACAGGAAGAAAGGTTATAAACCGGGATACTCTAAAGCAGTGGCTCTCAAACTCTAGCATGTATCAGGATCATCTAGATGGATGATTAAAACACATCTCACTTGGCCCCACTCCAGAGTTTCTGATTCAACAGGTCTGGGGAAAGAGCCCGAGAAGATGGATTTCTAGCAAGTTCACAAGTGATGCTATGTTGCTGGCCAAGGGCCACACTTTGAGAATCATTGTTCCACTTGAGTAGAGAAGATCTTGATAAAGAAAAAAAAGGGTTATTTGTTGTAAATCCCAAGAAGAGTTCACAGACAGAAAGAATGAAAGGCTCACATTTACCTTGGATAATAGAAGACTGTTTAGAAAATGTATTTTTGTTTGCTGATTGGTTGGCTAATTTCATGACAGAAGGTATCAGGCACGTTTAGGGAGAAAAGTAGACAGAACTGGAAGGTAGCATGCATCAAATACCCTTTCAAGAAGTATGAAGTTAATGTAGGAGAAATCAGAATGATACCCAGATAAATAGAACATGATGAGAGAATGTTTTTCAGGGTAAGAGAGCTATTCAGAGTACCGTCCCAGCTGGAATTGATTTTGAAAAGCTAAATTCCACTTTAATTCTACTTTTAATATGCCCCATGCCACACAGTGAATGACATTGTATTTTCATTATTTTGTGAATATATCTATTAATTTATAACAGATACAAGTTTCCAATATTTTTTCCACATAGCATATAGACTTATAATTAATCATCACCAGCATTTTTGCTGAATTTTTGTGTGGTTATCTGAATAATGGAATTTAAAAATGAAGGAGATCAATGAAAAAAATAGAATAAGCAGTAAGGACAGAAGTTTTATCAAGAACAAGAGAAAAAGCTTAGCTTGAAAATCAATAATACATTTCAGAAAAAATAAATTGTTACATTCACTGAGTAAACAGTTATTAGGTTAGGAATTCAAAATACCAGGAAAAATCCTGGGTCTACTTATGATGGCCGAATAATGGAATCTTGCAGAGGTTATCTCCTCTGGATGACATAAATAAATATGCAAATTAAATGTGTTTTACTAAAAGCATTGAGTGTTTCTAATGTACAACACTCCACTACAACTTTCTGAAGGAGGAAACCATTCTTCCTCTGAGAAAAAAGGGAGAGATTAGATGAGAAAGTGAGAGGAGAACAGCTTGGTGGAAAAAAACCAAGGCGCATTTACTATTCTTAACCACATAGATGATGGAGTATCTCAAAGAGAATGAAGAACATAAAAGGAAAAAGGGAACCTGGCCAAGTAGGTATGAATCAGAAGAGTTCCCCCAGATAATTAAATAGGTTATGTGGCTGCAAACAATGATTCACTGGAACATGATTCCTGAAAGGCAACAGCAGCAATGTCAGAGCATCTGCTGAGAAGGTGAAAGTTTCTAACACATATGAAACAAATGTGAATATTATGCTACACAATTCAAATAGTTCCATTCTACCTATGGACAAGTTTTAGTCAACCAAAATATGCGCAACAAAAGGATAAAGACTGTCTACTAGTTTTCTGTTGCCTGTGTTCCTGATAAATGGCCTAAATATACAAGATATCTCAAGTCTTTTCATAAAGTTTGATTTCGAGCATCAACAGTTGCTATTCATGTCAGATGAAAAGGATAATTTTAAAAAACAGGATAAAATCATAACTCTTTTGGAAATATAAAAGAAACACAGGTCAAAGATTTTAACTCATTCAATAATGAGGGAACCAGCAAGATATTGCACTGCTCCAGAGAAGAAATCAAAGTGCTACATATATGAGGGCAGATAAGGAAGGCTGAAACTTACAAATAGATGCAAAATGGGTCTGACTAGAGAGCAATAGCCAATAACATTCCATAGTAATGTACCTTTTCTTTCTTTCTTTTTTGGTGAGGAAGATTGTCCCTGAGCCAACATCTGTTCCCAATCCTCCTCTTTTTGCTTGAGGAAGATTGTCCCTGAGCTAACATCTGTGCCAATCTTCTTCTGTTTTGTATGTGGGATGCCACCACAGCATGGCTTGATGAACGGTGCATAGGTTCGTTCCTGGGATCCAAACCTGTGAACTCCGGGCCCCCGAAGCAGAGTGCACAAACTTAACCACTATACTACCAGGCTGGCCCCCAGAATGTACCTAATTTGTACTTTATGAACAATAATAATTTTCATTTTTGACAACTTTCCACAACTTTAAGAATTATAAAACAGCTCAAAGACAATAAAATGTAGTAATGATCCAGTGCACAAAAAAAGTTCTCCTGTTTCAAAGATTTTCACAATTTTCTTGACTCTGGCATAAGAAAGGAAGATTGGATGAGTAGAGGAAATGGTATTTGTTAAAGGCCTTCTGGTCCATGAATTATGCTAGGTGCTTTCATATGTAGTAGTCAACTGAATCAGAATAATGATCAGATGAGAAAACTCACTTTATAAATTGAGTAAACTGATAGCTAAGATAATTTATTCAGAATCAAAAGGGTAGTAAATGGCTAAGCTGAAATTTGTATTTGGGACTGATTGCTCAAAATCCATGGCTTTTCTCATTACAAATTGCAATATAAAGTATGTAAATTTTCACTTGAGTGAGATAGAGTATAGGCTTTAATTTAGATAGAAGTATGAGGTGGATGATCTGGACTAGACTGTCACCCCCTTCAGTCATATTACAATGTGATCACTGTGGTTAAGTGACCTCACTGGAAGCCTCCTGGTGTTAGTCTCATGTGATCTCAAATTTTCTAACAGATGTACATATAAGTGGAAGAAAAATACATTAAGAAAATAAAACAGTAAACCATCTCAGGCCGAGTCTCAAGTTGCTTACCTTTTTTTTTTGGAGTAATTGATTAAACATCCAGAGAAATGGAAAACTTCATGTCTGGGATAATTTCTTCCTCTTGGGGTTCTCTGATGTTCAGGAGATCCAGACCCTACAGGCTGTGCTCTTTTTGCTAATTTACCTGGCAGCCCTACTGGGAATCTTCTCATTATCAGTCAGCACCAAGGATCATCACTTCTGCACACTAATGTACTTCTTTCTGAAAAATTTGTCCTTTCTGGATCTCTGCCTCATTTCCATCACTGTCCCCAAATCCATGATGAGCTCTTCGATGAATCACACCACCATTTCATTCCTTGGATATGTTTCAGAGGTGTTTTTCTTCTTCTTCTTAGAGTTAAAGAGTCATTATTAATGCTGGTAAGTGTGGGCAAATTGTTACAGGAACATTAAATCAGGAGACAATTAATAAGAAATTGAACATATCCAGTTCATCACTTGAGATGTAAATAAACTTCCTAGAAAAAAGAACTGAAGAAAAAAATACTAAATATACAGAAGTATATTTGATGGCTATCCTTACAAGGAAATTAAGGAATAAGAGGAATCAACATCCATCCAACCCAAATCACTGAGACTTAAATCAGAAATATGAAGAATTTAAGATAGCACCAAACAATAGTTTGGATAGAAATATTCACCTGAAGTCCAAATCTGGTTTTATAAGAAGTTGAAGGACAGAGAGGAAGATTAAGTATATGAAATCTCTAGATACATGTGGGAAAATTATAAATAACACAAAAACTAGAGCAAGTCTCTACACATAAGGTTGTCATTGCTGGTTACCACTTTTGAAAAAGATAATATGGATGGTGTTAAATGGTAATTATATGAAAAGAATAACTCAGAAAATAGAGACTCTTTTGATAATTGGTGAAAATGGATGTAAAATGAACTTATTTTTGCTGTCATGCTAACACTTTCTATGTTCATTATTTAAGGAGAAAAAAAAAACCACATATACACTAAAATTCTGAAGCAGAAAAAGTGAAAGAAGCACTTCTAGAGTATATGAAATATTTCTCCACCAGGAAAGAATCTTTGCTATCAGAAAAGTCTCCATTTTGAAAGCGAAGTTCAAGAGCTTAAGAAGAAACTTGAAAGTGTCATGCACAAAATGAAGTGCAATGAACATATGGAGAAATATTAGCAGTACTGCATGTCTGCAGAAAACAAGCAAAGACCTTGAAGGAAAACTGGGAAGGATCAATTGTTCATATCAAGTCTGGGTTATTTCCCATGGAAAGAAGAATCATGATAATTGATTGAAGGTCCTGTCTGCTAAGGAAAATACTTGATGTTTAAAGAAAATAAATTGCAAGGATCAAATAAATATTTACTATAGCAGTTACTGATTTTGAACTTTTAGGAAAGGATACTGATGTCCCATCGTTTTAAATGTGAAATTTGAGGAAGTTCTTAGAAGTTCTTAGAATCCTCTGGATTATCAAAATACCAGGAGAATGAAAATGTTAAACCCTGATGGCTCAGAAATCAAAGGTCCATAGTTGCCTTGTGAGGACTTGATCAAACCTTAAGATCACAGACATAAGATCATTTCAACAGGACAACCTTTTCTGATCCAAATGTTCCTCCATAAATTAATGATGATTTCTCTCATGTCTCTTCTTGCAGCCTTCTGAATTTGCAGATTTCAGACATTTAGATATGTCTTGATTTAATAAATTAGATGGCACAACATCTTCAGAGATGAAGTCCAGTAGAAATGATGTGAAGATATTCTTAATGATTTCGGTAAAGCTGTTTCATTTCTCCTGTTTGGAAGGGAAGCACCTGGCCACAATTCTTCATCTCTTCACAATCAGAAATCCACATTGTTAGTGGATCTCAGGATCATTTAATGAGAAGACCATTTTTTGCTTTCCCATCTTTGGGAATGTATTTCTGGACATTTTTAGCGTGTTGGCTTTTTTTTTCAATTAATGAAACTGATTCTCTCCTGAATTCTGGTTTTCCCCTTGTTTGTCAACCCTGAAAGAAAACATGAATCAAATTTGTTCAGTCTCTAAATGAACCTGCTTCTGAAGATGCAGAACCACAAGAAAATGTTTGATGCCTTGCTAAAATGATTTTGAATTATGTCTATATAAGTCTAACTGTTCTCAGTTAGTTGATCATAAATTTACTTAGATGGAAGCTTAGTAGAAGTTTTTGAACTTGTAGATCAAATATTCCCAGATAGAAAATTTCAATAATCAAGTATACCTAAAAAATATTTAGTAGAAATAGACCAACATTTAAATATCTGCACTAGATAACCCTTTCAAATGCTATACTTGTTGCCTGGTTATTCCCAGAGCTCAGGTCTGGAATGTAGTAGATACTATATACATATTAATTGAAGGATAATTTCTGAATATATTTTTTATATAATTTAACTTGTAAATATATCAGGGACTGATGATGTCCGGAAATGAAACATTGGGCAGTTCTTGCTCTGATATTCATTCAAAGCCCAGATTATGGACTAACAACACTAGCGTTTTACATTTCACAGATAAAATAGTGTGAAGACCACTTCTATGCAATTAACTTTACATTTTTGTGTTTTTTAAATTTGATTATTTACTATTATTTTTAATTATGTATCAATTGCATGCAGCAAAATGTACAGATCACAAATATATAGTTCAATCAGTTCTAGTAAATGTATTAACTTGTATAACCCACACCCCTATGAAGCCACTGGACTTTTCTATCACCCTTAGCCCCTTCCACTCAATTTGCCTCTCTCCCTCAAAAGCAAGCACTGATCTGATTTCTATTTCTATATATTAGTTTTGCTTATTATAAAACTTCTATATGAAATCATATATTATGGTAATTTTTGTATTCATGTGAGTGAAAATGCAGATTTTTTTTGTTGATTCATCATGTCTTTGTGATGTCATGAGTTTAAGTAGTTTGTTCCTTTTTATTAATGAGTAGTATTTCTTTGTATAGATGTACTATAATTTATTTATCCATTCTCCTAATAATTTATTCTTGGGCTGTCTCCAGTTCCTGCCTGTTGTTAATAAAGCTAGGACATCTAATAAAATGATTAATAGGAGTGTTAAGAGAGGACACCCTTGCTTTAGTATTCATTTTAAGGAATGCTTTTAATGCCTTTATTCAGTATGTCACTGGTTAGTGTGAGGCTGTCTGTAGCTTTACTTCTAATGTCATTTATCAATAGAGGGCATTCCCTCTATTTTTTGATGATGTGTGATGAATTTTTATGATGTGTGAAGAATTTGTCAAGTGTTATACCTGCATCAACTGAAATGAGCATATAAACTTTTTATTTTAAACTGTTAAGGTGGTTAAGTCCCTTGAAATTTTTTAAATTGTAAATTACACTTGCATTCATGGATTGAACTTCATTTTCTCATTTTGTGTCACATTTTCACACATTTTTAAATTAGATTTGGTAATATTTTCTTAAGGTTTTTGAACTTATAATGAGTACTATACAATCTATGCTTTCTGTAGATTTATCCTTTCATCTCCTTTGGTCTCTGTCCTGCATCCTCATGCCATTTTCACCACAGTAGTTTCCTTGTTCTACTTTAGATGAACCAAACATCTTCCCTTTCCACCTGCTGTAACTTATTTCTGGAATACCCTTCCTTTAGGTATCTGCAGGGCTAACTTCTTCACCTCCTACAAGTCCTTTCTCAAATATCACCTTGTATTGTGACTTACCCTGAACACTGCTTAAATCTGTATCCTGTGGCACTCATCACACCAATTTCAACTCTCTTTACCTGCTTTATTTTTTAATATAGAATTTATCACATGCTAATATACTATATACTTTATCATTATATTTATGGTACAATTTAATCTCCTCATGTAAGGAGATGACTTCACAGAAGCAGACATTTTTTTCTGTTTTCTTTACGGATATATCACAAGACCTTGAATAATTTCTGGCACATAAATATTTGTTGTACAAAAACAAAGTCTGTATTGAATATTAAAATTTATATCCCATCATCACTTCATATATAAACTGTTCAAAATGGAACATGTTTCAGTCCTGAACAAACTATTGTTTTTTTATTTATATATCCAGTATGGAAGGCTAGGAATTACGCGGGACTCCTCCCACTCCTGTTACCTTCCCTCATCCCTTTCTGCACACCATATGTAAAGAGTTAGCTGGAGGGATTTGGCGGCTGATCAAGGAAGAAGATATGACTATGAAAGGCAGTAACACACAGCAAACTGTACTGAGCAGTCCTTGGACAAGTTGCATAAGAGGGAAAGTATCTCTCAGCATGAAACTGTAGAGAGGCTTAAGGTTCAGGAGCCACCATCCAGAAGGGGAGCAGGGCAAGGGAACTCCTTGGAGAGAGGGATTGGAGAGGGGGCCTATGTGTCTGGGTGGCATTGCTCAGAAGCACCATGGGAAGCCTGTAAATCAGAGAGCTCTGAAGGGCAGCATTGGCTTGGGGTCTTACTCTGCAGGGGCCTGTCTTATCAGTAGATAACAGCTGTGAGTGAGGTTTTGCAAGGTATGCAAAGCAAGCAGCCCATTGAGCTGCTTGTAATATGAGCTTCTCTCCTAGCTCATATTACACAAGATCCTTTGCTGTGTTTATTTGAATCCTTGTGTTCATTTTATTATTAAATATCAAATTCCTTCAGACATGAAGACATTTATTTACCTTATTTTTTACCCATTTTTTTCTCACTACAAGTACCACAGCATAGTTTACATTGTGGATATTTTAGCATCAGTAATATTTTAAAATTGCAGCATTAGTTTTTTAGACAAGAAATATAATCCTTTCAAAATTAATTGAGTTTCCCAAAATACATGACAGAATTTACTCCTTGTTACATGCACATATGGGATATGAACCATTTTGATAGAACTTTAAGGAATATGAGGGTAAAGGGCACAGCCCATGAAGGTATTTTGCATTTTATTCAGATTCTAACTCAATCAATTACTCTCTAAAAGATGTTATAATGATTTCTTAATGTTTCAGTCCCTTAATTTTTCTTATATACAAATTGGTAAATAATACGCCTTGCAGAAATATTTCAAAGATTATGTTAGCACATCCTTTTACATCATATAAGTTAACGCATGAAATATATTGGCAGCAATTGTTATGTGCAGTTGGGATACTACTTGTCATTATAATCAGAGAAACATAAATTCCCTATTTATTTTACCCCTACCTATTTACTATTAAAGTCCAGTTTAATAAAAATACAATCTAAAATGTATAATAAAATATGTCTAAAGAATGTGTTTCTATCTTTCCTTTAATTAGGTCACCAGACAACTAGAGACTTGAGCTTTGTTGCTTAGACTTGATTCACTTGCATTCATGATGCTCCAGAGCCGGGGTCATGGGCCTGGAGTGAAAGCAGATAAAATATATGGTGGACTTCTTTCCACTAAAAGTTACATACTAAGAGCTTAGAAATATGGCATAGTTATAAATTTTTTAATAATAGCCATCATGAGTTTTTAGTTTGTTTATTTGTCCTGCCCTCCAGTCTTGACTCTGGGACTTCATTCTGTCTCATTGCCAAGTTACAGCAAGTGAGTGAGTCAAATTGCTCTTATTAAAGCAAAACCTTGGAGAATAAATCTCAAATGACCAACTTTAATGAAGTAGTAGTATAATCCTCACTCTTGTGTCTGGCAAAACTGTTATGGAGGTCTTGTGTGGACACTACTAACAGCAGAATTGATGGGGCACCTGTGAGTCAGCTGAAAAGGGAAGGAAGGCACACAGGACAATTGGTGAGGTTCATTTTACTGAGAACACAAAATGCTTACACAAAACTCTGTGAACAATTCAGTTAAATTAATTTAAACTCTAGTAAATTCAGTGGGAAATCTAAATCATTCACAGTTTACTGAGTATACCTAACTGATCTGTGAAACAGCTGACCTCGATTAAGATAGTATTGGGCAATAATGGATTCTAAAAATAGTATTGTTAATAAAGGCAATACTTGCATTGTGTCTATTTTATACCAGAGCTCTCCAAAGTGCATTAATCTGTGAAATACTTTTAGTCCTCACAATGAAGCATACATCTTACTATCCGCATTTGACAGCACAGGCTACTAAACTACAGGAAAAATAAGACATGTCTTGAAGAAGGCACAGATAGTTCAGTGTTTGAACTCAAGCCTTCTATCCTGACAGTCCCTGATTTTAACCCCTAAGCCTCCTTGATTCTCTGTGGTGTATCACCCAAACCACTGTGTTTCTTGAACACAAAATTCTAACATGTATTCTAAAACAGTGAGTATTAGGGGTATGTAGCAAAACATAGACTGATAATGAGAGCTTTTGTGTTGAAAACCACTGATGCAAATTTAAAATATGATTGTCTCAAATGCTTCATGTTCACTTTTAAAAAGCTAAAAACAAAATGAAAAATTATAAACATTTTATTTTATTCTCTAATAAATAATCACTGTAGTATGGTTCTAGAACCAAATTTCCTGAGTTTGGATTGTGGGTCTCCACATTTACTAACCGTGTGAACTTGAGTAAATTGCCTAACTCTCTGAATCACATTTTCCCTCTCTGTAAAATGTAAGTAATTATAAATACTTACTTCATGGTTTTCATATGGATCAAATGACAGAACATCTGTAAAGGGATTGGAAACCTGCCTAACACAGGAAATCTACTCAATCTATCATATGAGGGAACACTACAAAGTATGTTTCTCAACTTTTTCCTTGGGCTATTGGCAGAATAGGAGCTGGAAGTGTATTTCTTGATTTAGATTTCAGTGCACACTCCATAACATCACAAAGAGTTTTCACAGCATCATTTCCTCAAATATTCTTTAATTCGGAAGTGGGCATTTTCTGATATTTAATCAAACAAAGACTGTAAGTATTGTAACATCCATGGGTGATGTTTCATTAGAGTCTTCCACCTTATTTCCATAGAACAAAGAAAACAACATAAGATACACTGAGCAAATAAAAAAGAAAATCAAGTAGTATTAACGATGTATGTAAGTTGGCAATCATCTATTTCAAGGCTTCCATCTCAGAGAATTTTATGGATAAAAGGCAGCCAGAAGACAACATGAGGGTCAACAGAATAGACCCTAGAATAAGACAGAAAATTTCAGCCACTTGATGGTGGGAGACTTTGGCACATTTTTTAAGTCCCTTGTAAAACCTGTTAATATGTGTGGCAGGTGGAGCTTCTGTGAGTGTTAAATAAGATACACACAGTTGGGACATATTTTTTTTAGATTCATCAGCCTGTAACAACTGTTCATTAAACATTAGCTATTATTTCAGAATGAAGTTTGTGACCTTTTATTTTATATATCAATATGTTAAAGTACAACCATAAATACTCATCTAAAAAGCACCCCAAACTAGGACCTTTGGTTGTGTAGCTGTAAAGTCCTCCAATGTCTCATTAAAAAAATTCCAGTGAATTATTTCAATCTGGGTGTTTGTAAGAATTTTTTCCTTATGTAAGATCCTTCGGCACTAACTCTTCCAGGAGAATGAATATCATTTTGTGAGACTAAAACAGTTTGGCTCTTTGGGAGTAACCTGGTTTATGCCTCATCTACAACTTGCCTACTTTTAAGATAAGATAATATTATCTATACCACATTTACTTTATTTGAGGTCAACAGAATGCAACAGCACTTATTCATGGCCGAAATTGTGAAAGGTTCAAATAATTACTATTGTTTTACATGAAACTGACTTGTGTTGCTTCCCTTTAGTTTTGGAATAACTTTGTGATTTGATTTTCATTTTTCAAGACTTAAGGTCTTTAGGTTCTGAAATCTACCCTTACAGTAATTTTAATCCTAATATTCAAACTAAGAAGTTGTTTTATACTGTGGCCATAATAAAAGGCATGAAAAATCTACTTTATTCAGTGTTTTGATTGTGAAAAGAAATCATTTATTTACCACATTTATTTGTGTCTTGGCTCTCAGACAAGTGCTATTCTACTTACCCAAGTTAAAGCAGTGAAGCAAAAAGCATAAGAGGAAAATCTCTTGGAATCTGGAGCTTACATAGAAACAAATAGTTGGGATAAATTCTCCAAAGAAATGGAAAAGTCAGAAAATCTTTAAATCATCGTTCTATGAAATATCAAAGAGCTGGAAAATTGAGAGTTGATCATGGCTTTTAGAAAAAGCTCTTGACACCTTTTCACTAATAAAATAATAGTTATTGGATTAATGTTACAAATTTAAGAGAACAATGGTAGAGTTCATAAGAAAAGTAAAGAAATTAATCTTTATTTTGCATTCAATCTGTGTAAAAACTGTACTGTCACTTACTATTTGTGGGGTAGGTATGTTTATTTCCACTTTCTCAGTGTAAGAAACAGAGTTCCAGTAAATTTCTAAATGTCAAATCCCCGAGCACACAAATACACACACACACAGAATCTATCCATAGAAGTGACACTCACCCTACAATGGAATTCCAACTGAATTGTAGTTCAAGTAGTCCTAAGGTAGACTGCTTATATATATTATGCTTATTTTGTTTATAATACTTTGTAAAGAATGGAGTGTATCAGAGAGGGAGTTGTTACAGATAGAAAGAAAAATTAGTTTAATAAGCACTGACATAAGAAAGATACCTCAAACATAGTTACAATAGGAAGTCTAATTTGAATTAATGCATGCATTATTTTATTTTTTCTCTTATATTATAAGCAAAATTTTATCAGTCAGTTTAAAATGCGTCAAATAGGTGGTATGGTAGGACGAATAGTGTCTCCATGATCTGTGAACATATGACCTTATATCGTAAAAGGGAATTTGTAGATGTGATTGTTGAGAATTTTGAAATGAGGAGATTATCCTGGTTAACTAGATGAGTCCAACGTAATCACAAGGGTCAGATAGAGAAGATATTAGACAGGACGCAGAGAGGTTAGACAAGAGAGAAGATGCTATAATGCTGGCTATGAAGATAGAGGAGGGAGCCACAAAACGAGGAATGCAGGTGGTCTTTAGATGCTGAAAACAGCAACCAAACACGTTGTTTCGAGAGCAGGGACACAGGCCTACCAACACATTTTAAGCCAGTGTAACTTATTTTGCACTCTGTTCTCTGAAATTGTGAGATAATAAACTTATGCTATTTACAGGCAATTAAAAATGAGATAATTTGTTACTATAGTAGTAAGAAATAACTACAAATAGTGCGCTAAAGCAGTACAAGTGAATTGATTTTATACATACAATCAACTCCACTTGCCAATATCCCCCAGCTCGGCCCAAACAACCACTCTTCTAAGGCAAAAATAACTCAGTGTCTCAAGTGTCCTCATGTCTGCTGTTGTGCTCTGGTTTGGAGATTTCTTCAAATTAAAAAAAAAAAAAAACAGAGATGTGAAATAATGACTCAAAAGACATCAGAGATTCCTTTCAGATATGTTATCGATGAAATTAGAGACGAAGAATATAGTGATGTATTGACAAATGCAGAATATTTGTATATGAATGCTTATTAATTTTCAATTCCTTTCCCTTGCAGAGAAACTTTTCCATTTTCATGGTATACGGAATACAGTTGGACAAGACGTTATACCCATAATCAGAAACAGAATGTCTTTAATGACACATAAGATTTCAAACAATTTAATGCTGTGAGCATTAATAATATTTGGTTTTCACGTTTTTTTCTCCTCCTCCTTCTCCTTCTCCTCCTTCTTTTCTCCTCCTCCTTCCCCTCTTCTCTTCCTGCTTCTCCTTCTCCTCCTCCTTCCCCTCTTCTCTTCCTGCTTCTCCTTCTCCTCCTTCTGCTTCTTTTCTTTCTTTCTGTCTCTGTCTCTGTCTCTGTGTTTCTCTCTCTTTCTGTCTCTGGCTAACTTACACGATGGAGAATTTTACACATGTCTCAGAGTTTGTTTTACTTGGATTCAGAGGGGGTCCAGGAATGCAGACTCTGCTATTTCTAACCTTTTTGATCCTATATGTTATAGCCGTGGTGGGGAACTTGGGCATGATTGTAATTATCAGAGCTGATGCACACCTCCACACCCCGATGTACAACTTCCTACAAAGCCTTTCCTTGTTGGACATCTGTTATTCTTCCACAATTGCACCCAGGGCTCTGGTGAACTGCTTGAAAGAGGACCATACAGTTTCCTTCGGTGGGTGTGCTGCTCAGTTCTTCTTCCTGTCTCTTTTTGGTACCACGGAGGCATTCCTCCTGGCTGCCATGGCGTATGACCGCTTCATTGCCATCTGTAACCCACTTCTGTACTCTGTGAGCATGTCTCACCAGGTCTGTGTACTGTTAGTGTCAGGGTCCTACCTGTGGGGTGTAGTGAACGCCATCACTCAAACAACGATGACCTTCAGGTTGCCTTTCTGTGGGTCCAATGAGATCAACGACTTTTTCTGTGATGTTCCCCCACTCTTGTCCCTCTCATGTTCAGATACCTTTATAAATCAGTTAGTCCTTCTTGGTTTGTGTGGCTCCATTATTGTTAGCACGTTCTTGATTGTTTTGGTCTCATACATCTACATCATCTCAACCATCCTGAGGATCCGTACGGTGCAGGGACGCCAGAAAGCTTTCTCCACATGTGCCTCCCACCTAACTGGGGTGTGCTTGTTTTTTAGTACTGTTTTCTTCATGTATGCACAACCTAGTGCCATCTTCTCCATGGAGCAAAGCAAAGTAGTGTCCATCTTTTACACTATTGTCATCCCTGTGTTGAATCCGCTGATATACAGCCTGAGGAACAAAGATGTAAAGCAAGCTCTGAGGAGAAGCAAACAGAAGCTGCCTCTGTGCCTATTGTGGCTGTGTATCTCATAAACCATCCTGGACTTCACTCTGAACCACTGATACTCATATGGATTAGGTTTTATGAGTACAGCATTCCTGGCCTTCTTGGATTCATTGTTGAAGTCTGTGGTTGAGAAGATAGAGGATATTTTAATTATCTTTATATGTCTAACAATGAACAAAATCAAGGTTTGTGAATAACATCATGAATAAAATCTTGTAGACTGGAAGAATAGATGATTGAATGGACAGATATTTGTGTGTGTGTTTTTAACCCATATATTAGATAATGTCTTATCCAAACTCCATCAGAAAATAACTACATAAAAATCAATCCTATACTCTTATTTTAAAAATTGATAAAATGTTTATCTTGAATATAACTCTCCAGGTACAAATATGGACACTTTCCAAGGGAAAGAAAAATAAAGTGTTTTAATATTTTACTAAAATAGATGAGAAATGTCTGAAATAGTAACTGCTATTTTTTCATATTAAAACAAATAAGGGGCCGCCCGGTGGCGCAGCGGTTTAGTCCGCGCTTGGCAGCCTGGGGTTCGCGAGTTCGGATCCCGGCCGCCCGCCGACGCACTGCCTGTCAGCCATGCCGTGGCGGCGTCCCATATAAAGTGGAGGAAGATGGGCACGGATGTTAGCCCAGGGCCAGTCTTCCTCAGCAAAAAGGGGAGGATTGGCAACAGATGTTAGCTCAGGGCTGGTCTTCCTCACAGAAAAAAAAAAAACAAATAAATAAGAAATTAGATGACTTTAATAAAAGATAATAATAGATTATATTTTAAACAGCTTTATGGAGGTATAAATGACACTCAATAAAGTCACATAAGTAAAGCGTACAGCTCATTATGTTTTAACATATGTATACACTTGTGAAATCATCCCCACAATCAAGACAATGAACATATTCATTATGTCAAAAGTTTTCTTGGTCACTTTCTAATGCTTCCTTCACTACCCCAACCATATTTAACCCCACCCTGCCAGGCAACCACTGATCTGTTTTTTGTCACCATAGATGAGTATGCGTTTCCTCCAGGTTCTTGTAAATTTAATTGTATATCACATACTCTTTTTAGGAGAGAAGGGATATGGCTTTTTTCATTCATGATAATTATTTTGAGATTCATCAATTTGATGCACATAACATGAGTTTATTTCTTCTTAGTAAATAATTTGTTAAATACTCTTTTGAATTTATCAATCTTATTGAATAACTTATTTTTATTAAATCATTTTGTTGAATAATATTTCATTGTGTGACTATACCACAATTTGTTTATCCATTCACCTATCAATAGACATATAGGATTTTTTCCATTTTTTGATTATTACAAATAAATTTGAGATGAACAATTTTTGTTTACACATATTTGTGTTGACTATGCTTTAATATCTCCTAAGTAAATACGTAAGGAGTGGAATGATGGGTCATATGGTAACTCTATATGTAACATTTTAAGAAACTGCCAAACTGTTTTCCTAAGTCTTTGCACCATTTTACATTGTTACCGTCAGCATGTGAGAGCTTCAGACACTTCACATCCTTCCACATTTAATCATTCTTATATGCCATTCTAACAAGTATAATTAAATTATTTTGATTTAATTTGTTAAATGGCAAATGATTTTGAACATCTTTTGATGTGCTTATTTGCCAAAGATATATATATTTGCCCAAGATATATAGATATATATATATCTGTTTGATGAAGTATCTCTTCAAATCTTTTTGCTCATTTTTCCCCATTGGGTAGTTATTGTCTTGAGATCTGAGAGTAGTTTATATATGCTAAATGTATGTCCTTTATGAGATGTGTGATTTCAAATATTTTCTCATAGAATGGCTTACCTTTTCATTATCTTAATGTGCTCCTAAGAGAAGAATTTTTATTTTTGATTAAATTCAGTTGTTTATTTTATGTATCAATTGTTCTTCCACTGTTTTCTTAAATAATCTTTGCCTAATCCAAAGTCACAAAGGTTTACTCCTATTTATTTCTACAGGTTATAGTGTTTGGTGTGTATTTTGGTCTATGATTATTTTTAATTTTTCATATGATGCAACAACTAGATAAAAGTGGGTTTTTTATTTTGTTTTGTTTTACTTTTTTGTGCACATGAATCCAAATGTTTCAGCATAGTTTCTTGATAACAGCATCCCTTACTTACTGAATTGTCTTTGGATCCATGTCAAAAATCAGTTCCTCAGTCTTCTTTCTATATTTTCATTTTGTTATATTAATCTATTTATCTATCTTTATAAAAATACCACACTGTATTGATCATTTTACAAATCTTGAAATCAGGTAGTGTAGTCATCCAACTATTTGCTTCTTTTTCAAATTTGTTTTGGCTATTGTAGTTGTTTTTTCTTCTCTATGTGAATTTTAGGCAAAGTTTTTCAATTTGTACAAAAAAAAAAAGGCTGTAGGGATTTCAATTAAGATTGTCAAACCTGTATATCAATATGGAAATATATGTCATTTTAATAATATTGAGATTTCTAACATATGAACATAGTCTGTCTCTCCAATTATTTCAATATTCTGTAATGTCTGTCAATGTTGTTTTATGGGTTTTTGTATAGAGATCTTTCACATTTTCTTCCAGATTAATCCCTAAGTGTTTCGTAGTTTTGATGATATCGTAAAAGGTGTGTTTTTCACAATCTCCATTTTTTATTGGACATTGCCAGCACGTGGTCATACAATTTATTTTTATATAATGATCTTGTATCTTTTAAACTTGCTAAACTGTTATTATTTCTAGTAGCATTTTTATAGATGACATCAGATTTTCTACATCTGCTATCAATGTCATCTACAAATACAGCTTTATTCCTTTTTTCCTATCTGATGACTTACTTTTTCTCTTTGACTTTTTTTTTCCCTTCTTGCATTGGCTAGAACCTCTAGTAAATTTTGAGCAGAATTTATAAGAGTAGAAATTTTCTCTTGCTCTTGATCACACAAACTGAACCACTATGCCTCCAGGCCAGCCCCTGTTTTTTTTTATTAACCCACCTTTACACTACTTGAGTAAACCCAATTTGTGTGATCTATTATCTTTTTTAATATTGTTAAACTAAATTTGGTAATATTTTATTTAGAATTTTTGAATCTGTGTTAATAGAATACTAGTTTGTGATTTTCCATATTTGTCTGGTTTTGGCATCTGGGCAATGCTGATCTCATAAAATCAGTTGGAAAATATCCTCTCCTGTTTAATTTTTGACAGTTTTTTTTGTAACATGGTTTCATAGAATTTACCAGTGAAGACATCTGGTTCTTGAGTTCTTTTTATGGAAAGTTTTTTCTCTATAATTTCAATTTCTTTAGTAGATATAGGGCTATTCATGTTATTTATATCTTCTTTTCTGAGCTTTAGCAATTTGTGTCTTTCTAGGAATATTTCTATTTCATCTAAATTGTTCAATTTATTGCCAAAATATTCTTTATAGTATTCCATTCTTATATTTTTAATATCTTTAGAATATATTGGGAATGCCACCTTTATTGTTGAAAATATAGGCAATTTGGGTCTTCTCTCTTTTTGTACTGAGCAGTCTGGCTGGATTTATTTAGTTCAAAATACATTCTAATTTTGCTTATTATTCTTTCTTTAACCCATGGGATATTTAATAATGTGGGATTTATTTTCCAAATATTTGGATATTTCCCAGATATTTTTTTTGCTATTTATTTCTAATTTAATTTTATTTTGAGACCACACTTTCTATAAGTTGAACTATTTTAATTTTTTAATATGATTAACATTTGTATATTTTCCATGTACACTTGAAAAATGTGTGATATTCTGTGGAGTGAGGCTTCTGCCTCATCCAATGGCATGTGGGACTAGAAGTGAGTGCACAGGCAGATAGGGCTACTTTAGGTCCATGTTAGGTCAAGCTTGTTACCAGGAGTATGGGCCTGCCTTCTCAACGTGGCATTTCTCAGTCTGGTGCTCCGCCAGAATGCAGTAGCCTCTTACTGGGATCCCAAAGCTGTCATAAAAGCATTTTTGTTAATGGATGTTTGTTAAATCATTGTTTCCTTGGGGTTGAAAGCTAGGGATCTCCTATTATTCAAGCTTGCTGACTTAAATGGATTATCTTTTATAATCGTTACAACAACCTTCCTTGTACATGTAATAACGATGAAACTGGAGGTAGAAAGGTTATGTAGCTCTTTCACTGCCATACACTTATTCAGTGGAGAAGTTGGTACCTCTTTAATCTGTGAAGTTGAAAGGGAAGGAATCCTAAGGGGTGAAGCCATTAGAGTCTCTGCCTGAAGAAAAATGATAACATAAAAAAAGTAACTGAAATACGCAATTAATAGATTGTTTTGTCATGTGACTCAATGCCCTGTAGTTTCAGTAGATGTTCAACGCTGATTTCTCCGAACTACAAAGTTTTATTCAAAACTCTGTAGTTAATCTATATATTTATGAAGAATGTCTTCTTCCTCTGAGAAATACCCTTACCAAGTTGACATGTTTGGTCTGATATATTTATATTTACATGTCTTTACAA
This sequence comes from Tapirus indicus, assembly GCA_031878705.1. Classification (NCBI taxonomy): domain Eukaryota; kingdom Metazoa; phylum Chordata; class Mammalia; order Perissodactyla; family Tapiridae; genus Tapirus; species Tapirus indicus. Next base: position 88,255,042 of record CM062917.1, on the reverse strand, counting down.
AATATTATATAAAAATTAGCTACTTGGAATTTTTATTTTATGCAAATATGTGCTAGTGAGATAATTTGATCATCCATGAAGAGTTAATGAGTGATTTACCCTTGAAACAATTAACATTAAAATAAAAAATAAAGAATTAAGATTTTAAACATGATTACCATAGAGTGCAATATTTAGACTGAATAATAAAACTATTATTACTATTAGATTACAATCAATATGTGCAAATATGTTGTTTGCAATTTTCACCAAGATATATATTTCTAGTTTCATGATAGAAAACTTGACCCATTCTTCCAGTTTAATATCCAGTGTCATTTTTTTCTTAGTCATATGTCTCCAAATTTAGAAACTCTGTTAGCTATTTTAGGTGGTAATTCTAATTGTAGCTGAAAGACAAATGGTGATCATAAATAGACCTATTCTAGCAAAGCCAAAAGACTAAAAGTTTCTGCTTTGGTATTAGCTTGGAATTGATTCTTATTCTTTTCACAGCCTGTATTCCTTAACAGGAGGCCTTTCTTCATCCCTCTTAGAGCATTTCAATATAGGTTTAAACGTTCTAAAAGTACATCATTAATATTTTCCCTCCAATGAATAAAGAAGAGATTATGTTTTCACAGGATAATAATAAACAGTGTCCACTGAGCATGCCTGTGTACCAGCCAGTGAGGTGGGCAGATTATAAATGTAATTGCATGCTGTGAGCCTGAACTTCAATGTAGCTACAGATTTCATTTCTAGAAGAGTGAACAACTTCTCTTTAAAGTTCATCAAGATAGTTTTCCCCAAATCTCTATGGCAAATCTATATTTGAATAGAGACATATTTTATTCAAGAAGGGACTGCTCTGAGGAGCCCTTTCATTCATACAACTTTATGTCACTGATGTATCCATTGTTATTTAGAAATCTATGATTACTTGTGAAAGTATATAATGTTTGAATGCTCATTTACTGTGATTTTCTGCTAAACACTCTCAGTGGAAATGATTATATGTGACAATTTTTGGTTTCATCAGTCTGAGGCAAATGAAAGGTAAGGCAGAAGACCATGGACCCATGAGAGAATGAAAAGAATGAGGAATGCTTTTTTTATTGAGAAGTGATAAACTGGTCCTTATGTCACATAGGCAGATTGGAATTGAATTCATATATTTAACATAGCACTCCTTGGCATTGGCAATAGTCTCCAGGAGCAGTGATGACAGAGACCCAAGCTTCTTCTTTTATTGGCTGAATTTCTCCTACTCATTTTCAAGCTTATGTTGTTTATTGAGAAAACAAAACAAAAAGAACAAAACCTTTGCTTCAGGTTAGCCATTTTATGGAGAATAGTTAAAGAGAGGAGGATATGGCGAAGCTCAATACAAGGGAGAAGAGTAGGAAGACAAAATTCATGAGACCCTAGAAATAACCCTCTGGTTAAAGCCCAAATTTGGTTCTTCAATATTATGTGAGAGATCATAACCAGAAACCATTTTTGGAATGTATAAACACCTTGGAGATCTCAGAAAGACCTAGAGAATGGGCAAGAATTTATGAGCTTACGCAACACGAGAAATCAAATTTAGTGAAATTTCCCTTAAACTGGAGAATCTGAGAATATTAAATTTTCTTATATGTGTTTTCTATAGTGTAGGTCACATAAACAGTGTCACATAAACCATGAAGGAGAGAACTGCAATTCAAAATCAGTTCTCTCTGATGCTAAATCAACTGTTCTCATGATTCTGTCTTTGATTAAATAACCTATGCGTGAGATCTAAATCAAGAAGTAGAGAAATGAATGTACATAGTGGGATTTTGAAAAGTGAAAAATGAAAAAATAAATCAGGAAGGAGCTGAGGATATGAAAAGATTATAAAAAATCAAATGTAAGGGCAACAAGAGACAGCGGGCATGAGAAAAGATGATTTCTCATCTGGGGACAAGAAAGTTTTTTGGAATAATCATCAACTGCGGGTAACGTCTCTCCTTCCTTCTACGTGACTCATGTAATTTAAATTATTTTGTTTAGATCTGTACATTTTATAGAGCACTTTTTAGGATATATGCCAAGCCTTACTATTATATTGAATGTTGTCTGACAAATATTCCACTGCACACCTGAACACACATCTTTCCACACACACAAGAATTTATTTTTATGTGGTGACACTGTGGTCCAAGTTTAGAGGCCAGAAGTCAGGCTCATAATTCTGAATAATTCTCCTCAGAGCATCTTTAGGTTTTTTGTTCCTCAGATTATAGGCCAAGGGATTTAACATGGGGTAACCAGGGTATGAAAAACAGGAACTACTGTGTTTTGCTTCATAAAGAGGTGGCACTGAGTGGTGCATGCATGAGCAACACAATTCAAAAGAGTAATTTTAACACCATGGTTGGGTTGCACAGGTAGAGAAGGCTTTTTGTTGCCCATCAATGGATCACATTCTCAAAAATGCTGCAATAATATACATATAGAATACGAAGACGAAGAATGTGATTACAACATGGAAGTCACATGGCAAGAGCTCTAGATGATTGAGTGCTATGCTTGAGAAGGATAGCAGTAACAGAAAAGAGAGGTCTGTGACCTCTCTTTTGGACCACAAAACAACAGACTGAGTGCCATAGAAGTTTGAATTATGGCACTTGCCACACCACAGGCAAAGGGCCACAAATATAGTCAGAAATGATCACCAAGTAGAGATGAAGTTCACAGTTGGCAATGGAATGATCATATGCTGTGGCAGCCAAAAAAGTCATTTTATGGTGCAAAAGACAGAGAGAGAGAAAAGAACTGAGAGACACCGCCAATGAAGGAAACCATTTAACTCAGCTAAGAAGTTCTTTACTTTACGGGGAACAATAGTGGAAGAATATTAAATATCCACAAGGGATAAGCTTTGGAGTAAGAAATGATAGGAGTGTACAGTTGGGAGGCATCAATGATGATCCCAATCATGCTAAGTTTAGCTGTCAACATCATAGAATACAAAATCAGGAAGGCCATAAAGAAAGTCATTTGTAAATTTGGGTGGGTCCCATAAAAATCCTATTAGTATGAACTCATTTCATAGGTGGAAAGATTTTTCCATACTATATTTCAGCATCTTTTGTTTACCTATTTTTTAGGGTAATCAATGATACCTAAAAATATGGCCACATTCTATCTATTTTGAAGAGTCATGGAAATAGGACAATTCAGTAAAATATTTGAAATTATCCTGAAAACAGAAAACAAACAACTAAAAAGAGAAATTATGAATGTTAACATCTTTGTTCAAATTTCTATTTCATATTTTCCCTACACTGTATATATGACACATCATATATAAATGCGGCACATGTAATGCAGTAGTCCTCGCTTATCTGCAATTTTTCTGTGGTTCCAATTACCTGCGGTTAACTGAGGTCTGAAAATTTTAAATGAAAAATTTTAGAAATAAACAATTCATAAGTTTTAAATTGTGCATCCTTCTGAGTATTGGGGTGACATCTCACACAGTCCCACTCTGCCCCGCCCAAGATGTGAATCATCCCTTTGTCTAGAATTTCTACACTGTACCATATAGGAAAAAACATAGTATATATAGGGTTCGATCCTACCTGTAATTTCAGGCATCCACTAGGGGTCTTGGAATGTATTCCCTGTGTATAAAGGGGGTCTACTGCACCTATTTTATTTTTAAATACACATATGTGTATGTATATGTATATATGTGTGTGTGTATATATATGTGTGTGTGTGTGTGTGTGTGTGTGTGTGAATAATCACTTACCCAATGGTGGTACATTGAGTATATTCTATACACAATGTATTCTATATTCATGGATTCTATATTTATGGTTCTTTTCCTTTGTAAGAATACCACTAAAATTAATAAATTTAAACTATATTGGAGAGTTTAGAATATATCCATAAATATGTTAATTTATGGAATTGTTATGAGTGCGTCCTCCTCTCATCTCTATAATGTCACTATAAAACAATTCCGAAAAAGACAAATAGAATATACCTGATCATGTGACACAAAGCTCACTCAGAATAAAGTGTATTTACTGTGAGTGAATGACTGTTGTAAATTCAAATGTATGGAAAGTTGTCAAAGAACAAAGCTGTGGAAAAAATTCTATAATGGAAGAAAAAATAGGATCCCTGAGCTCATAAGTCTCCCTTGATGTTCTCTCCTTGAACACAAGCTTCTTAAAAGAGTAATGTTTAGACATGCTGAATCCACACTTCCTAGGGAACCCAGGATCACTTTATGCATTTGGGTTTTCAATCAACTCTCTGAGTTTCTCCTTTGTCTTAAACTTTAAAAAAAAATTACCTTTACTCCACTAACTTTTACCTCATGTTCTTGTTTTACACATAAAGCATTCTTGTTTATTTCTTTTGCTTCTTAGGTGTCTTATGAGCTATTGTCTTACAAAGTTTAGTTTTCTTTACATCTTTTGAGTTCCTTAGTTGTTTCTCATGAATTAAAAAATGTATAGTCAGGTCTGTAGGTTTATTTGGTGCAAAAGCCTTAAAAATATCGATGAGGCAGATTTACTGTCGTCTTGTAAATTTTTTATAAGTAGATAGATGGAGAATTATATGAAAAATTCTGATTGATATGTAATTGACAGAGTCAAAGGCATAATAAAAGTTTTCTTTAAAAAGTCTCTGCAAACTTGTAGTATGGAATGAACATAATAGCAAATAAAGAATCCTCAAAACAGTGTTCTTGGGTATTATACATCAAGGTTTACACTCAAAGAATTGAATAATATTCAAAATCAATTAAAGACAAATATTCATAAAAAGACTGTGCATAGGAAGAATGATGAAGAAATTCCCTAATCTATTTTTTCAAGAGGGAGTCTTTCCAATCAAATTAGTCTTTCTAACAAGCTAAATTTTCAATGTTTTATTACCATGTTCTTTGAAAACATTGACTGATAGCAGGTAAATGGAATGATCTGTTTCAAGAATTAGAAGTTCTGCCTGTTCATGTAATGAGTCAAGTTCTGCCTCTCGCTTTGCAATCACTCCAACTTCTCCCAGCTCCCTCTCTAGTTCTTTCTTGAAACATTTCTCCTGCAGGTGCTCTGGGGCCTCTGATTTTCTCAGTCTCAGAGATACATTCGCTTTTTGGTCTCTTCAGTTTCCCAGAGGATACCTACTTGCATCACATGTCTGCCTTTCAGGTATTATCCACCAGGCTCACCATTATTAGTCTAAAAAGGAATACTCAGGAGACAGAATTCTAAGGGGAACTCCTAGGGATTATTAGTCATCTTGTTAGCTTAATGAGCTCCATGATTATTATTCAGATACTTAATTTTCAAAAAGTTTTATTAGACTAAAAAATCTTACCTCATTATTTCAATTATTAATCTCTCTTTAAGTTTTTACTCTCTATAGAGTAGTGTGGAGTGTTTTACCTATGCCCAATGGGGGGTGAGAGATAAATACTCTGAACTCAAGTTGCCTACATGATTTCAGGATCAGAACAACATGGTGGAATACTCCTAATTGTCCCAAAAGAAGAAAACATCTGTGAATGACTCAATTGGATTTACTTAGAAAATAAAAATCTATTTTTACCTATTTCAAGTTACTGTCCACTGGAACATATACTGGCCAAGGATACTGGAGTGTGGCTACGGGGCCAATTCAAACGTTCAGGTTCTTCATGCAGCAACTGATGTTCTCAGTAACTGCAAGGCACATCTGATGACAGGTCTTTGTATTAGATATGTGCAGCGCGTCCCCATGACGGGGAAAGAAGCCTCACCAAACATATTCAGCGAAAAGTAGCTCAGTAAACTCATTTCTATGTAAGATATATATCAGCTCTAAGAAAAATGAAAAAAAAAATACAAACAAATAATAGTTACAGAGTTTGTAGAGTCACCTAAACTGATTAATAAGATCACTTTCATGAAGCTTATCTTCAAGTTTAAAGTTTTACTTGATTATTAAAATGTGTGTTAAATAAATCAATAAATCTTAATCCAAAATTATCTTGCCTCCACTGGTAATTATTATGTATGACTTTTCAGGAAATGCAAGGATCTGCATCAAATTAAATTCCAATTATTGCATAGCATTTGAATGTACCATTAACAGGGATTCTTATTAGTGAAACCTCAGATTCGTGGTTCCTGAGCTTTACTTCCACTAGGGAGCAGAAGATTTACAATGACACCTGCACAAGGTATTTCCTAGAAGAATAAGTCTCAAAATAGAATACAAATGCAACTATATTTTTAAATCCTCTATTTCATTCCTTCTTTTGATGTGTTTGCTGTGCAAGGTTTGCACACAGTCTATTTTTTTCACCTCTAATCAATAAAATTATTTGTTACTACTATTTTTTGTGTGTGTGAAGAAGACCAGCCCTGAGCTAACATCCATTGCCAACCCTCCTCTTTTTGCTGAGGAAGACTGGCCCTGGGCTAACATCCGTGCCCATCTTTCTCTACTTTATATGGGACAGCACTGTGGCAGGGCTGACAAGTAGTGTGTCGGTGGGCTCACAGGATCCGGCCTGCGAACCCCGGGCTGCCAAGCGCAAACTAGAACACTGCACCACCAGGCTAGCCCTGTTACTACTATTTTTATATGCGGTATTCAATTATCTTTCATCTTGTTACTACAATCGTGCACTCATCTACAGCACTTTTAATCTCCACCTTTAAAGTAAAATTTTGCTCTTAATTTCTATGTAGTTCACTTGATTTGAGGACTTGGGGTTCACTGGGAATAGCATTTATACTCAACTAGTATGTACTAACGTGGATAACCCAGTTGTCAAAATAGAGAATAATGCTAATACTAGTTTGTAAATAGTTGCTACCACTTCAAATGCTGCCTAAAATCCCTGACTCTTGACCTACTCCATGCTACAGCCATTGTCCATTCAGATTTTCAGAATCTGTCAGTCAGTCCTCCAGATGTGCTGCCTCCTGGTACCACCACTGGCTCTCCCAAAGACAACAGGAGCTTTCAGTGGGTAGGCATTACAGTGCCAGTCCATGAAACCATCAGTCCAGCCATCATTACTCCTGTGTACTAGGCACTGCCCATTGATGTACCCTGTCAGAGGTGTCTTTAGGCCCAGAACCAAGGTGGGTGTATGGTTATTTTACAGGTGAGCCAACACAATAGCTGACAAATATCTCATGATTTATAGCAATGATGCAGTGGGCACGGTGGCTAACCTATGATCCCCTAGATTAATCCTTATGCAGTCCCTTGTGGGAACTGCAGCCTTCACAGAACTTGGTCTCTGAGAAGCGGAGTAAGAAAACTAGAGCAGAGAAACAGGCATTAATGGTGGTGCTCCAGGAAAGCACTGACTAGCCCCTGTGAAGTCCCAGAGAAGAGGGAGAAAGGAGCAGAAAGATTATTTTAAAAATAATGGCTTAGAACTTCTCAAATCTGGGGAGAGATTTAGTTATCCAAGTTCATGAAACTGAGTAATCATCCAAAAATTTCAACCCAAAATGATCTTTTCTGAGACATATAATAATAAAACTGTCAAAAATCAAAGACAAAGAAAGAATCTTAAAAGCAGCAAGAGAAAAAAAATCTTACATATAACAAACCCTCATAAGACTATCAGTTGTTTCTTAGCAGAAGCCTTGCAAGTGTGGAAACTATGAGATGATACACAAAAAGTGCTGGAAACAAATCTGTCACTAAGAATATTCTCCCTAGCAAGGTTGTCTATCAGGAATGAATGAAGGATAGATAAAGACTTTCCCAAACAAACAAAAGCTGAGGGAATAAATCATGGCTATACCTGCTGTATAAGAAATGATGAAAAGAGCCATCAAGTTAAAATAAAAGAAAGCTAATTAGTAACAACAAAACATAAAAACATAAAATATAATGGTAAATTTAAGTATATAATCAAATTCATATTATTCTAATACTGTAATATGTATGTTAATATATGTAATATGTGTGTTAATCAATTAACTCTAGCATATGGTTTAAAGAAAAAAAAAAAGAATAACTATAGCTACCATAATTTGTTAATGGACAAACAACATAAAAAGAGGTAAATTATGACAACATAAACAGAATTTATGGGGGGGGATAAGGATAGGGATTTTGTATGCAATCAAAGTTAAATTTTTATAAGTGTACAATAGACTGTTCTATCTATAAGATGTTTTATGTAAGCCTCAAAGTAACTACAAAGCAGAAACCTATAATAGATTTTAAAAAGATAAAGAGAAGGAAATAAAAGAATACCACTATGGAAAACTGTCAACCCACAATGAAAGACCAAAATAAAGAAAGAAACTGGGAACTACCAAACAGCCAGACAACAGTTAATAACATGGCATTAGTAAGTCATCACCTATCTATAATTACATTAAATGTAAATGAATTAAATTTTCCAATCAAAGGCATAGAGTGCCCAAATAAATCTAAAAAGAAAAAGAACCAACTCTATGCTGCCTATAAGAGACTCACTTCAGCTTTAAGTTCACATATAGGATCAAAGTTATGGGATGACAAAGTATATTTCATTCAATTGGAAAGAAAGAGAGCAGGAGTATCTATACATATACCAGACAAAATACACTTTAAGACAAAAACTGTAACAAGAAACAAAGGTCATTATACAATGATAAAGAAGTCAATTAATCAAGAGATATAACAATTGTAAATATGTGTGCAACAAACATTGGAACACCTAAATATATTAAGCAAATACTAACAGATCTGAAGATAGAAATAGACAACAATACAATAATAGTGGAAACTACAATACCCAGCTTTCAACAATGCATAAATATTCAGGCAGAAAATCAACAAGGAAATATCAGAGTTGAACTAAACCTCAGACAAAATGGATATAAAACCCTTATACAGAACATTCCACCCAAAAATAGCAGAATGCACTTGTTCTCAAGCTCACATGGAACATCCTTCAAGATATATCAAATGTTAAGTCAAAGAAGAAGCAAATATAAGAATATTTAAATCATACCAAGTATCTTTTCCAACCACCACAGTGTGAAACTAGATATCAATAAAAGGAGGAAACTAGAAAATTCACAAAAGTGTGAAAAATAAACACCACACTCCTGAACAACTAATGAGTCAAAGAAGAAATCAAATAAAAAATTTAAAAATATCTTCAAACAAATAAAAGTGGAAACATAGCATATCCAAATTTACTATTGCAGCCAAAGCAGTTCTAAGAGGAAGTTTATAATGATAAATGCCTACTTTAAAAAAGAAGAAAAATCACAAATAACTTAATTTCATAGTTCAAGGAACAACAAAAAAGAACAAAATAAACCCAAATTAGCCAAAGAAAGGAAATAATAGAGATCAGAGCAGATATAAATAAAATAGTGTAAAAAAATAGAAAAGAACAATAAAACTAAGAGCATATTTATTTTGAAAAGATAAACAAAATTGACAAAACCTTACCTATACTAAGCAAAAAAGAGAGAAGAATAAATTAAACAAAATTAAAAGTATAAAAGCAGACATTACAACTAATACAACAGGAATACAAAGGATCATAAGAGACTACTGTGAAAAATTATAGACCAAAATTGAATACTCTAGAAGAAATGAATGAATTTTTAGAAACATACAATCTATCAAGACTGAAATGAACGAATAGAAAATATGAACATAAGAAGAAAGAGTGAAGAAACTGTATCACTAATCAAACACCTCCCAACAAGAAAAAGAACACAAGACCAAACGTTTCACTGGTGAATCCTTCCAAACATTTAAAGAAGAATTAACATCAATCCTTCTAAAACTCTACCAAAAAATAGAATAGGAAAGAACAGTTCCAAACTCATTTCATGAGCGCAGTGCTACTCTGATACCAATGCCAGATAAGGACACTACAAGAAAGGAAAATTACAGGCCCCAAATCCTGACAAATATAGAGGCAAAAATTCTCAACAATTACTAGAAAACTTAATTCAACAGTACATTAAAACTATCATAAATCATGATCCAGTGAGATTTATCCCTGTGATCTGAGGATGGTTCAACATACACAAATCACTAAATGTGATATACTACACTAATAAAATGAAGGATAAAAATCATGTTTATCTCAATAGGTGCAGAAAAGGCATTTGATCAAAGTCAACATCCTTTCATTTAAAAACTCTCAACAAGTTGAATATAGAAGGAATGTACTTCAACATAATAAAGGGCCATATATGAAAAACGTACAACAAACATAAAATTCATAGGTGAAAGATTGAACGATGTTTGCTAAGATCGGGAACAAGACAAGGATGTGCACTCATCACTCCTATTCAACGTAATACTGGAACACCTCGCCAGAGCAATTCAGAAGAAAAAGAAATGCAATGCGTCAGAATTGGAAATAAAGAAGGAAAATTGTCTCTGTTTGGAGATGGTATAATCTCATATATAGAAAACGCCAAAGACTCTACCAAAACCTCTGAGATCTAATAATCAAATTCTGTCAAGTTGCAGGATACAAACTAAATAAACAAAAATTAGTTGTATTTCTATGCATTAACAATAAAGTATGTGAAAAAGCAACAAAGAAAACAATCCATTTAAAATATTCCTCCCCAAAACAACATACTTAGGAACAAATTTAACCAAGGAGAGGAAAGATCTGTAAACTGAGAACTATAAGGGAAATAAACTGAAATGATGAAATGAACTGAAGAAGAAACAAGTGAAAAGAAAATGTTTTCATAGATTGGAAGTTTTCATATTTTTAAAACACTTATACTACACAAAACTTTCTACAGGCTCAGTTCAATTCTTCTCAAAACTCGAATGACACTTTTCACAGAAATAGAAAACAAAATCCTGCAGTTAGTACGGGACCACAAAAGATCCCGAATAGATATAGCAATGCTGAGAAAGAAGAACAAAACTAAAGGCATCCCACTTCCTTATGTTATACTTTATTACAAAGCTATAGTAATCAAAACAGTGTGGTACTGGTGCAAAAATAGAGATATAGACCACTGGTACAGATTGACAGCAACAAAATAAACCCCCTCATATATACAACAAATATTTATCAAGAGAGGAAAAAAAGGTGCAATGGGGAAATAAATGGTAATGGGGAAACTGGATAACCCCATGCAAAAAAATGAAATTGGACCCTATCTTACACCACTCACAAAAAATGAATTCAAAATGAGTCAAAAACATAAACGTAAGATCTGATATAGTAAAACTCCTAGAAGAAAACAGGTTAAAAACGTTTCTTCACTTTGGTCTTGCAAAGATTTTTTAGATATTATACCAAAAGTATATGCAGCAAAGCAAATATACACACACGAGACTACATCCAATCAAAGAGCTTCTGTGGAGCAAAGGAAACAATCAATAAATTAGAAAAGGCAACCTACAGAATGGGAGAAAATATTTGCAAGCCATTTATCTGATAAGGGATTAATATCTAAAATGTATGAGAAACTTACATGACTCAATAGCAAAAAGAAAAAATCTGATATAAAAGTAGGCAAAGGACTTAGACGTTTTTTCCAAGGAACATATACAAATAGACAATAGGTACATGAAAAAGTGCTCAACATCAATAATCATCAGGGAAATGCAAATCAAAGCTCCTGTGAGATATCACCACACACCTGTTAGAAGGGCTATTATCAGAAAGACAAGCAACACCAATTACATATGCTATATGTTAATAATATCTCAAGAAGACAGAAAAAAATTAAACAACAAGAAAAAAGGAGACCAACTATGTCAATTTCTTCCACTGCTATTGATGTTAATTTTAATTACTTGGTTAATATGATGTCTGTCAAGTTCTCCCTAGTGAAGTTACTTTTTTTCCTTTTGTTATAATAAGTACTATGTGGGCAAATACATTGAGACTAGACCTTTGATTAGACATGTCATAGGTTATCATTCTGTCTTTGTATTCCTCAACTTTTTTTCATATATTGCATACTTTCCTGAAATTTTGTGCAATATGCTTGGCAATTTAGATCACTGTAAAGTTCACTTATAAGTCTCTTGAATTTTGTGTGTTATTTTATGATATTTTCCCACTGAAAATCTTATTAATATTTTTAAGTATTTTCAACTTTATATGTTATGATTGACATTGTACTTTATTAAGCCATTCATGTGATTGCCATTTATAGTTTTGTGACTTTTGTGAGGTGCTAAAATGCATGTTTATGGGACCAGCCCCATTGTGTAGAGGTTAAGTTTGTGTGCTCTGCTTCAGCCTGGGGTTCACGGGTTTGGATCCTGGGCATGGAACTATACACTGCTCATCAAGCCATGCTGGACACAGAACTACACACCGCTCATCAAGCCATGCTGTGGAGGCATCCCATATGCAAAATAGAGGAAGATGGGCACAGATGTTAGCTCAGGGAAAATCTTCTTCAAACAAAAAGAGGATAATTGACAACAGATGTTAGGTCAGGGCCAATCTTCCTCACAAAAAACCCCCCAAAACCATGTTTAACATTTTAGCGTGTGCATGTCTTGGCCATATTTAAACATTGACCATTTCATATGGGTGTAATATGTGTAATTTTGAGTCTAAATATGTTTTTTTCTCTGAACTCATATATGATGGGCTGCCCGCTTGAGTGCAGAGAGGTCTTGTAATGTGAGCATATATATTTACAAGCAGGTATTTGTGAACATCTGGATTCATAATTCTAGGTATTTACATGGAACCATTATGTGCCTTCTTTGGCCTGAAATTGCTAAAAGAAGGAGTGAAATTTAAAAAGAGAGAATGAGATGGGCAAAATAGATGCCTAGCAGAGCTGTCAGATTTAGCCAGAGTATGCAGCAAACCTAAGGGACCTCTACAAAAGAAAGCTGAAAATGAGCAATCCTGACAGCATAGTTCCCTTCATCTGCTCTACTGCAAACTCTTCATTTGCCTGATCCAACCCAAAGTCAAGCGCAATGAGCTTGTTGATGCAGTCCAGGAAGTTTAGACTCCAGGACACAAAGTAGGCTGGAGAAGGACATGGGGAAGCTGTAGGCAGGCAACGAGCGCATAATTGACCTGTTCTCATTTTTGAGTTATTGCCTCATTTTGGCATCAAGGTTACATGTTAAATGTTTGGAAAATTTTTCTGATTTCCTGTCATGTGAAAAACGTGCATAAAGTGAGTTTCTGTATCTTGAAAAGAAAAGTACTTGATAAAACTCTCTGCTAAATGACTGTGGCTACTGACTTGACTGGAGGTGTGGAATAGCTTTGATTATCAATTCATGTCTTCAATTACTATTGATAATTTATATTTTTATTTATTAATGAATTGAATATGGATTTTTTCAAAGTGTATTTTACATTTTCAATTTTGTTGTCAGATCATTTTTGTAGCAGTCTATGAATTTGTATCTAATCTCTAGTTACATACAATTTCTTTACTTATTTTTAAGTTTTCATAAATATCTGTTTCTTTAATCTTCATATATAACTTTAGTAAAGGTAATTAATATAATTAAATATTTTAAACATATAAAAACATTATAAATTTAAATATTTTACTTTTTATCATATTTTTGAGCGACTTCATCATTGTTTGAAAAATAAGTATAAAATAATGAGAGACTTAATTACAGTTAATGGCCAGCTCATATATGAAAATAGAACTCTGACCCATGATCTAGAGTAACCAGATCAGGGATCTAGCCTTTTCTAAGTCAGCTTTGTAGCAAATTAGACCACTATGTCTAGTTACAATCCAGGAAGCCAAACAATAACCCCAGTAATAATTAGTCACAAATATCCAGGATTATATTAATAACTGAGAGCTTCCAAATTAAGACCAACCAGAGAAACTCAAATATGCACCCATGGCCTGCCTACAGCTTTCTTATCTAGAATAAGGAGTATTAAGAGCAAAGCAGTGTAACGGTTTATGAATGTTAGCACCAGCAGAGGAGACCAACTTGGTGAAGTAAAGCAAACAGCATAAGAAAGCCTACAACTGAGAAAAGTAGTTTAAAGATTTCAGTTAGTGGGCCTGTATAGGAGGATATCCTGGCCTGGGGAAAAGCTGCCTATTAAGATGTCATCTACTTATCTTCCTGGAAGTTGTTATTGCAAGTCAGTTTTATTTTGGTGTCAGAGAGTGGAGTGAATTTCCAGTCATCTGAGGGAGCCTTTTTAAAGTGAGAAACATAAATCTAAGAATGAATAGCTTCTAATTTGGTAGCACAAGGGTTACTTAATAGCACATGGTAAGACCCTTTCCAGTGAGATTGGAGAGTCCTTGAGTTGGTTTAATTTCCAATAAATAAAATCTCCAGGATGTAGGTTACACCTTGATTTTTCATATCCAAGGAGCTTGCTGAGGAAGAAATCTTTGACAAACTTAGTATTGACCTGCAGTGTGCTAAGAAGCCCTTGGTAATAGTGGAGAAAATTTCTTTTCAGGCAACTGGGATGCAAAAGTCCTTTGTCTAATCTCATGGGATTAGACATAGCAATCTGAAAGGACAATAACTTATGCTTTCATGTTGGAGTGGATCTAAGATTTTAGCAATAACAAGATAGAGCCTTTACTCAAGGCAGGATAAAAGCCATGCATATTTTTGCCAATTGAGTTTTGATTCTTTCTAACATTGTTCTTTCTAACAATCCAGATGACTCTGTATGGTAGGTGCAATGGAAATGTTGGTAGGTGGGCCAAATTTTGCAGATATTTTGGACAATGTGTCCTCTAAAATGGGTTCCTCAATTGCTGTGAATCTCTAGAGCCACCCCTCAAGTCCAAATGATTCTCTCTAGTAGAAATTTAGCCATGGTCATTTCTGTCACCTGTCAGCAGAGGAAAGCCTCTACCCAATGGGAAAACATACAGACCAGGACTAACACATATTTATGGCCTTGTGATGGGGCAGTTGGATAAAATCCATTTACCAAACTTCAAAGGGGCACCAGGAATGGGGAGTTTTTTCATAGCAGTATGTAAGTTTTCCAGGTTTAAACTGAGGACAATTCCTGCAACATTTGTAAATCTGGTGAACAACTGTTTGGGAGGGTTTCCAATAGTATTGTTAGGCCAACTGAATCATTTTATCTTTGCTCCACTGGGTTAGGTCATGGATGAAGGTCAACAATAGTCTTTGAATGGGGTCAGCCTGTGGCATAGTGGTTAAGTTCTCACACTTCACTTCAGCCACCCAGGGTCGAAGGTTCATATCCTGGGTGCAGACCTACACACTGCTTGTCAAGCCATGCTGTGGCAGCATCCCACTTATAAAATAGAGGAAGATTGGCACAGATGTTAGCTCAGAAACAATCTTCCTCAAGCAAAGAGAGGAGGATTGGCAATAGTTGTTAGCTCAGGGCCAGTCTTCCTTACCAAAAAAAAAAAAAAAAGTCTTTGATGGCTATCAGGAAGGACCAGGCAGGCATTCAAATCTACTCAAAGGCTGCTTTGGGGTTTACATGACAGTTTTGTCGACTCCATTTCCCCTTTTCAAATACTGACATATTAGTTTGCACTTCTATGAGGTGTTCCCTTATGGAGGAAGGCAGGTTTGTATAGGTGACAGATGTGATGGAGAGAGGAGTTAAGAGGGAGCTATCTTTGCCATCATGTCTGCCAGTTGATTTCCTTTGGTCCCTTGTGTATCAGCAGAAGAATGTCCTTGGATTTTAATTATAGACAAAGCCTTAGGGGTCTGTATGGCATTTAAGAGTGCGAGAGCATGGTCTTTATTTTTAATTTGTTGCCCTGATGAGGTCAAGAACCCTCTTTTCTTCAGAGCATGAAAAAATCATGGGCTACTCGGAAGACATAGCGACTATCAGTGAAAATGTTGGCCGTCTTCCCTGTGGCCAGTATACATGCTCAAGTGAGAACGTGTAATTAAGCCTGTTGGGTAGAAGTGACCTCTGGTAAGGGGGAAGATTCAATAATTTAAGGACACAACAGCATAGCCTGCATGGTATCAGCCCTCAGAGTCCTTGAGATAAGACCCATCAGTAAACTAGCTGAAATTAACATTGGGCAAGGAGGTCTCATGTAAGTCAGCACAAGGTGTCAGGAGATGACTTATAAGTGAGATGCAGTCGTGGGGTACACCATCTTTGTTATATGAAGGTAACAGAGTAACAGGATTGAGGAGGTTGCATTGGGCAACAATGATATGGGGAGAAGACAGGAATTTTAGTTTATAGTTTGTAAGATAACTAGCTGAAAGATGTTGTGTATCATGAGAATTGAGGAGAAACTTAACAGAATGAGAAACAAAAACAGCCAGAGGGAATCCAATATTATTTTTTCAGTGGCTTTGATATGGGCAGAGGTAAGGGCAAGAACACATAGGCAAGGGGGCAAGCCTTGAGCCTCAGGGTCTAATTGGGTACTATAGTACCCTAGAGGGCAATGATGTCCTCTGTGAGGCTGGGTGAGAACTCTTAGGTTGTTTTCCTTGCATTCATGAATGAAGAGCTGAAAAGGAAGGTCATAATTGGAGTGTCCTAGGCTGGGTGCCAGTGTTAATGTTTTTAAAGACTTCCTCATCAGAGGTGTCCCAAAGCAGTGGATCAGGAGAGGAATTTTTAAGCATTTTGTAGAGAAGTTGAGTTTCTAATGAGAAATTTGGTATCCAGTTATGGTAGTATCCAACAAGTCCCAAGAACCCTCGGAGCTGTCTTTTGGTTTGGGGGAGGAGGAAGGTAAGCATTCCTGTGACATGAGAAGGATATATGTTAAGTTCGTTGGGGGTCAAAAGATGTCCTAGAACTTTAACGGAGGGCTTGTAAAATTTTAACTTGTCTTTAGATATCTTGTGGCTCTTAGAGGTTAGCCTTCAAAGAAGGTGTAGGGAATCAGTGGATCAGGCTTCCTGAGAGGGAGAGCAGAGAAGTAGATCATCTACATCCTGCAGTAGGGTGGAACCTCAAGGGAAAGTTATATCAACTAGACCTGCTCAGAGAATTTGGGAAAAATAAATGGGTCTTTCTGTATACCCTTGAGGTAGCATAGTCCAGATATATTGTAGATCTTTCCAGGTAAAGGTGAAAAAAAATTGGCTCTCAGAGGAAACTGGGATACTAAAGAAAGCACTGAAAGGTCTACTGCAGAGAAATAAGTTGAGTCAGGAAGAACATTAGAGAGGAGGGTGTGGGGTTCAGGTACAACAGGGTGTCCAGGAATAACTATTTTTTACAGCTGGGAGATGTTGGACAAATCTCCACCCTTTTTCATTTGGCTTCCATATGGGAAGAATTGGGCATTACAAGGGCTGGTACAAGGAACAATTAGCCCCTTATGTATAAAGTCTTCCACAATGAGTTGGATACCTTTATGGGACTCAGGATTTACTGTTTGATGTTTGGGAGAGGCTTGCTATTATCTATCTGAATCATTATCAGCAAGGCCAAATGTATGCACCCCATGTCTGTGTTGGACTTGGCCCAAAGACTATCTGGTAGGTTCTCTAATTTGGGGACTTGGGAGAGGTGTAGTCAGTCAGACTGAGACAGGAAGGTTAGCATAGGGATCCGGCACCACAAGGGAACAGGAGGGCCATGCAAGGTGGGGTGGGGGGCATTGCTAGGACACTGCTAAGACATAGTTAATATAACATGCTCATGGAAATTTTATGCTGCATTGTAGCTTAAGCCGTTATAACTTAGGTAACCACAAGTTTCCAGAACCTCTTTGGACTGCCTGATGTGGAATCAAACTGCTTGATTTATGGAAGCTATGGACCTGCCACTCTTTTCCTGGCTGCTGCTGCTCTGACTCACAGCTGCCTTCGCTGTCACCTCTGCCCTGTGCAGAAATACCCACTACCCCAAACAAGCCTATAAAATACGCAATGACAAAACCACTCAGTGCAGCTCCTCCATTGGAGTGCGCCCGCTCTGTCTATAGAGTGTATCTTTCTAATAAACTTCCTATTCTTTGTACCCGTCCTTGCTGTTCTATAAATTCTTTTAGAATGCGACTTCGAGCAACCTGGATCTGCAGGGTGATAACAAGACTGTGTATGGGTATAGGGATATCTGGGGCCTCAGTTAGACTGGAGGAGTAGATGGAGACTTCAAGCATTAATTCCTTCTGTTTTGAAAAATAAACAAGTGCCTGATGCCCTTGGAGGAAATCTCTTCTGAAGAGATGACTCAGGGTTGAGGGTTATAAAAGAAATGAATGTTATTGGAGATGGGACCCAACTGGAAGGGCATAGGCAGGGACTTAAAAACTGTCTGTTGGTTTGAGACCCTGACCATTCAATTGTCTCAGTACTCCAGGGAGGGAGCTTAGACAAAGTGGTGGGGTTGAGGACAGATAAACTAACTCCAGTGTTGATGAGAGCTGTGATCAAGTCTTCCCCTATTCTTGTACTGATCTCTCCCAGAGGGTTGGTAGTGAGGAGAATGAATTCCCCACGTAAGTCCCCAGAGCCCAACTAATCATGATGTAATGGAGGGGCCAAGGAGTGGGTGGACTTATCGGGGTTCTGTTGAAGCTATCTCTTGTATTTTTGGCAATTCTTTTTGGAATGCCCTGATCTTTCACACAAAAAACAAATAAACAACAAAAAAGTATTTTCTCAGTTGGGTGGCAGCAATGGTTGTTTGAGGAGGGCCGAGGAGGGTTTATGGAACTGTTGCAATTGTAAAGCCATTAATTTTGCCATTTTTCTTGGCACCTGAGGGCACATAATGCTCTCAACTCATTCTCTTTTTCTAAAGTCTCAGATAATTGGTTTGCCAAGGAAGGAATTTTGTGGGGGCATTTAGCCAGCAAATTAATTTAATATTGTTTTAAAAGAAGTGGCCAGGGTGTCTTGCAGGCCAGCAGCAAAAAAAGAGTTAAACAGGTTTCATTCTTCAGCAATGAGGTCCTTTATGC
Source organism: Tapirus indicus (assembly GCA_031878705.1). Lineage (NCBI taxonomy): Eukaryota > Metazoa > Chordata > Mammalia > Perissodactyla > Tapiridae > Tapirus > Tapirus indicus. The sequence goes on along the minus strand of CM062917.1, from coordinate 88,236,197 downwards.
CAGAGTTCTGCTGGAAAGTTTTCTTGAATCTATCATAAAATTCCAGGACCAGTTCATCCTTTTTTCCTGGATGCAGCAGTGGGTAGCCTTCCAGTTTACTTGGTGGGGGTGGGATGAAAGGAATGGCTTTGGTTAATTTGGCCACCTGTTTGGGGACCTGTTTGAGGGCTGGGACCCAAGACAGGTTAGAATCATCTAAGATGTTCTCTCATTCAGTTGCTTTTATCCATTCTCAGGGAAGGACATTTGCAACCAGCAAGTGAACCAACTGGCAAAGGTTGGAGAAACCAGTTTGGTAAGTGCTAACTATAAGGCTGAAGTGGCATTGGAATTCAAAGGAATCAATTTTAGGATTGGGGAAATCTCTAACTAAGGCTGGCAATTCAGATTTAGTCCAAGGAGAATAAATCACCTTTTGGCCCCCATTTCCTGCAGTGTTCCTTTGAATCCCAAAGGTTGCTATTAGGGAGGGAGGTGAGTTGGGTTCAGGAAAAAAGGATGGGTAGGGATTTTGGTGGAGTTGAAGTAAGGGAGCTCGGTGCAAGAGCAGTAGAGGGGGTTGGAGATAGGAGAAGGACAGCGGGCTTGAGTGGTGGGCAGAGCAGGAGATTTTATTTTCACTAGCATGGCTGCAGGCACAGTTGTCATTCTCTAATGTGGCAAGTCTCTCATTTAATTTGGAATGATTTTCTTTTAAAGAGGCAATAAGAGATTCATGATTTCATTTAGAAGCCTCAAAATACCAATTAAAATAGGTGTCCCATTGGTTCTGGGAAGTTTGATATGTCCTCAATTCTAATTATGCATAGAGATCAAACTAATTTTGGGATTTTGAAAAAGCCTCAAGTAAGCCAGTGCAATTTGATATCATCCCTGCTGATCTTAGTCCATAGAACAGGGTATTTATAGGACCCAGGGACATAATTCTTAAGCACAAACTCAGCCAGGGTACCCGAGGGCAGTTATCAGCAGAGGCTGTCTTTGAGCATGGATTTCTCATGTTAAGCTCAAGTAAATTTTATCTTTCTGAAAGGAAATGTCCCATTGAGAACATTACCTTGTTGTGACAAGAAATAGGAGTCCAAACAACTGGATAGGAAACTCCCTCTTTCGTAAAACATTAGCAAGGAGCTCCTCAGTCAAAAAGCATCCCAAGACCTCTACCTGAAAGCCTGGGAGGTCTTGAATCTGAAAGGATTTATTTGGACGTCTATCAATACTGCCAAGGAGTGACTGAGCTCAAGGGGCTCTTGCAGGCACTGATGTGTTGATTCTAGATGGTACATGGAAGGGCCAGAGGTCACGTTAGAATAGGAAATTACAGGCAAATATCCTTGATGAAGTTAGTTGCAAAAATCCTCAACAAATACTAGCAAACCGAATTCAAGAGCACTTAAATATATGATGTGAGGTAAAGAAGCAAATTTCTTTTCCCTGTATATTGGGAGTATTTTCTCAACATCATCTATAAAACTTACCCCCCCCCCCAATGATTGATGACATCCCTTTATCAGGTAGCAGATATCTAAGATTTATATTCCTTTGCATTATTCCAGTGCTAATTCTTTTTTCAATAGCACACTTTTTATTAGAATGAAGCTTTTGAGTTATATACAAGCAACATTATATTAAGTACTTTCCATTACTTACCATTTTCAAATTGAATGTGTTCCTGATGGGCATTTATACACCCATAATAATTTTAGAAATCATTTGTTACTGGTCTGGTAAAACGGATGAAATTTCATCAGGATTTTATTACCCTGATAGACTAATTTTGGAATAACATAAATATTTACACAATATTGTCATTCCATTTATGAATATAGCATATTTTTTTCTTCATTAGGTTTTTGTGGATTCTTCATGAGGTAAATTTCCAAATATCTTATGTTTTGCTGATTTTGAAAATGGTATCTTCTTGTTATACTTGCAATTGACTATTTCTCATTTACAGAAACACTATTAAATTTTAGAGAAAAAATTTAATATTTGCATCCCGAGAAATTCAAATTCCAGGACTTTTTTGAAAAAAAAAATCTATGAAAAGGGGCACACAAGTATAATGAATAAGTTAATGCATTTTCATAAAACAAATATATCTGTGTATCCATCACCAAGATTCACAACTAGAGTATTAGCAGCATCATATATGCCACACTTGTGCCTCCCCTCAGTAGCAATACCACTCCTCCCAAAGGCTAACTTCTATCTTGATGTCTAACATAATATATATATATTTTGCCATCTGTAGAATTTATATAAATGGAGTCACACTGCATGTATTATTTTATGTCGCATTCCTTTTTCTCAACGTCATATTAGTGAGTTATCTATGTTTATCCTTGTGAACGTTTTATGTATAATTGTTGCCACATAGTAATGTGTTTTATTAACATACCACGATATATAAGTCCGGTCTACTGTTAACGGAAAAGTGAGTTGTTTCTAGTTTTATTCTATTATGACCAAACCTACTATGTACATCCTTGTGATGCCTTTCTGTGAGTATACATGGGCAATTGTTTTTGGATTATGCCTAAGAGAGAAATAGAATTTTAGGTAAGACAACCATATAAACTATCATACAAACTAGGGCACTTGAAAGTGAGATGAGGCAAGTAAGTTTGCTGGAAATCAGATTTAAAGGAAATACAATTCCTCCTGGAAAAAAAGGTTTCTGTTCAACTTTAGTAGATACAGTCAAACTATTTTCTAAAGGGCTTATAAAAGTTTACACTCCCATTAGCAATATTTGAGAGTTGAACTTGTTTCATTGTTATTTTCAGCCATGTATTTTTATGGTTCTGAGAGATCTGTATTATCATCTCATTGTGACTTTAATTTATATTTCCTAGACAACTAATGTAGCAGAGCACCTTTTTATGTGCTTAACCCTTAGTTGAATCTTGTCAATGCCTTTTTTCTCCTACCCCTCTGATTTTAGACTTGGGTGTGTGATTTATATTGGTAAATTAATTTTTGGTAGATGTGATGTTCATCATCTTCTCTGACCAGCAGCCTGAGATGTGTTCATGTGATTGGCTTGTTTTCTTGTCTTATGTGTTGAGAAGAACATGCCCTGTGTAGTTGCTGAATATAAACACATGGGGTAGAATTGAGCACAACTTGACCTCTAAGCAGAACTCCCCCAGCCAACCTGCATGCCCAGAATCAAGAAATAAACATATGTTTTAAAAATCTATGGAAGTTTGAGGGCTATTTCTTATGCAGCAATAATAAAGATAAAATGACTAATACAGGTTTAATCTTTTTTCCGTCTTTATTATTGCATAATTGACACACAAAATCGTATATATTTATGGTAAATAATGTAATGTTTTGATATGTGTATAATTGTGAAATGATTGCCATGATCAAGCAAATTAACATACCCATCAGCATGCATAGTTACCATTTTGTTGTGTGTGATGAGAAAAATTAAGATCTAATGTGTTAGCAAATTTGAAGAATATGATACAGTATCCTTAACTATAGACATCATGCTATACATTAGATCTTCAGAACTTATTCATCCTGCATAACTTAAAATTTGTCCGCTTTGAAAAATATCTCTCTGCTGTTTATTCTTGGTGGCTTTGGTGAAAATTAATTGACTGTATATGTATGGGTTTATTTCTGAACACTCCATTATGTTCCATTAATCTATATGTCTGCTTTTATGCCAATACTGTACTGTTTTCATTATGATAGCTTTGAAATATAGTATTAAATCCAAAAGTGTGATCCCTCTAGCTTTGTTCTTCTTGCTCAAGATTGCTTTAACTATTTAGCATCTTTTGTGGTTTTATGCAAATTTTGGGATTTTTTTCTATTTCTCTGAAAAATGTCATTAAATTTTAATAGAAATCTTACTGAATATGTAGATTATTTGGGGCAATCGACACTTTTTTTTGAGGTCTAACTGAATTTTTATTGGGACAGGAAGTTGTGAACTTAAACAGTATCAAATAAAGAGCAAATAGGGAAAATCCCTATTGTCACAGATGTAGAAGACTGCCATAATATGTGACATGGGAGGCATTTCAATTTGTGACCCCCAGCCCAGAATTGTCAAACACCTTTCTATTCAATCTAATACTTCTGGGTTTCTACTGAAAAGGAAATATTAAGAGTGGAAAATTGGCTTACTGAAAGAAAACCAATTAAGACAAGGAGGCAAAAGAAAGTAGAAATTAAAAAGTTATGTAGAACACTCTTTAATTTATAACTAAACACATTTTCATATCTTCTCAGTAACAAAACACAGTCATTTTCAGAAATGGTTCCAATTTTTTAAATACCAGATACATTTTTAGCCCTCTACATAAGTGTTTGGAAGTTTACTTTTGTTTATACAAAATGAATCTATTAATATTCTTCTATAGTAGTAACTTCGCATCAGGAAGGCCAAGAGGAACACAAATCAAGGAATGGATTTTACCCAAAGCTGCATTGTAAAAATGTTATAAATGGTTAATTCCATACAAATGAATGGGTTTCTTTGCTATATGAAATCCAAATAGGATAAGAAATGGAAAGAGAGTGATGTCAGCATCATGGCAGAGTGAGTTATTCCCTTCGTTTCTCCCCTCTCACTGACTCACAGTCAAACATCCATTGATCACAAAAGGGCTCCCTGTAGAGCACACCAGAATGCCTGAGAGAGACATGCATCTACACATCTGAAGGTGGGTGGATTGGATCTCTGAGAGACAGTGGAACTAGGGTAGCAGCCCCGCACCCACAGGCAGCTGTGATCCAAAACACACATTCTTACAGCAGTGTACACCGTGGTGAACAGAGGTTGCAAAGGCAGACATGACACTCATGGCTTAGTCTCTGCTCCCCACAGCAGTGGTGGTTGGCAAACATGTTCTGATTATTCAGGACACAGAGCAGAGGTGGTGACCCAGCCCCTTCTGTCTCCCCAAGCAGTGCTGCTGCTCTTTCCAGCAATGAAAATAGTAGCCAAAGTGCAGATATTCCCAGGTGAGGAGGGTCACCCTGAACTGAGGTTTCAAATCAAACTGGCACAGGACAGCAACCACAGGCTACAAAAGTAGCAATGATACTCACTCATGGCTTAGCCCCTGTAACCTCAGGGATGGTGGGTGACTTCTGTGAACTGAGGCTCCAGGAACCACAGCAGAACACATGACCCATCCCCCAGTGGTGGCATTGCTGACAATGGCTCTACCAGCAAGGGGGCTGCCTACAAGACCCCAGACCCCTGGGAACAACAGTGACATTCCAAACCCAGCAGCCTTGGCAGTGCTGCTGACACTCTCAGACAACCCAGGAGCTGCAGCACCAGTGGTGCATGGGGCAGCAGCACCCCAGCCTGTGGAGAGCCCAGATAGAGCCAGCAGAGGAACACAAGACTCTGGTGAACCTGGAAGCAACAGAATAGCTCACAACCTTGAGACCATGGTGGTGACACCTGAGACTGCAGTGACATTGTAAGTGGTAAGGCACCAGCAACCTCAGAGTCACAAGCAGCACAAGGAGGCACTGAAGACACCTCTAGCAGAGATGGTGGATATTGAAATGTGGGGGTTCTCAAATACAACAAGAAACAGCTCAGAATCAAAGTAACCAAAGTCTTATCCAAGTAAGAAAGGTGTTCACTACCGTAAATGTTCTGGCAGAGGATCAACTCAAGTAACATGAAAAACTACAGTAACATGGCAGAACAGAAAGAAAATGACAACTCTCCAGAAACCAAATTTGAAGTCACTGAATATTATGATCTGACTGATAGAGAATTCGAAATACCTGTCATGAAAAATCTCAGGAAATTACAAGAAAACTCAGAATGATCTCAGGAATAATATTAATGAACAGAAGAAGTATTTCATCAAAGACATTGAATCTCTAAAAAAAAACAGACAAAGAGAAATTCTTGAGATGAAGAACACAATTAATGAGATGAAAATAAACTAGAAAGCACTGAAAATAGAGCTGACCACACAGAAGAGAGAAATAGTGAGCTCAAAGATAGAAATTGAAAAATTACTCAGGTGGAAGAGAAGAGACAACTAAGATTTTTTAAAGTGATCAAATTCTATGAGAAATATCTGACTCAATTGCAAAAAGCAACATAAGAATAATAGGTATCCCATAAATAAATAATATTAAAAGCACCCATAGAGAAAAAAATAGCTTAAAATGAGACCCCCATCAGGCTATGAGCAGATTTCTTAGCAGAATTTCTATGGGCTAGGGGATAGTGGAATGATATATTCAAAATATTGAAAGACAAAAACTGTCAACCAAGAATACTCTATCCAGCAAAGTTATCCTTCAGATATGAAGGAGTAATAAAAATCACCCAGACAAACAAAAGCTGAGAGAGTTCATTGTCACTAGACCTGCCTTGCAAGAAATGTTGAAAGGTACAGTTCACTACCTAAAACAAAACACAAAAGATTTACAAAGTTTTTAGCAATGTGATAGACAGACAGACAGAATCAGAAAATTGAAGTTTATATCAGAATAGGTTAGTAAACAATTATAACATAAAGGCTAAAGGGAAGAAAATCATGAAAAATAACTATAACCTCTACAATTTGATCACAAACTCACAACACAAAAAAGAGTAATTTGTGATAACAAAAACATAAAAGGGGAAGATGAAGAGCACAGAACCCACATAGGCTAATGGCTATAAAAAATGCTAACAGCAGAGAAAGAAATATCTTATCTATGAGATAATTTATACAAATTTTATGGTAACCACCAAACAACAAATCAGAGAAGAGTCACAAATCATAAGTAAAGAGAAACGGAAGAAAACATCACAGAAAACCACCAAACTGAAGGAAATACAAGGAAAAATAAACTGAAAATTTGAAGTCAGATAACAAAAGATAAAATGTCAGCATTAAGCACTCATATATCAATAATCTTTCTAAATGTAAATGGATTGAATACACCAATCAAAAGACATAAAGTGGCTGGGTGGATTAAATAAAAAAGACCCAACAATATGCAGTCTCCAGGAGACACATATCAGCTCTAAATGCAAACATGGGCACAGAGTGAAGGGGTGGAGATGATATTCCAAGCAAGCGACAACCAAAGAAAGTGTGTTCAGCTATAGTTATATAAGACAAATCAGACTTTAAGACAAAAATTGTAACAAGAGACAAAGACACTATATAATGATAAAAGGGACATTTCACTGAAAAGATATAACACTTATTAATACATATGCACCTAACACAGGATTACCAAAGTTTTTAAAGCAACTGTTAACAGTTCAAAAGGGAGAAATTGACAGCAGGACAATAATAACAGAGGACTTCAACACTCCACTGACATCAATGGATAGATCACCAAGACAGAAAGTCAACAAGAAAATGTTGGCTTTCAATGAAACACTAGACCAGATGGACTTAATAGTTATTTATAGAACATTCCAAACCCAAGAAGCAGAATATACTTTATTCCCAAGTGTATCTATTCTCAAGGATAGACCATACGCTGGGACACAAAACAGGTGTCAATAAATTTAAGAAGATTGAAAGCATGTCATACATCCTTTCTGACAACAATGATAAGAAATTAGATGTCAACAAGAAGAAAGTTGGAAAAGTCACAAACACGTAGAGACTAAACAGCATGCTATTGAACAATTATTCAATCAGTGAAGAAATCAGAGAACAAATCAAAAATATAACTGGAGACAAATGAAAATTAAAACACAACATACCAAAACTTATGGAATGCAGCAAAAGTGCTACTAACAGTGAAGTATATAGTAATACAGACCTATCTCAATAAACAAGAAAAATATCAAATAAACACTATAAGAACTAGAAAAAAGAACAAATAAAGCCCCAAATCAGGAGAAAGGAAAGAAAAAATACAACTCAGAGCAGAAATAAATAAAATAGACACTAAAAAAAATAATAATAATAAAATAAAACAAAACAGAAAGGATCAATGAAACTAAGAGCTGGTATCTCGAAAAGATTAACAATTTTGAGAAACCCTTAGCTAAACTCACTAAGAAAAAAGAGAGAAGGCTCCAGTAAATAAAATCAGAAATGAAAGAGTAAAAATTACAAGTTACTACAAAAATATGAAAGATTATGAGACTACTGTGAAAAGCTATATGCCACCAAACTGGATAACCTAGAAAATATGGATAAATTCTTAGATTCATATAATCTCCCAAAACTGAATCAAGAAGAAATGGAGAATTTGAATAGACCAGTCACAGTAAAGATATTGAAACAGTAATAAAAAACCTTCAGAAAAACAAAAGTTCAGGACCAAATGTCTTCTCTGATGAATTCTACCAAACATTCAAAGATTTCATACCTATTCTCAAATTATTCCAAAAAATTGAATAGAACAGGACACTATCTAACTCGTTGTATGATGCCAACATTATCCTAATGCCAAAATCAGACAAGGACAATACGAATAAGGAAAAATGCAGGCTGATATTGCTGATGAACATAGATGCAATAATCCTCAAAAAAATACTAGAGAGTGGAATGCAAAAATACATTAAAAGGATCATATGTCATGATCAAGTGGGACTTTTTCCAGTGATGCAGGCATAGTTCAACATCTACAAATCAACCAATATGACACATCACATTAACAAAATGAGAATAAAAACCACATGATCATTTCAATCGATGCAGAGAAAACATTTGACAAGATCCAACATCCATTTATGATAAAAACTCTCAAAAAATGGGTGTAGAGGGAAAGTACCTCAACTTAATAAAGGCCATAAAAGACAAACCCACAGCTAATGTCATACTGAACATTGAAAAACTGAAAGCTGTCCCTTTATGAACAGGAACCAGACAAGGGGATTCCAATTGAAAAGGAAGAAGTAAAACTATCAATATTTGCAGATGACAATTTTATATATAGAAAACCCTAAAGAATACATGAAAAAGTATAAGAAATAATAAATGAACACAGTAAAGTTGTAGGATACAAAATCAACATAAAAATCAGTTGTGTCACTGTGCACTTACAATGAAATAGCAGATAGAGAAATTAAAAATGAAATTCCATTTAAAATCAAACACACAAAAAAATTAAATCCCTAGGAATAAATTTAACCAAAGACATGAAAGACCTGTACGCTAAACACTATGAAATGTTGAAAGAAATCAAAGATGACACAAAGAAATGGAAAGATATTCCATGCTCATGGATTGGAAATATTAACATAGTTAAAATGTCCATACTTTATAAAGCAATCTTTAGACTCCATGTAATCCTTATCAAAGTCCCAATGACATTTTTTCACAGAAATAGAACAAAGAATCCTAAATTTGATATGGAACAACAAAAACCCTGAATAGCCAAAGAAATCCTGAGAGAAAAGAACAAAGCTGGAGGTATCACATTCCCTTAGTTCAAAGTATACGACAAAGCTATAGTAACCAAAGCAGCATTTTACTGGAAGAAAAACAGACACATGGATCAATGTAAGAGCAATGAGGGCCCAGGAATAAAACCACACCTCTATGGACAGCAAATTTCCTACAAGGGAGCCAAGAATATACAATGGAGAAAGGAAAGTCTCTTCAATAAATGGCATTGGGAAAACTGGACAGACACTTGCAAAAGAATGAAAGTAGACCATTATCTTACACCACATACACAAAATAGCTAAAAATGGATTAAAGAATTGAATGTAAGACCTGAAACCATAAAACTTCTAGGAGAAAACTTAGGCAGTGCATTGTTCAACATTGGTCTTAACAGAGTCTTTTCAAATAGCATGTCTCAGCAGGCAAGGGAAATAAAAGAAAAACAAACAAATGGGACTACATCAAACTAAAAAACTTCTGCACAGCAAAGGAAACCATCAATGAAATGAAAAGATAACCTAACAACTGGGAGAAGATATTTGTAAACCATATATCTGATAAGGGGTTATTATCCAAAATATATAAAGAACTCATACAACTGAACATAAAAGAAATAACAAATCAATTTAAAAATGGGCAAAGTGTCTGAATAGACATTTTTCCAAAGTGGATATACAGATGGCCAATAGGCACATGGAAAGATGTTCAACATCATTAATTATTAGGGGAATGCAAATCAAAAGTACAGCAAGCTATCACCTCATACCCTTCAGAATGTCTATAAATAACAAGAGAAGAAAAAGCAATTGGAGAGGATGTAGAGAAAAGGGCACCCTTGTACACTGCTGGTGGAAATGTAAACTGAAGCAGCCACTATGGAAAACAGTATGGTGTTTCCTCAAAAAATTAAAAATAGGACTACCATATGATCCAGCTATTCTACTTCTGGGTATTTATGCAAAGAACATGAAAACATTAATGTGTAAAGGTATTCTCACTGCTATGTTCATTGCAGCATTATTCTCAACAGCCAATGAAACAACCTAAGTTGTTGGAAACAACCTAAATTCCCATCAATGAATGAATGGATAAAGAAGATGTAGTATATATACACAATGGAATACTACTCATTTGTTAAAAAAAGATGAAAGCTTCCCATTGTGACAACATGGATAGACCTTGAGGGTATTATGCTAAGCAAAATAAGTCAGACGGTGAAAGTCAAATATACTATGATTTCAATCATACATAAAAGATAAAAACAACAACAAGCAAACACATAGACACAGAGATTAGATCGGTGATTACCAGGAAGGAACAGTGTGGGGAGGAGAGTGAAAGGATTGATACAGCCTATGTGTACAGTGATGGATGGTAACTAGTCTTTGGGTGATGAAAATTGTGTAGTTTACACAGAAATCAAAATATAATGATGTACACATGACATTTATAATGTTATAAACCAATGTGCCACAATAAAAAAAAAAGATATGGTATATATACAGTTGAATACTACTCAACCATAAAAAAGTCAAATTTGTGCCATTGTGACAACATGGATGGACCTTGTGTGTATGATGCTAAGTGAAATAAGTCAGGCAGAGAAAGACATATACCATATGATTTCACTCACATATGGAAGATAAACAAATAGGTAGATAAGGAGAACAGATTACTGGTTACCAAAGAGGAAGGGATTGGGGGAAGGCAAAAGAGTTAAAGGGGCAAATATACATGGTGATGGATGAAAACTATACTATTGGTGGTGAATGTGTCTATACAGAAACTGAAATATAACAATGTATACCTGAAATTTACACAATCCTATAAGCCAGTATGACTTTGATAAAATAATTATAAAAAATAAAAGCTAACAGTATTTACAAAATATAAATTAAAAAATTAAAAGCATCTTCACATAAAATGAAACAATTAACAAAATGAATAATCAGGCTACAAAATGGAAGAAAATATTTGCAGACCATATATAAGATAAAGCATTAATAGCCAAACTATATAAGGAACTCATGGAACTCAACAGTTAAAAAACAAATAACTCAATTAAATATGGGCAAAGGAATGAAATAGATACTTCTCCAAACAAGACCTACAAATGGCCAATAGATATATGAAAAGGTGCTCAACATCACTAATAATCAGGAAAATGAAAATCAAAATCTCCATAAGATATCATCTCCCTCCTCTTAGGATGACCATTATCCAAAATACAGAAACAAAAATTAAAAAGAAGACAAAAACAAAGGAACAAGTGTTGATGAGCATGTGAAGAAAAGGAAATCCTTTTACACTGTTGGTTGGAATGTAAACTGGTGCAGTCACTTAGGAAAAAAATACATAAGTTTCTCAAAAATTTGAAAATAGAATTACCATTTGATTCAGCAATCCCACTTCTGGGTGTATATCCAAATGGATTAAAATCTGAGTCTTGATAAGATAGCTGCACTCCATGTTCTTTGGAGCATTATTCATGATAACCAAGATATGGAAACAAACTAAATGTCTATCAACCAACAAATGGATTTTAAAAATATGATATATGGAATTTGGTATATAATGGAATAATATTCAGCCTTAAAAAAGGTGAAAATCTTTTCATCTGCATCTGCATGGATGGGTCTGGAGGACATTATGTTAAGTGAAATAAGCCAGATTCAGAAAGGCAAATACTACATGAGCTCACTTATATGTGGAATTTAAATAGTCAAACATATAGGATCAGAGAGTAGAGTGGTAGTTGCCAGGGACTGGGTGGAGGGGGAAATTGAGAGGTATTGGTTGAAGGGTATGAAGTTTTGGTTATACAAGATGAGTAAGTCCTAGAGACTGAGTGAATAGCATAGTGCCTATAATTAACAATGTACTTCAAAATTTACTAAGACTGTAGATCCCATGTTAAATGCTCTTACCACTAAAGGAAAAACAAGATAAAACAAAAAAATTCGGGTGAAATGCAACTTTTGGAGGTGATGGATATGTTTATTATATTGATTGTGATGACAGTTTCATGGGTATATACTTATATCCAAATGCATCAAGTTGTAAACATTAAATATCTATATCTTTCACATGTCACAAAAAAGAATTTTATCGAGGCATACTGTACACTCAGAAAAGTCCCCAGATCACAAAGCAATCCAGCAGTTACGTAAGCAGCACCAGATCGAGAAACCTAGAACTACTCAAACACCAGAAGCCTCCTTCCAGGTGCTTCTTATATTCACTCCCCCTCCAAGAGAAGCTGCTCACTCAAAACATTAAATTTATAAATGCAATGTAAATTGTTTGAAGTGTGTTTAATTAATTACATTTGGAAATGGAATGAAATATCAGAGATCTCTTAGGAACAGTTGCTAAAATCTGCCCAATATAAACAGAAAAAATTTGTATGCAGACTTAAAAGTTTGAAAGAACTAGCATTGCAAATTTGTCCATGTAATATATGGAACTCCAGTTATTCAAAATCAAAAAATAAAAATAAAATCAGCTGACTGTAAATAAAGCAGATTATCCTTATTAATGTGAGTGGGTCTCCTATCAGGTGAAGGCCTTAAGAGCAAAGCTGAGGTTTCCCAGAGAAGAAGGAATTGTCCATCAAAACAGTAACATAGAAATGTTGCCTGGATTCTACCCTGCCGGCCTGTCATACAGAATTTAAACTCAAGAATGTGTCAGTTACTATGGAAATTTCCAGTCTGCCTCTCTGCCTTACAGATATCAGACCTTCTAGCCTCCACAATGTGTAAGCCAATTCCTTCCTGCCCACCCACCCACCCCTCTTTCTCTCTCTCTCTGGAATCTGTTATTAGTGATGACAGAACAATATTGTAGATATACTAAAAGGCACTTAATTGTACACTTTATAATGGTTCAAATGGTGATTTTATGTGAATATTATCTCAGTAATAAGTAAAAGTTGATGTACATCTCACAGTATACTAAAAATGAATACATGCAGATTAAGGAGCTATACATGAATATAAAAGTGTGTGCTAGAAAATAGCATAGAAGGCAGTTTCAGTTACTGGCTCCAAGAAGGTCTTTCTAAACATGATATGAAATTCCAAACCTGAAAGACAATGAGTGACATACTTGACCATATTAAAAAGAAATCTGTATAAAAGGGAAATATTAAACATAAGTTGAGTTCTCACCTGTAGAAAAGCATAACATATATAACGAAGGATTAATATTAGTAATATATGAGGCAAACGAGTTAGATAGCAAACTATCCAGTCAAAAAGTAAACAAAACCATTAAAGACTCATTAAGAGCTTAAGAAATGATATAGCACAACGAACTTATGAAAAGACGCCAAATAAAAATTAGAGATGTATGAACCAAATATGCACTCAAGATGAAATCAATAGTAGTACTGGAAAATATCTGCAGAGTCTAGCCAATTGATGATATCAGATTCAAGGTAGAAAAGGGGTGATTGGGGGTAAGGATTTTTACCAGGCAATGGAGAATAACCCAAAGGCACCAACAAGAGGAAACTCTCTTTAGCCATGTCCCAAAGGGCAGTGGGAGGGGAAGCAGTTTCCAGGAAACACAGCAGCTGAAGCTGCAGGGAAGACAACCACTAGTGAGAACAGGGCCCCAGGTTTTGGAACTTGGCCATTGCCAGTCTCAGCCTGGCAGAGATGGTGCTGAGGGAATAAGTACCCAGACCTCAGTGTGCTCCTGCCTTCCAATCACCTGCTGGGATCTCCAGGTGACCAAACAATTCAGAAGGAAGAGGGACAAGTAGCCCCCTCTGGTCACAGAGCTGACTCGGAAGAGCAGACACACCTGAGGTGAAGGATAGAACACAATGGGAATATGAGAAACTGGTCTTCTTTCTTCATGGATGACAGGTGTTAAATTAGTCTAGAATTTTGTACTGTACAAATTAGCACTTTGTGTCAAATTCATTGATCATTTGAACAATAATCCCCTTCTGAGAATCTGCCCTACAAATATAATCATATACATGAAGAAAGAGATATGTACAAGACACTCAATTTTTAAAATATGTTAATTAATAGGTAATTTATTACTATTAATTTACTAGTGCTGTTATTTTTATCAATAGGCAATTTATTTTAAAAATTATGACATATTTATCCTATATATGAAGTATAAACCAGCCTCTATGCACAGAACTGGTAAGATACTAAAGATAGATTTCTGAGTTTAAAAAGTATGTTGCAGATAAATACTTGATTTTCTCATTAAAAAAGAAGTTTGAATAACACAACTCCAGGGTTCCAGCTATAACATTAGAGGTGTACATTTTCTGAACTCAGTGTCTAACAGATACAGAGACTATTTGGTTATAAAATAGTAACTTAAGAGGGAAAACAGGAAATCAAAAGTATATTAAATGTGAATTCCAACACATCTAATTTTGTTTATTAAGCCTCATTTCCTGAGTCATCCCTAGAAAAATTAATTTGCTCCTTTTGTTTTTGCAAATTTTGAACACACTTTAAAATGCAGAATATTTGTGGGGCTGGCCCTGTGGCATAGTTGTTAAGTTCAGCATCTCCACTTTGGTTGCCTGGGCTCATGGGTTTGGATCTGGGGCACAGACCTATACCACTTGTAAGCCATGCTGTGGCAGTGACCCATATACAAAGTAGAGGAAGACTGGCACAGATGTTAGCACAGGGCGAATCTTCCTCAAAAAAAAAAAAAAACAATAAATAAAATAAAACAATGCAGAACATTTGTGAAAAACAATGCAAACTTCCCTACTTAATCTAATCCATGTTGCTTTACTCCTAAATTTGGTAAGAATTCCAGTCAAGCTCATAATGTTCTTTGGAGGATGGAGAAACCTTGGGAGCTTGTTTTTATGGGGTAGAAGTGATTTGTTTGGCCAAATGCTGATGGCATCACGAGCACAAATGTGAATACATTCTGAAGTTTGAAAAGTTTAAACTACTTCAGTGCAAACTACTTATTTGGTACTGTAAGCAGGTACATTTGAGTGTCAGAAACTCTTCCATTTTTTTTTTTCATTCTTGAAACAAGAAATTTGGAACAGCAATTGTTCCTCCACATCTAGGAATTCTGAGTATTACACACCATATGTAATTTGACTAAGAAATTCCCAACTGTACAGTTCTTATAAATCCTTATTAGTAGAGGCTATAGAAATTATATTTTGAACATTTTATTTTAAAAATAATTCATTGTTCTAAAAACACTTTTATCATATATATATGTATGTGTGTGTGTGTGTGGATATATATATATATTGCTTGAGATAGAGTAAAAATAAAAGTCATCTTTAGAAGAATGTGGTTCCACATCACATTTTGTTGTTTTGTTCCATTTTGTTCCCCATGTCTAGGGTGTTATAAGTGGAACCATCAAATGTGTGTATAATTATGGCCCATAAAATTGAAGGGTAAGAATACACTTTTCAATTCTTTTAAAAGTTAAAGAGAGTGCACACTTTATTCATTCTGTTTTACTGCAACAAAATTATTACAAACTGTTTTTCTGACATTGTTTCCCAAAATACTGCAAGATCCTTATTTTATAGTCATGAAGTAACTGAGTGTGTCAAGAGGAAAAGGGAATCTGTATTGTTGAAACCACTTGATAATTCACAAAGTGACATAGCCAATTGGAAATTTGTAGACATGCAACCGAATTTGTGGTTTTATGTAATGGGTTTTACAAGGCACTGCTTACCCCCAACACAGCCCCCCCCTTGTCCCTCCTGGTGTTAAGCCATGATCCATTCCACTTAGATCAACACCATTCAGTTTACAGTCCTCACTTACCTGGTCTCCTCACCTCCAGCCTTGCACTTCTACAATTGATAACCACTGCTTAACATTTGTCAATGCAAATCTGATCATTTCACTACAGTTTGTAAAACCCTAAGTCACAGAAAGTGAAGAAATGAGAATATAAAGTAAAACAGAAGAGGCTGGTCTGGTGGCACAGCAGTTTAGTTCATGCTTTGGCAGCCCAGGCACAGGCCTGGGCTTGGGTTTGGATCCCGGGCACAGGCCAACACACTGCTTGTCAGCCATGCTGTGGTGGTGGTGTCCCATATAAAGTAGAGGAAGATGGGCATGGATGTTAGCCCAGGGCCAGTCTTCCTCAGCAAAAAAGAGGAGGATTGGCAATGGATGTTAGCTCAGGGCTGGTCTTCCTTACAAAAATAAATAAATAAAAAGAAGTAAAACAGGAAAAGAGGTACCATTGGAGCTCCTATCTCTCCTGCTTGGTCAACCATCTGAACTTTGTTCACTTTGTGCCTTTTCTGTGGCACCACATCCCTGAGCATGTGCCCTCTCTTGTATTAATCTGAGGGTAACATCTAGTCCCCATTTGACACTGAGCTCCAGGATCTTCTCTCAGCCCCCTTTGTTTGACTGAATTTGCATGTGTGTACCCTTTCCACATGAACATCAAAACAATTTAGGTATTTTATTACAACTATTTCCAGTAACTACACCTACAATTCAAATTCCTTGGGGACAGTAGCCATGTGTTATTCAGATTTTAAATTTATTTAGCTATTAGATGTTATTTTTATTATAACATAGCATAAGAAATGTTTGTTGAATAAATGGAGGATTGAATGTTTGATGTTCTTCCTCTGCTTGTTTGCATAAAAAGCCACATACCTAAAATCTCACCTCAGATAT
This sequence comes from Tapirus indicus, assembly GCA_031878705.1. NCBI lineage: Eukaryota > Metazoa > Chordata > Mammalia > Perissodactyla > Tapiridae > Tapirus > Tapirus indicus. The sequence continues at coordinate 88,219,168 of CM062917.1, read as the reverse complement.
CACCTCATGCAGAGAAAGTTCCCTAAATTCTCCTTCCACCTGGGGTTAATGTCTTTCCCACAGCACCTTATGTGGTCTTGGATCCTCAATCTACCACAAAGTACCAATGATTTCATAGAGATAACACCCACCAGATGCCTTCAGGGATGGACCATGAAGAACAAGGTAGCCCTCAATAAAGGTGGGCAGATGACTAGATTGTTGCAGTAATGATCAACCACATTCAAATGAGCATGATTCTAAGACATTTATTTCACTTACATTGCCACCAAGCAGAAAGTAGAAACTCAAAAAAGGGAGAAAAGCCTGATACTTTACTTTTTATTTTTAAGTAATTTCAAATTTACAGAAAAGTAACACAAATAATACTAGTACAATTAACACTCATATATGGTTTACCTAGATTCACCATTAACATTATACACCTTTTGCTTCATCACCTTTCTCTCTCTCTAACTCATCAGTTGCACACCTTATCATCTTTTTCTTCTAAATATTTTCATTATGTATTTCCTTAAAATATGGATGTTCTCTCACAGAATCACAGTGTAGTTATCAACTTCAGAGAATGTAACATTGATACAATTATATAAATATTTTGATTACAGAAGGAGTGTAAAAATGAAGAGCTTTCCACTTCAGCAAAATGGTTCCTCTAAAAGGGATGACACATCAGGGTATGAGAATCTGAGTAATAACATTGGCATAAGGTCCTAAACTTCTGATGTGTAAAGAGAAGGAAAATAAACTAGTTCTATCAAAATTTCCTACTTTATAGTTTCCTGAAAGACCGATCCCACATTCAACATTTTCTTTAAAGCCCCTGTGACATCTTTATTCCTAAGACTATAGATTAAAGGGTTTAGAACAGGGGTGAGTATGGTATAAAAGAGAGATGCAACCATATCCTTCTCAGGAGTGTGGTAGGAGCTGGGGAGCATGTAGGTGTAGACAGCAGCCCCGTAAAAGAGGATGACCACAGTCATGTGGGAAGAACAAGTGGTGAAGGCCTTCTTCCGCCCCTCTGCTGAGTTCATCCTGTAGATGGTAAGGAGGATGAAAGTATAGGAACTTGAAATGACTGTCACAGGGATAAGGAGCATGAGTACACAGCACAGGTACATGAGTGTCTCATAGAGAGAGGTGTCTGAGCAGGAAAGCTTCATTAAAGCAGGGACCTCACAGAAGAAATGATGGATCTCCCGGGATCTGCAGAAGGGGAAGGTCATGGTGATGATTGTGAACATGAATCCATCCACAGATCCCAAGAACCAGCAGCCAGACACCAAGAGGAGACACACCCTGTAGTTCATGAGAATAAGATAATGGAGTGGGTGGCAGATGGCCACATAGCGGTCATAGGCCATGGCAGCTAGAAGGAAAAATTCGGAACCTGCTAGTGTCACATAGAGGAACATCTGTATCCCACATTCAGGGGCTGAGATCTTATTCACATTCGTGACCTGGTCCACGAGCATCTTGGGCACAGTGACAGAAATGTACATCATGTCCATGAGAGACAACTGGCCAATTAAAAAGTACATGGCGGTGTGAAGGTGGGCATCAGAATGTATCAGAAGGATCAGGATGGTGTTTCCAGACAAGGCTATCAGGAAAACCACAAAAATAACCACGCAAAGGAGAGCTGGGTGCTTGGATTGACTGAAGAGTCCCACTAGGTTAAAATCTGACTGTCCAGTGTGGTTGGCCACCCAGGTGGTGTTGTCCATGGTATTTCACCTAGGTCACCAAGGAAAACTTCAGGATTAAGAGAATCCCCATGGGATATGAACACATGAAAAGAATGTTTTGTGAGCTTGTGTGTCTGCGTGTATGTGTGTGTGTGCATGCCAACCCAATTGTTCTAACAGGAGATTCCATGGACCTATAGATTTAGGGATTATAAATTACCTATAGTTCAACAAATTTACCAACAAATTTAGAATTCACGACTGTGTGTCAAAAGAATCAGTAACTTATACTAAGATTCACAGTGCAAGGTCATGAGATTTCCTGATGATAGATAGTGTTGTTTATCAACAAGTATGGAGATTTGCAAAATCACTGCCCTAAGCAAACAAAAAAAGTCAATCATTGAAAAAAGATAAATCAAACCCCTTATTTCTGGAGTTTTCTAAGTCAGAATTTAATCAATTTCTCTGGTTTAAGGATTCAACTGAAATCTTTAAAACTCTGGGAGGTATATTCCATATAAGAAATATTTAGAAAGTAACTGAAACACAATTTGGGGAAATTCTATACCAAAAATTTGGACCCCCATTACCTGTATGATCAGGTCATGCTGTGAGGCTCTGTGGTTGTGCGGAACAAGCCATACATCCACAGGCACAGGTCAGGGTCCTAACCAACCACAAACCTGTTAGATATCCTAGGATCACCAAGTGAGGAGCCCAGACGTGAGGCTGGACTATTGCTGTGAGTCTAGCTTATCTTCTACCAACCATTTCTCTGTCCACTCTACAAAAAAAAAGGATAATAATGTTTGACCTCAGATGTGGTGAGGATTAAAAAGAGGTAACATAATGAAAGTGCTAGGAACATTACCAGTTACGGATGAGTAACAGCACATATAATTTTAATTTGAAGACTTAATATCTACAGTAATAATTGTGCAGACTCTGTGTAAGAGATGGCTGTTACTATTATTGACTTATGATGTGAGATGCATTGCATCAGTTCACCAGTTTGGGTATATATTCACATATATAAGAATTTAGAAAATGAAAAGGAAATCTATTGAATGGGAGAAAATATTTGTAAATCATATATCTGATAAGGGGTTAATAGGCAAAATATATAAAGATCTAATATAACTCAGTATCAAAAAAATTAATCTGATTAAAAAATCAGCAGAGGATCTAGATAGACATTTTTTCCAAAGAAGACGTACAAATGGCCAACAGGTACATGAAAAGATGTTCAGTATCTCTAATCATCAAGGAAATGCAAATAAAAACCACAATGAAATGTCACCTCACACCTGTTAGAATGACTATCATCAAAAAGGCAAGAGATAACAAATGCTGGTGAGGATGTGGATAAAAGGAAACCCTTGTACATTGTTGGTGAGAATATAAATTGGTGCAGCCACTATGGAAAAAGGTATGGAGGTCCCCCCACCGCAAAATAAATAAATTACCATAGGATCCAGCAATTCCACTTCTGGGTATTTATTCAAAGAAAATGAAAACACTAACTTGAAAAGATGTGTCCCCCATGTTCATTGCAGCATTATTTACAATAGTCAAGATATGGAAACAACCTGAATGTCCGTGGATGAATGAATGGATAAAGAAACTGTGGTATATATAAATATATATACAATGAAATATTCAGCTGTAAAGAACTGAAATATTGCTGTTTATGACAGCATAAATGAACCTTGGGGGCATTATGTTAAGTAAAATAAGTCAGATAGAGAAAGACAAATACCATGTGATCTCACTTGTATGAGGAATCTAAAAAAAAAAGAAAAAACAACTGCATAGATACAGAGAACAGATTCGTGGTTGCCAGAGGCAAAGGGTGGGGGCTGGGGGAAATGGGTGAAGGGAGTCAAAAGATACAAACCTTCAGTTATAAAATCAATATCATGGGAATATAATGTACAGCATGGCTAGTATAGTTAATAGTTAACAATACTGTATTGTATATTTGAAAGTTGTGAATAGATGAAATTTCCTCAGATTTTAAGGCAAGTTGTTTCAGCTAAACCAAGAAAATATATATGTTCATTTTTTAAAAATTCTTTGTTAATCATACTTGCAGCCTCAATATTATCACTGAACTTGAGCATGTTAGATATTTAATGAGCATTTAAAAAATTTTAAAATAAAGCAGAAAAAAGAATATCTAATAAAAAAGAATGTGAATTTGATAATTTCTGTAGTTCCAGACTATATATGTATATATATTTACATGTATATGTATATATAAAATACCACACTTGAAACAAATACATCTAAACTCTATATAAATATATATTTATATAAATATAATATATAAATATAAATAAATTTATTATATATAATTCTTATCTTAACCCTGGTTAAGCAGAGCTTTATGAAGAAACCCATCTCAGTTCTGTCTGTACTAGACTGAAGCTTCTCCAACTTCATCTCCTTAAAGCTCCTACCATTTGTTCTAAATCTCAGGGAAAAGAACTAGCATTTAGAAGGTCACTGCCATTTACCAGACAAGGCTCTAGATGTTGTTGCACACACTGTCTGCTTTATTGTCTAGAGCAATCAATTTTTCATGGAAACTGAAATGCAGAGATGGTAATTGAACACAACTGAGATGTCTCTGCTTCCAATTCACTGTTTGTTCTTCTATCTTACTGCTCACAGCCTGCATCTGTGTTTGATGCTGAAGATGAATCAAAAAAAATTAAACTTGGTAACACTTAAGGAAGTCATAGTCAATCTATTCAGGGAGAAATATTATATAGATGTGATTTAAAGTAGAGTCTTAAAATAGCTGTAAAATAAATAAGAAAGAACGATAGAAGCAAAATACATTTGGCCTTTCTGAAGAGAATCAGTAATAGCTTTTTTTATCTTTTCTGTTATGAAGATTAAACCTTTGCAAGTTTTTAATTTCTGACATGTTAAATGCTAACTTTTAAGAGACCTTACCAAGAAGAAGGAAATATTGGCTCATTTTTCTGAGAAAAGTTTAGAAGTGGTTATGACACAGGCATATTTATGTTTCCAAGTTTCAAATACATTGTATACTCTTGTAATAATTCCAAAGACTAATTATGATATTCAACTTACTAACAGTCCCAAGTTCTGGGATGCTGAAGCAGTAGACAACACTGATAATAAGTTTGATGCCTTAATATAAATATTCAACAAATCTGGGACACATTGCGTTACAAAACATAATCTTTCTGTCAAATTTCACCTCCACTGGCAAATGAAAGCTGAGTTCTGTGCAAAATTAAAAAACAGTCCAACAAACACAAAACACACTTGCTGACCGAGTCTATATTTGTCGTCAAAGTGAAGCAAGGACCAGCACAGTGAATGGCACATATATAGACCTCCAAACTGTTTTGTGAGTGAATGGAGGGAGCGCAGGAGGGCAGATGTGGGGCACTGGAAAAAATCTTTGTCACACTTTGGTAAGTGGGGGTACTGTGATCAACCCACACTGAACAGCCCACCAAGGACACCAGACCAAGGAATGCTGTCTGTACCAAGCAAGGCAACTGGCTTCCCTGTTCATTCTTACTCATCTCTCTCCAATTCCTTGAGTTTCATGTAAATAGCTTAGTGAATATTTAATGTGGGGAATTATTATTAGTAATGGTAGAATAATACTGAGTCTTTATTCTGAGCTGACAGCATCTCAGCAATTGTTTTATTGTTCACAAAATTTTATCTTCCCCAAGAGCCTAGGTAGTACTTACTCATCTTATTATCTGCCTTTACAGATTAAAAAAATTCAGGGTGCCAGGGCATCTGCCTAATATCACACAACTAGGCTGAGGGAGGATTCATGTCTCAGCTCAGGTGTGGGACCCAGAGCATGTAATGTTGCCTTAGTTCTCTAGGAATACAGTCCTCCCTGTACATTCTAAACTGTGGGTATTAGCCACTCACTGTCAGTTCAATCTGGGAAACATAAATATGATTGGGACATTTATTTTAGTGTTCTAACTACCAGAAATTATCCCCACTCAAGATAAAATCAGCCCTTTTTTTCCTGTAAAATTTCAGTCTCAAGAAAACAAACTTATCATCCAATAATATAAGAGGAATATATATTCCTTTTTCCATAAATAATTGGAAAGCAAAAACCCGTTTACTAATGTGTTGCAGTAAATAAGTGCTATATAAGATTCAAGAAAAAAACACATTTATTTTTCTCCCTAAAAATAGATAATAGGGAAAAAACTGGGGAAATATGGTCAAGATTTAATAGAATGTGTCAGAAGCAGAACAAGTCAAAAATGGTAATTACCCTTTTGCTTCTGTAGTTCTGTCTTCCTATCTGATTGAACCCAACACCAAATGATGCTGCAGTCCTCATCTAGATGAGCTAATGGAGTGTGGCTGTTGTTAACTCTATAAAGAGGAATAGTTGAGTGACATCATCTCTGGTTTTACTATGCCCATTACGGGAGTGGATAAAGACTTTCTGTTGCTAAATCCCATATGAGACTTTAAAGAAGAATGCAATTAAGACAGCTAAAAAAGCTAATAGATATCTCTGTTGCACTTTTCTGGTTTTCTTCTCAAGTCTTTTTTTAAATCTCCTTTTATTGTTAAACTAGAAATCTTCACTGATATTAACAATAATCTCAAATCTCACCATCCTCAATAAAATCTTATCCATGAAATACATCTTACTTTATATACAGGCTTAGCCTTTTTCACTTTACAACATATTTTTCTTGTATTTATGTATATATCCTCATTTAATCTTCAGAATTATTTTTTGAGGTATTGATATTGTTCTTCTCATCTTTCACAGACATAGACTCTGAAACTCATAGTCTAATTGATGTGTCAAAGTCAGCACCACTAATAGTACTGTGACTGAGACTAAAATTGAAGTGGTCTCCTTTACATCTTTGTCTGGTTCAGTCTTCATAAGGTTACTTATTGTACTCTCTTCTGTCACTCAGTTGCAATCTGTATTGCTTTAACATTGTATTGCATTTTAGGGCATTTGTTTTTAATTTAAATGTTAATTATAGAAAAATATAAAAACACAAATAATTACAAAGAAAATTTAAAAGTCAACCATAATGCAATCACCCAGACAAAAATCATGCCTTAAATGTTATATCTTGCTTTCAAACTACAAATATACATGGAGTGTATACCATGTACCAGGCAGTTGAGACAAAATGGGGAACAAGACAGAAGCAAACCCACCCTCAAGGAACTTGCAGCCAAATTCTTCTGAACCTTTTTCTGTATCTGTGTTCTGTAACTATGTTGGTCATATTCCCATGCCGTCTTTTGTTCATGACATCTTTTGCCCAGATTGTGTCTTCTGTTTGTAAGGCCCACACTTGGGGGCTGGAGTCTCCTGTTTCTCCCAGGATTTCAGCCTGTAGATGGTTCATCCAGACCACTTTGTCAGTTGGTTTCCCACAAGGCTCTGAGAGTGCAGGCTCTGGGGTGCACTGGATGGTGGGAGGAAGAAAGAAACAGCATCTTTTTTCCTACTTCAGGTGATGGTCTCTGGCAGCTGTAGCTGCTGTAGACAACTGAGGACCATGTGGGAGCTGCAGAATCCAGCACCCCAAAGACAGTTTCAGTGGCATTTCTGTGGTGGGATAAAGGCATCTAGGGTGCAGCAGAGGAGGGTCCCACCAGTAGCCCCAGAATGCACAGTCTCCATCAGCTCAGCAGTGAGGGGCATGAGGGCTCCAGTGGCTGGCAAGGACTCCTGGTCCTTTGGTGACAACATTCTCCTTCCTGCTCCTCTGGCAAGCAATTGGCCACCTCTGTCACCAGTCTTCTGCATTAAATCCCTTCAGTTTGAAATGTGTAAAGTGTTTGTATATGATTGGACACTAAATAATGAGGTCAATGTTCTATCAAATTAATCATACCTCAATTACAACCCACCCTAGTATTGAATAATTATGCTGCATTCAGATTTCTAAATTATAAGTTGTGCTGAAATAAAAATACATAAAACAAATTATCTGAATGTAATTTTTCCTAAGACAACTTACTAGAGGGTATGAAATGTTTCAAGTTTCTTCATATACAACACTGAATTGCTTTTCCAAATCTTGTTCAAGTTCTGCTACGACCTCAAACTTCACCTGAACTTAGCATTAAATTTTATGTGCTTTTCCATCTCAATCAATTTATAGGTAAATCATTGTTTAACCTGCCTTTCTTGATTAATATGTCTGTATGATTTTCATTACTTTATCCATGTAACTACTTATGTTAAATATCTGTTTATATCCTTTGTACATTTTTTTCTGTTGAAAGCTTTGCTTTATAAATACAAAAATGTTGGTAAAAATATCAGTGAATTCATTTTCCGTAGCCTCTAGGGAGTCGTTTGGAATGCCCAGGGATGTTAATAATAGCCAGGCTGGCAAGTGTATGGCATCTAGTAGATTTTGGACATAAGAGCCATTTTTTTCCAGAAGTTTTATGGTTTCAGGTCTTACAATCAAGTCTTTAATCCATTTTGAGTTAATTTTTATGTATGGTGAAAGATAATGGTCTACTTTCATTCTTTAGCAAGTGGCTGTCCAGTTTTCCCAGCACCATTTTATTCAGAATTTTTATCATAAATGGATGCTGTATCTTATTGAACACATTCTCTGCATATATTGAGATGACTATGTGATTTTTATTCTTCATTTTTATAATGTGGTGTATCACATTGATTGATTTGTGGATGTTGAACCATCCCTGCACTCTTGGAATAAATCCCACTTGATTATGGTGTATGATCTTTTTAATGTACTGTTGTATTTGACTTGCTAGTATTTTCTTTGAAGATTTTTGCATCTATGTTCATCAGTGATATTGGCCTGTAATTTTCTTTTCTGTATTCTTGCCTGGTTTTGGTATCAGGGTAATGCTGGTCTAGTAGAATGAGTTAGGAAACTTTCTCTCCTCTTCAATTTCTTGGAAGAGTTTGAGAAGGATAGATATTAAGTCTTCTTTGAATGTTTGGTAGAATTCACCAGGGGGCCATCTGGTGCTGGACTTTTATTTTGGGGGAGGTTTTTGATTACCGTTTTGATCTCCTTACTGGTGACTGGTCTCTTCATATTCTCTATTTCTTTTTGATTCAGTTTTGGAAGGTTTTTGTGTCTAAGAATTTATCCTTGTTTTCTAGGTTATCCAATTTGTTAACATATAGCTTTCAAAGTATTCTCCTATAATCTTTTGTAGTGTCCATTGTAATTTCTCTTTTTTCATTTCTGATTTCATTTATTTTAGACTTCTCTCTTTTTTTCTTGGTGAAATCTTTTCAAAGAACCAGCTCTAAGTGTCAGTGATTTTTTTCTATTCTTTCTCTAGTCTCTATTTCATTTATTTCCTCTATTATTTAATTCCTTCTACTATTTTGGGCTTTTGTGTTCTTCATTTTTTAGTTCCTTTAAGTGTAATGTTAGATTATTTATTTGAAAAATTTTTTTCTTTCTTGAAGTAGGCCTGTATTGCTATAAACTTCCCTCTTAGTATCCTTTTTGCTGTATCCCATAAATTTTGGTATGACATATTTTCATTTGTCTCCAAGTATTTTTTGATTTCTCCCCCTTGATTTCTTCTTTGACCAAATAGTTATTTGATACCATTTTGTTTAATCTCCACATATTTGTGGCTTTTGCAGTTTTCTTCCTGTAGTTGATTCCTAGTTTCATACTGTTGTGGTCAGAAAAGATGCTTGGTATTATTTCAATTTTCTTAAATTTATTGAGACTTGTTTCGTGGCCTAATATGTGATCGATCCTGGAGAATGTTCCAGTGTATTCAAAAAGAATGTGTACTATGCAGTTTTTGGATGGAATGTTCTGTATGTATCTACTAAGTCCATCTTGTCTAATGTGTCATTTAAGGCCAGTGCTTCCTTATTGATCTTCTGTTTGGATGATCTATCCATTGATGTAAGTGGAGTGCTAAAGTCCCCTACTCTTATCCTGTTACAGCCAGTTTCTCCTTTTATGTCTGCTAATAATTGCTGTAAATATTTAGGCGTTCCTATGTTGGGTGCATAGGTATTTGCAAGTGTTATGTCCTCTTGTTGGATTGTTCCCTTTATCATTATATAGTGTCCTATTTTGCCTCTTGCTACATTTTTTGTTTTAAAGTCCATTTTGCCTGATATAAGTATTGCAACTGAAGATTTTTGTTTCCATTCACATGTAGTACCTTTTTCCATCCCTTCACTTTCAGTTTGTGAGTCTTTAGGTCTGAAGTGTGTCTCTTGTATGCAGCATATATATGGATCTTGTTTTTTTATCCAATCAGCAACCCTATGTCTTTTGATTGGAGCATTTAGTCCACTGACATTTATAGTAGCTATTGGAAAGTATGTACTTATTGCCATTTTGTTACTTTTTTTCTGAGTGTGTTAGTTTTACTCTTCTTCTCTTTCTCTCTTCCCTTGTGATTTGATGGCTTTCTTTAGTATTATGTTTGGGTTCCTTTCCCTTTATTGTGTATTTATTCTAGGTTTCTTGTTTGTGATTGCCATGAGGTTTATATATAATAACCTATGTAAATAAAAATTTATATTATATTAATAATTTCTTACATTTGAGCTCTTAAAGCCCTACATTTGTAGCCCCTTATCCCCACATTTTCTGTTTTTGATATCATATTTAACTTCTCTTTTGTGTGTGTATCTCTTAAGCTTTTATCATGAAGGTAAATATTTTGAGTACTTTTGCATTTTGACCTTCATACAAGCTTTATCAGGGGTTGATCCACTACCTTTACTGTATATTTGCCTTTACTAGGGATTTTTTCCTTTGATAATTTCCTTATTACTATTCTTTTCCATTTAAAAAGTGTCCCTATAATATTTCTTTAAATGCTGGTTTAGTGGTGATAAACACCTGTAGTTTTTACTTGTCTGGAAAACTCTTAGTGTCTCCTTCTATTGTGAATGAAAACCTTGCCAGATAGAGTATTCTTGGCTGTGTGTGTGTGTGTGTGTGTGTTTCCTTTCAGCTCTTTGAATATATTGTGCCACTGCCTTCTAGCCTGTTAGAGGGCTTCTGCTGAGAAACAGCTGATGGCCTTATGGGGTTTGCTTTGTAGGTAACTTGTTGCCTTTCTCTTGAAGGTTTTAGGACTCTCTCTTTATCTTTAATTCTTAACATTTTAATTGTAATGTGTCTTGGTGTGAGCATCTTTGGGTTCAACTTGTTTAGTGCTCTCTGTGATTCCTGTACCTAGATGTCTGTTTCCTTCCTCAAGTTAGGGAAGTTTTCAGCTATTATTTATTTTTTTTTCAAATAGGTTCTCTGCCTATTTATCTCTCTCTTCTCCTTCTGAGACACCTTTAATACAGATGTTAGTATGCTGGATGTTTTCTCAGTGGTCCCTTTGACTGTTCTCCTTCTTTTAAACTTTATTTCTCTTTTCTATTCAGCTTGGGTTATTTGCTCTTCTCTTTCATCCAGATCACTGATCCATTCCTCTGTGTCATCTAATCTGGTGTTGATTCCATCTAGTGAATTTTTCATTTCTATTACTGTATTCTTCAATTCTGATTCTTCAGTTCTTTTTTTTATATTTTCCAATTCTTTTTTGAAGTTCTCACTGTGTTCACCTATTCTTCTCCCTAGATCAGTGAGCATCCTTATGAAGATTCATTTGGACATTTTGTTAGGTAGATTGTTTATCTCTGTTTCATTTAGCTATTTTTCTGAGGATTTGTCCTGTTCCCTTATTTGGAACATATTTCTTTGTCTACTCATTTTGCCTCTCTGAGCTTATATCTATGTATTAGGAAGATCAGCTATGTCTCCTGATCTTGGGAATATGGCATCTTGTAAAAGATGCCTTATGGAGCCCAGCAATGTGCTTCCCTCTCATCAACTGTTCCAAATGTTCCAGGAGTGTCCCCTGTGTGGCCTACATTTGCCCTCTGTTGTGGCTTGGTTGCTCTTGCTTCAGGTGCACAGATAGGCAAGACTGGCCCCCAGAGAAGCTGGTTGTGGGGCTTAGCCATTTGTGGCTGCTATGGTCATTTTATTGGGTGGGGCAAACCATGACACAGATGGCTGTGAGGTTTAATAGCACATAACTACAGATGTTTTGCTCTTAAATGAGTCAGGCCCCCACTGTAGCTGGTTAGTAGGCTCAGGGGCTCATAATTGCTGCAGGGTTCCAGTGCAGCTCTCTGCAGCATGAAGCTGTTGTTGACTTTCTCAGGAGCACAGATGGGTGGGGCCAGCCACAGGCACAGCAGCACACAATCATTTCAAGTGTTGGAAGGTGAGGAGGATACCCTGTGTGGCTGTTTGAAATGGCCAGCAGCACAAGTCCACTAAGGCTGACATGCCCCACTGCCTGCAGGTCAATCCACCCTATCAACACTGGCCCGTCAAACATACATGCCCCACCAAGGCAGACTCACTTGCCCCACTGCAGAGGTCCCACACTTCCTGCCTACATGGGCCCACAAGTCCACTGGGGGCTTGCTGGTGTGTGGGGCCAGTCAATTATGCAGGCTGCCTGCCCTGTCTGTGCTGGCTTGTGTTAGTACTCTAGTGGGTGGAGCAAACCTTTACACTAATAGGCTAGAGAAAAGAATCAAATGGAATCTGTCAACATCCATGTTAGCAAGACAGAACAAGATCACAACAATGGCTGCCAGCAGTGTATTAGTCCCTGGGAGTCTAGGCCTAGTTTCTCTCTCCCTCTGAGATGTGCTCAGAGCTTAGTGAGTATCTTTTACCAACGGACTATGCACTTTTCAGTGTTTTTATGTTGGTTTCTGGACTGGGCAAAACTATGCATAGGCCTTCTAAGAGCAAATTTCTCTTTCTCTGAAGTTTGATAGTTTTTATGGGGATATTCCCCATTGGTTTTCAAAGCCAATGAAGCCAGTTATTATAGGATCTCATCCCAATTGTGTTGAATCTAAAGGCTGGGATGCCTATTGTGTCAGAGATCCCCTGCTTAGATCCCGCTACTTCTCTGGGAAAAGCTTTGTACCTTTAAGATTGCTCCCAGCCATGAAGTGCCTCAGCTAGGGTGTGTGTTTTTCCTCAGCAGAGATATATGTCTGCCTCTTCCCACCCTGTCAGTGTTGTCCCTTGTTATGGGGTTCTTTTTATCCAGTTTCCAGATCTCTCTCAGATAAAATTATTCTCCAGGTAGTTGTATATTTCTTGTGTTCATGGGAGGAGGTGAGTTCAGAGTCCTCCTATGCTTTCATTTTCCCAGAACCCATAAGAGTGTCTTTTCAATAAATGGTTCTGAGTCTACTCTGCGTCCATGTGGAAAAAATAAATCTTAACGCCTACATTACATCATAACAAAAAAATTCATTCCAGATGGGTTTTGGATTAAAATATGAAAAGTAAAACAATAAAATTTTAAAGAAAATATAGAAGAATATGTTCATGATGGTGGAGAAAGCAAGTATTTGTTAAAGAGGACACAAAAGTGACAGCCATAATGTAAAACCTGATCAGCTGGAATTTATGAAAGTTAAAATTTATCAAAACATAAGATTAATATTGTAAAAAGGCAACCTACAGAAAGAAAGGAAGGTGATATTTGCAATATATATTTTGTGAAGGATTCCTATACAGAATATATAAGGAATTTTTATGAATTAATGAGAGGTAGGAAATCCAATGTGAAAAATGGCAAAAGTCTTGAACAGAAACTTCACAAGAAAAGGATAGCCATGTTCTCAATAAATGTATGAAAAGACACTCAACTTTTCTAGTTGTCAAGAATGTTCACTTTAAAACCACAAGGAGATAACACAGTACACACATCAGAGTGGTTATAATGATAAAAAAACAGATTAGCAACTGGTAATAGGAGTACAAACTGATGTAAAACCTCTGTAAAAGAGTTTGAGATTATCTACTAAAGTGGAACATGTGCCCATTTATGACTCAGGTATTCCACTTCTGATTATACACATGGCAGAAATAAAAACATATGTTCTCCAAATACATGTTTAAGAACAATCCTAGGTGGAAATAAATATTTTACTGAGGTACGTATCTGGAAAGGTTAATACCTGTTTTCCACAAAATGCAGGTATTTTCAACTTAATTCATTGTCTTATAGTTCTCCATTTAATAAAAATAGAAATAGTCATTTAAATTAGCTACTGTTCTTTGTTTCACATTATCCTCATAGTTTCATAAGCCCTGAATTATGCTATGTAATTTAACTTTTAATTCATTAGTTGATGTAAACATTTAATAATTCTCTCTTATGGTTAAATTATGCTATTCAACTTTAAAAAGAATAATCCTAACTTGTAATTTATAATAACAAAAAATCAAAAACAACTTAAGTTTCTTTCAATAAAAAAATAGGTAGATAAATTGATAATTCATTCACAAAATGGAATGCTACATAGGGTGAGAATGCACAAACCAAAAACCACAACCACCTGTAAACGTGGTTGAATTTCACAAATGTGAGGTTGAATAGAAGAAGCCACGCATGATGTTGAATAAAAGAGTGTGCACTTTGTGACTCCACTTATATAAATTCCAAATTCAGGCAAAACTAACCTATGATGTAAGAAGTCAGAGTGTAAGCACCTTGGGGGTGTATTACAATTTTCAGGGAATGCAGAAGTCTACTTGGATGCTGGTTCTAGTCTGCTGTACATCTGTGGGCAGACTGTGGAGTGAGTCTATTACTGAAAATTCTTTGAGCTGTACACTAACGAGTTTTGCAACTTTTGTATGCATGTTTATTTCACTAAAATGTTTACCTAAAGAAATATTAGAATGATATGATTAGAGAACATCCTTAAGCTATTACCAGGAAGTTCAATCACAGGGGCATATTCTGAGGACCTGCTGCCATCTTGCTCACCTGTGTGACTTGGAGGAGTTAAGCACTTCGAGTCCCAGCCTCTCCATCTGCTTGCTGGGGTAGTATGAGCACCTCCCTCACACAACTGCTAAGGGGTTCAATCACTGAGCATAGGCCATGTGCTGGAACATACCTGCCCCAGACATGCACACACGTCTTAAAAATAATGAAAAGGCAAAGTATTCATGATACACCTTTCAGTATGAAACACCAGAATACTCAATTTTGTACTAAATTTCTATAGATTCTTCCTTCCTTGAAGTTTTTGTACTTGAAATTTTTCTGTACTTGAATATATATTGTTTTTAGAACCAGAAATACTATAAAACTATTAATGGTGACTGCATTTTGGAAAGTAATTTATGGGAATGTTTTAAAATCCATATACGCCCTGACCTTGGAGCCTGGAATTTCAAATTTGTAATTCCACTAAAAGAAAACATATGGAAAAGGAACTAGTTATTAATGCATCATTCATATTAGAAAACTTGAGAAACTCTCTGAAGATTTGACAGAGGTCATATATTTTAAGATTTGTCCAGGCAATGCACTACATCAATTAAATATTTCAGAAAAATTCTAAATAATGTAGGAGAAAAACACTTCTATAATCTTATGTTAGAAATGCCAAAAGCATTTCATATATATGTCATGATCTCAGGTGTATAAACACATTCTGGAAAGAAGTTTTACAACATCTTTATGTTGGTTGCTCTAGGAGTTAAAAGTGTGAAATGTTATTTTGTATTATTTACATATTTCTATGCTTTTCAAGTTTTCAGCAATTATCCTATCATCAGATAAAAATTGCATTTAGAAATGTTTATACCTTTAGCAAAGTGCTTTCAGTTTTTAATACACATCCTCAACATAACTTGAAATAAAGAAAATTATTTTAATGCAAAAGTATGTTCAGCATCAATACTAACTGAAAAATTAGAATTAATGTAAATATGGAGCAGTATGTAAATTTAAAAGCAACTGCACATTGATTAAGAAATGGCCAATAGATGAAATTTTCAAAGACAAATAAAGCATAGGTACAAAATTTTACAAAGAAAGTAATATTAATTATGCTAACTACATAAAAACCGCTAAAAGGAAAAAGCAAAACTACTAATTGTATTTGGATTTTAAGAGTATGGGTTATGTTAATTCTTTTAATAATTATATTTAGTTTCTAAATCTTTTAAATGATCAGTTATTACTAATAAAATCAGGAAACATTCATAAAAGGGTACAGTCACTGGTCTCATTTGGGTTTGTTTCACTATTTTCCTTCACAATGAGATGATACAATTATTTGAAAGATGATGCAGCAATTTGACCTGTGTGAAAAGTGGTCAGACTGACCAGTTGTGATTTCTCTTTCAAGAGAAACAAAATGTCAGAGGAATTTTCTCATGAAGTCTTTGTAGGCTACTAGTGGATATTTTTCTTTGGAGGGTTATAGCAGTTAGGTAATTAAGAACGTCTACAGAATCAGGTCCTGCAATTCACTGAAAAACCAAAGAGAGACTCTTCCAGGACTGTGCCCATGGAGGCTACCACAGCCCTGTGAGGGGACCCTGTAGTGAGCATCATCCTTCAAGTTTACCTTTACTGAACCACACATGCTGGACCCAGCCATATAGCTGTTCTGCAGGGAGAGCCATCAGATCTGTAAGTACTGAATTATTTGCATCCTTTCTGCAGAAAAGGAATGTGGTACTTCAGAGTGAGAGAAATGAAAATGACAAAGGTTTAATTCAGGCAAAAACTAAGAGTAGTATCTTACAGGAAATAGAGTTCCTTCTTGAAAGGGTACCATCCCCCTTCCTTTGCCCCAACAGGGATGCAATAATTTGTTTTCTGAGATTATCTATCTTCTATCTATCTATCTATCTATCTATCTATCTATCTATCTATCATCTATCATCTATCTATCATTGTATCTAAACATCACTACAATCTATCAATTAGGCAATACAAATATTGATCCTAATTGTATAAATGGAATATATGTCCAAAGTTTTAGGTGACTTGCAAAGTGCCTCAAAAGGGAAAGAAGAGAGCCAAACCAAGAAATAACTAACTTCAGATTTTGAGGCTTTTCTTCTAGATGACACTTGTTTCATCAGTAACATTTTTTCATGCAACACTTTTTCATTCAAAAACAAATGATTATACCATTTTCCCCCGAAAGCTGGAACAATGTTAAATATTGAAAAGTTTTTCTTTCTTTCTTCCACCTCCCCTCTCTCCCTTTCTTCCTCATATCCTTCTTTGCTTCCTTCTTTCTTCTTATTTTTTTGAAGAACTGATTTCAAGTTTCCTTCCTTCCTTCCTCTATTCTTTTTAAAAACAGATCTCAGGGACCCTGAATGAGGAAAGTGCAGATGAGTGAGAGATGGTCAATAGAGATATAAGCAGAATGGTGAGCAACATAATCCTGCTTCCTCGGTGAAGCGTGACACTTTGGAATCATTTTGGAGGTTAAAAGCCCATTGGAGAAGGGAGGTTCCCTCTTTCCTACAGTGCAGATGTTACTCATCTGAAGCCTATGACAAATACTTTGGCCATTTTCTTCCTTACGAGTTTGGTTTTAGAAATATAAACTTGCCTTTTAAATTTTCAATTGCTTTTGAATTGACCTATGTTCTTTCCTTTTTGTCTTGCATACCTGTGTCACATTTTGCTATACAAATACAAAGTTGATTTGGTGAAGAACTGTTTTTGGTTGGCATCTTTATGGACGGAGTCTCTTTGTTTCAGTGTCTGTAGTAAGGAAGCTCATGGAGACAGAGCTACTGGTTTTCTCCCTAGTCCTCCAAGTCAAAACAATCCACTGAAATATATGGTTAAGAAATGCAGCATCCACTATCAATTTTATTCTCCTGGATGATCTTTAGATATGATCTCCCTGACTAGTTCATGTTCAGCTCACTACTGACTTGCATGACCACAGTCATTAGAAACCACCTGTCCTGATCTGAGCAAGGGCCTATTTACACAAACCCAGAGTTAGTTAACTTTGATAGGCATGAGTCTTCTCCTGGCTACTGTCCCTCAGTGGCTTTACTTTTGGGAGTGGGTGTAAATTATTTCACTCATTCACTGAGGAACCAGGCAATAAGTGGTATCTCCTACCTTCCAATATATTGTGGAAATTCCCTGAGTGTGCTTTTCTTCACTACCTTTTCCACCCTCTCTTTGATTTCCCTCTAAAACATTAGGTAATACAGATAGATGGTTATCATGCAATTTGGCATATGTGTGTTCTAGCTGTGTTAGTTTTCAAAATCATTTCTCTGTACGATGACTTTCATGTTCTGTAGTTTGTTGTCTTATTTGAGTAGACAGGCATTGATTTGTATTGACTGGAGCAAGAATGATAGTGAATTTCTGAAGCAGTTTTCTGAATTTCCTACATTTTCAGTCTTTGGATATCTGAGAGGGAGAGCTTTTATGCTGGCTAGCTGGTGGATAGATACAGCATTCTTGGGTGACATATATTTCCTTTAAAAATTTCTAGATGTTGCCTCATTATTTTGGAATTTACTGAAGGGATTTTTTTTGTTGTTGTTGAAGTAACCTTGGTTTATAGTATATAAATTTTGTGTGCATATCATAATATTTTGACTTCTATATAGACATATTGTGTTCATCACCAAAAGTCTAGCTTCCATCCACCACCATACTAATGTCCCCCTTTAAACTTTTTGTCCTCCCAACCTGCTTCCCCTCTGGTAACCACCAATCTGTTCTCCGTATCTATGTGTTTGTTTATTATTTTTTATAACTTCTCCATATGAGTGAAATCATATGTATTTGTCTTTCCTGTCTGACTTATTTTGCCTAGCATAATACCCTCAAGGTCCATCCATGTTGTCATAATGTCAAGATTTCATCTTTTTTACAGAAATGAAAAGATGTTCAACATCACTAATTATTAAGAAATGCAAATCAAAACTAGGAGATAGCACCTCACACCCATCAAAATTGCTATTATTAGAAAGACACAAAACAAGTCTCAGAGAGGATATGGAGAAAGGGAAGCTTCATTCACTGCTTGTGGGAATGTAAATTGGTGTGGCCACTGTGGAAAATAGTATGAAGATTCCTCAAGAAATTAAAAATATAACTACCATATGATTCAGTTCTTCTGCGTATTTATCCAAAGAACATGAAAACACTATTTTAAAAGATACATGCCTCCCTATGTTCACTGCCGCATTGTTTACGGTAGCAAAGATGTGGAAACAACCTAATTGCCCATTGACAGATGAATGGATAAAGAAGATGGGGTTTATATATATCCAAGAGATTTTTGATGTTTCTTGGGGATTCTATACTTTGTCTTTATACTTAGGAAATTGTTTTCTACTCCAAGAAAAGTTAATCTCCTAATTATTTGTCTACATATTAGTGGATTTATTACTTATAATTCATTCTAATTATCTGTCATGTATTATGGCCAGTGATGTGATGTTTATTTACTAAAATGCCTTCAGTCTCTGTTGGTTTTGTTAATATTATAAAGCAATTTGTTGTGATTTTACTCATATTTTCTGTGCCTCTTGTGTCAAATATATCTAAAACAGAATAAAATTAGCTTTTTAGTTCAAATTAGAATTCTATTTTAAAAAGGAATCTGCCTGGGGCCAGCCTGGTGGCTTAGCAGTTAAGTTCGTACGTTCCACTTCGGGGGCCCAGGGTTCGCCAGTTTGGATCTTGGGCAGGGACCACTCCACCGCTCATCAAGCCATGCTGAGGCAGAATCCCACATGGAGCAGCTAGAAGGATGTACAACTATGGCATAAAGGTATCTACTGGGGCTTTGAGGTGGAAAAACAGGAATAAGGGAGGGAGATTGGCAATAGATCTTCCTCAAAAAAAAAAAAACTCAGTTAAGATTTGAAAAAACAAGTGAGAGTGGGGAATTAAAACAAAAGGAATCTGCCTATTTTTACATACATTTCAATAATTTTCAGTTTTAGATTTCACCTGTTAGCTTACTGAATGTTGCCAGATTTTAGGATTTCCTTCTACAGATCAAAATTAGTTTTGCATAACTCTGATTTCCCAAAAGATTTGAAGATCAAGTTTATTCTCTTATCTTTGGTTGTATATAGTCACCTTTGCTCTCACTTGGTGTGAATATTTGTGTTTGCCACAGAATTATTAATATGATTGTTTGTGATTTACTGCCTGAATATTCCTGAGATTGTTGTGTAGTATGTAAGAAAGGCAGTATATTAGCTATCAAAATCGGAAAAAAATCTGAAGTAATCTGGTTCCAGGAGCTTTGGGTGTGAAGTTGTATTTCACTCAAAATATATAATTAACATATATATATATATATATATATATATATGTGTGTGTGTGTGTGTGTGTGTGTGTTTGTGTGTGTGTGTGTGTGGTGAGGAAGATTAGCCCTGAGCTAATATCCGTTGCCAATCCTCCTCTTTTTGCTAAGAAAGATTGGCCCTAGGCTCACATCTGTGCCAGTCTTCCTCTATTTTTTATGTGGGATGCCTGCCACAGCATGGCTTCATGCATAGGTCCACACCCAGGATCTGAACCTGTGAACCCCAGGCCACTGGAGCAGAGCACACAAACTTAACCACTACACCACCAGGCTGGCCCCTAATTAACTAACAATTTTATCCTATCATGCCTCATTCTGTTCTGGATGTTTGGGACACATCTGTGAACAAAACAGATGAAGATCCATGTATTGCGAAAATTATGTCCTAGAAAAGGGAGAAAGATAATAAACAATTAAGATATTAAATTATTGCATTATGTAGTAAACTAGAAGTTGTGATATACAATTGCAACAACAACAAAAAAGCCAGGAAGTATACTAGACGGACAGGGGCCTGGCCACTTGCCATATTAAATGGCTGGTCAGTGCAGCCTCATTGAGGAAAGGAGAGTTGTACTAAGATTTGACACAAGTGAAGGAAAGCAAAATGGATATTTCTGGGAAGAAATCCAGGTAGAGGGACAAGGTGGAGCCAAGCCACTGATTTGGGAGTGTAGGTTCAAGTCCATCAGTGTGGATGACAGTAGAGAGCACTGCAGGAGTAGCAAAGGAGTGGAAGTGGTACTGGCCCAAAGGCTTGGTGTCTGCTCACATAGGACTATGGAGCCATACAGAGGGCTTCGGCTCTTACTCTGTCTAAAGAGTAAACCACAGTAGAGGATTTTGAGTATTGGAGTGAGGTCTGGAGTCAACAGGTTTACTGACAGATTGATGGCAGGTGTGAGAGAAAGACAGAAGTCAAGGATGATTTTAAGGTTGTTAGCCTGAAACACTGATTGGTTTGAGTCATGAATATGTGAACAGAGCAGAGATCCAGATCTCATAGGTTGGATCAGAAGTCAGGAGATGTAAAGTGAGAAGTGTATATAAGATAGGTGAAGATGCAGAAGAGGCAGTTATGTGGATAAATATGGCAGTTCTAGAAAGAGGTCTGGGGTGGAGACATGAACTTGGGAATACAGGATGAGATCACTAAGAGATGGAACAGGTATAGTAGACATGTAAAAGTGAAACCTTGAGGAATATCGATAGAGGCAGAGGTAAGGCAGACACCAGAAGTGGGTGCCTAGGCATTGTGATGGGAGACGCTTGAGCACGAAAATGCTTGTGTAGACAACATGGAAACCAAACCATGGCTGAAAGGATGTTCCTCAACAGCAAAATCGTAGCACTAGCTATTCTACCCTAACAATGACTGAGGCTGTGACTAAGTGACTGAGACTCCAGGTTCTGAGGGAGTGGAACCACCTTCTGACAGGGGTCACTTACAGAACATCTGGCTGCACCTGTCACTGTGTCGTGCCCATGAATGAAGGAACGCAGGAACTAGTGCATGAATGGAGGCAGGGATGAAAGGAAGCACAGATGAATGGACTGAGAGGAAAGGAAGGAAGGAGGGATGGGACGCAGGCAGGCAGGCAGGCAGGCAGGCAGACTAGATCTAGCTCTGGAGGGTGGAGCATGCCCAGGCAGGGCAGGCTGACCATGCAGATTCTGGAGCCCAGCAGATGTCCTGAAGGTGTGCCTCTCGTGGCCCTGGATTCGGACCGCCAGCTGGAAGAAGCTTTTCTCCATCCTGAGAGAATCCTTTCCAAACGCAGGAACGCCAGAAGACCTTATCAGGGGCTCCTTTGGGACTTGGAGGAAAGGAGCTAAAAAGGTCCAGAACGATGCTCATGAATCTGATGCCCCTGACCCTTCTGCCGCCAAAGGGAAACTATGACCTCGCCACGGTGCCACGATCAACAAGAGGAAAGTCACTTTGGGACTACAGAACTGACTCAACCGCCAATGGGTGGCCAGTTCATCACTGGTCCTCTTGCTGCCGAGCTGTCTGTCTTGGCCTTCCTGAGCTTCCTCCTCTGGCTTCCATGCCTTTGACAGGGAATTCGGTACCAGGCATGTGGGGGTGGGGGTGGGGAGCGTTGGCAGGTCTTGTGCTCTCTCGAATGCGCTCTCTTTCTCTCTCCCTCTGCCTTTTCTTTCTTTTACCCTCTCTGCAAGCTTCTCTGTCCCTGGGGAGGCGCTCGGCACATTTCCTCTTGGCATCCTGGATAGGATCTTCTGGACCCTGACCCTTCTGGTGGCGGGGGGGCGGGAAGGGGGCTTCTTCTGGCGGTGCAAATCCCCGCTTGGGGTCCCTGTAGTCTCGAAATCTCCAAGCACTGCCTCGGAAACACTCAGTCACTCTCTCCATCTTTCCGCGCTAGATCCCAAATTCACACTCGATGTTCCTGCTCTCTAAGCTTGTGTTTGCTCCTCACCATCTGTACTCCAGGGTGCACGCATCCTTAAGGCACCGGGTTCAAATTTCCTTCCGCTGTGTCTCACCTCCTCTTCCGCCATTCGGCACAGGTCGCTACTCCCGTCCTTTAGAAGTCACAGTCTGGCCCTGTTTGCCAACAACGGACGGGCAAGTAGGTCAAGGCTATCCTTCTGCCAGCCGATGGCTCCCAGGCCTCGTTGGCTCCTGGAAGAAACACGGCCTCACATCGCCATCGGAACCTTTCAGCTCCAGGAAGAGGAAAGACTGTCAAGTCAGAAGGCTGAGAACAGCTTGCCAGGGGAGTGTGGCCACACCAGGCAGGCAACCTAGGGATCGGAGTGCCCACCAGGCGGGCTCACTCTTCAGCAGGTCTCCCCCACTTCCCTGGAGTCCGAGAAAGCCATGCTTTCCAGCTGCCTAGGGCACGTGTCCTGGGAGAAATCCAAGACGAAGGGCTGAGAAAGCCACCCCCCACCAACCCGCCCCCGTCCCCGCCCCCCCCCCCAGGCCCTCTCCGTGAGTGCCCAGATCCAGGACAGAGGGAGTGGAGCAACGTGTGCCTTGCCCGCCTTGTCCAAAGGGGCTGGCCGTCCCTGCTGCCTGGGCCAAGACTCTGTCAAGTGGGACAAGTATGGAGGAAAGAGCCCTTCGTCCTGAGTGTTCTCTGGGAGGTTTCATCGGCCCTGTTGGAGGAGGAGTCGCCGGGCCACTGGCGTGCCCAAGCTGGGAGGTAGCACACACCACGTGCGGCTCCTTGCTGTCCATGCCAGAGCTCCCCAGGGAGGAGAACGGGTTTTGCGGGGGCGGGTGGAGGTGCGCCGGCGGGGAGGGGTCGTTCAAGGGTTTCCTGGCTTGCGCTGAGAGGGGCAGGGAAGCCTGTGGTGTGGCACGGGGAACAGGCTGCCTCTGGCCACCCTGGGGGAGGGACCCATCTCAGGTCAACAGATTGAAGGTTGCCACGCCCGTCGCTTCGAGCGGGACTCTGGGATCTTCATCGCCCCCGCCTCACCGGATCTCACCCCGCCCCACCAACCCATCGGACCCACTACACAGCCACCAACGTCCACTTTCGAGACCACAGAGGCGACCGGCGTGCTCGCCACTCACCGCCAAGTCCCGCCCACACCGCGGCGCTTTGGGCGGACCCGGGGGTAAGGGCGGTGGCGCCAGGGCAGCGGCGGCGGACGCGGGGGCAAACGCGTCAGCGGCAGCCACCCAGAGATCTGGGATGTCACGGACCTGAGGAGAGGAAGGTGGCTGCCCCCTCGCCCCTCCCCGCACCTCTCCGATCGCTCCTCCTTTCCCTCACCCCTCCGGGAGCCCAGCGCCCGGCCCTTCAACTGCGCTTGCGCAGCAACTGGCTCCTCCCGCTTCACAGTGACTGAGGCGGTTGCTCAGAGACCGAGCCTGGGCGCTCTTAGGGAGTGGCAGCGCCGTCTGGCGGGGACGAGTTACAGGTGCAGGCGCATGCTCTGGCCTGCCCCTGTCAGTATGTCCTGCCCTTGAATGAAGGAAGGAAGGGACGAGTGGATGAATGGATGCACGGATGAATGGATTGAGACGGAAGGAAGGAGGGATGGAAGGCAGGCAGGCAGGCAGGGTCGATCTAGCTCCGCAGGGTGGATCACGCCCAGGCAGAGCCGGGCTGATCAAGCAGGATCCGGAGCCCAGCGGGGATACCCCTCCCTGCGGTCGGCTCTGAGGCTGTGCCTGGGATTGGCCAGCAAGCAGTTCACCCCGTGACCCGGAGACAGGACTGCCCGTGTGCTTCAGGGGCGGCTTTGCTCCTTCAAGGGGCTTCACTGCCTGGAGCCACAGCCTGAGCTCCAGAGAATGCCGGTGCTTGTGACAGGGCTTGCCGGCTTGGCTTGGGCCTCCCTGAAGTCCCCGTTCCGCCCGGTGACCTTATATCTGTGTGGCTGCGTTCAGCTGTGTGGCTTTTCTTCCCTGGCTGTCGTCCTTCCCGGGTCTCCTGAAGGTGTGCCTCTCTTGGCCCTGGCTTCGGACTGCCGGGTGGAGGAAGCCCTTCTCCATCCTGAGAGAATCCTTTCCAAACGCAGGAACGCCAGAAGACCTTATCAGGGGCTCCTTTGGGACTTGGAGGAAAGGAGCTAAAAAGAGGTCCAGAACGATGCTCATGACTCTGATGCCCCTGACCCTCCTGCCGCCAAAGGTAAATTCTGACCTCGACACGGTGCCATGATCAACAAGAGGAAAGTCACTTTGGGACGATAGAACTGACTCAGCTGCCATCTGGATGGCCAATTCATCAAAGGTTCTCTTGCTGCCGAGCTATCTGTCTTGGCCTTCCAGCGCTTCCTCATGTGGCTTACACGCTTTCGATGGGGAATTTGGTCCAGGCATGTGCGGGGGGCGGGGGACGGGCTTTGGCGGGTCTTCATTGTGCTCCCTGGAATGCGCTCTTTCTCTCTCCCTCTGCCTTTTCTTTCTTTTCACCCTGTCCGCAAGCTTCTCAGGTTCTGGGGGAGGCGCTCAGCACATTTCTTCTTGGGGTCACAGATAGGATCTTCTGGACCCTGACCCCTCTGGTGGCGGGGGACGGGGCGGGGGGCGGGAAGGGGGATTCTTCTGGCGGGGCAAATCCCGGCCTGGGTCCCTGTCAGTCTCGGAGTCTCCAAGCACTGCCTCGGAAACAGTCGCTCTCTCCATCTTTCCGTGCTGGATCCCAAATTCACACTCGCCCTTCCTGCTCTCTAAGCTTGTGTTTGCTCCTCACCATTTTCCGCCATGCTCTCCCCGTACTCCAGGGTGCACGCGTCGTAATGCACTGGGTTCACATTTCCTTACACTGTGTCTCACTTCCCCTTCCACCGTGCCGCGCAGGTCGCTGCCCCCATCCTTTAGAAGTCGTGGTCTGACCGTGTTTGCCAACACCGGTCGGGCAAATACGTCAAGGCTATGTTTCTGCCTGCCCATGGCTCCCAGGCCTCGTTTGCTCCTCGAAGAAACACGGCCTCACATCGCCATCGGAACCTATAAGCTCCAGGAGGAGGAAAGACTCTGTCAAGTCAGAAGGCCGAGAAAGACTTGGCAGAGGAGTGTGGCCACACCAGGCAGGCAACCTAGGGATCGGGGGACCCACCGGGCCGGCTCACTCTTCAGCAGGTCTCCCCCACTTCCCTGGAGTCCGAGAAAGCCACGCTTTCCAGCTGCCTAGGGCACGCGTCCTGGGAGAAATCCAGGATTAAGGACCGAGAAAGTCCAACCCTGCCTCCGGGCCCTCTCCCTGAGTGCCCAAATCCTGGACAGAGGGAGTGGAGCAACGTGTGCCTTGCCCACCTTGTCCAAAGGGGCTGGCCGTCCCTGCTGCCTGGGCCAAGACTCTGTCAGTGGGACAAGTATGGAAGAAAGAGCCCTTCATCCTGAGTGTTCTCTGGGATGTTTCATCGGCCCTGTTGGAGGAGGAGTCGCCAGCCATTGGGAGGTGGCACGTGCCACATGCGGGTGCTTGCTCTCCATGCCCAGGCTCCCGAGGGAGGATAACGGGTTTTGCGGGGGCGGGTGGAGGTGCACTGGCGGGGAGGGGTCGTTCAAGTGTTTCCAGGGTTGCACTGAGAGCGGCAGGGAAGCCTGTGGTGTGGCACCAGGGAATGGGCTGCCTCTGGCCACCCTGGGGGAGGGACCCATCTCAGGTCAACTGACGGACGGTTGCCACACTTGTCACTTAGAGCGGGATTCGGCGATCCTATTGAACCTGCCTCACTGGATTCCATTGTCCTCTGTCAGCCCCATCTGACCCATTCCCCGTGCACCCATTTCCAGATATGATACTGTGGTGGTTACTGGGCACCCGCCTCTCACCACCTTGTCATGCCCACACTGTTGTGGCATTTTTCAGTTTTGGTGGAAATTTTGGCATCAGTCGCAGCTCAGACCCAATGATCTGGGGTATTTGGGAATGCAAGAGAGGTTAGTGTCCCACTGGCACCCTCCGCACCTCCCCCACCCCTCCTGTCAGTCCTATTGTCTCTCACCCCTGTGAGCCCTGTGGCCTTGTGTTAAGGCCACATTTGCATTTGGGCAGAATTAATAACTTCACAATTTTGAATTTTCCAAACTAGGAATGTATCTGTATTTCTATCCCAGTTTTCAAATAATGACTTTCATAATAATAATAACTTGATGTCTGTCATTAAGGCACTGTGATTTTGTACAATACACACATACATTTTTCACCATTTAGATTATTTATTTTTTTGAAGAACATTTGCCCTGAGCTAACATCTGTGACAATCTTTCTGCTGTTTTCTATGTGGGTCTCTGCCATAGCATGGCCACCAATAAGCAGTGTAGGTCCTCACCTGGGAACTGAGCCAGGGCCACTGAAATGGAACACATTGAACCTGACCACTAGGTCACGGGGCCAGCCCTTCTAGATATGTTTATATATATCATCAGTTTCCATATCATTTCATGCCTCTTTTCTTCATTTACCAATTTTTAGTCTCAATTATAAAGTTGCTTCAGAAATAAAGCCCCTTAATTAAATAACAGTGAATTCAGCCTGTGTAAAAATAAAGATACATTTCACTCTAGAAAGTCCTAAAAATAAAGATGTGTTTAAATTGTTAGCAGGCAAAATAAACAGAGAAATGAGTGCATTTTTAAAATATTGTGAAATATCCATATTTAAGTGGATTGACTTGATTAAAAAATTTGCCCAAAGTGAGCTATACGTAAAGTGCTCCAAGCAACTCTAACACTAATGAGAAACCACTGTCATTCATCCTGGTATTCTGATGCCCATTTCCATCCCACCATGATCAAATAGCAGATGAAAGTAAACACGAATCCCTCACAGGAAAGAGAGGCAACAAAGAACTTAAAAGACAGGGTGACCACTAGGTGGCATGTTCTGCTTTCTTATCAGAGAGATTGCATGAGTTCTCTCATTTTCAGTTTTAGGCAGCCCTGGTTAACAGGTGAAGAATTTTGAAATCAGTAACAATTACAAAAATAGCTAAAAGTTTTATTTATTTTTTATTAGAAGAGCACTGCATGCTTTTTATAGACAACTTAATGTACTTAAAATGATAAAGAGAAAACATCCAAAAGCAATTTTTATTAATACTTGGAAAATTTTGTCAGTCACATACAAGATTGGGTTTATATTGCACATATAGTTTTCCAATATAAATACTTTTTGAATTTGCTTTCAAACACTTAATTTTATGTCCGAAGTATTATGTCCATGTTGTTACAATATTTGATTAAATTCAAGTTTTGTCTTTCTTATATTCCATCTTATATGTATAGTTATGTGGAGCTTAAATTGCCCTTTAATTAGTCATTTAGGTTGCCTCTGATTTTCCATTATTATAAACCGTATCCCGAAAAGTGCACCAGTAAAAGCATAAGTGCAGGCAGACCTGGATTCACGTCTCAACTATACCATTTACTATTTGAAACGTAAGGTTAGTTACTAATACTTTTAACCCTCAGATTTTTGTTTAAATTCTGGATAATAAATAATATCTACATGATAATTGCTGTTAGGACTGTATGACTTAAAACCCATAGAAAGGAACAACCTCAGCATATAGGAAGTACCAAATGCGTACTAGCTGGTTTTATAGTGTATTATTGTTACAAGTTTTGAACATGAATCCGCATTTCAGATTATTTCTCTAAAATAAATTTCTGGAAATAGATTTTCTCATTCAAAAGCCAGTGATCCTTACTTCCAAACTGCTTTCCAAAATAGTTGATCCAATTTATCATCTTTAAAGTTATTTTAAAATGTTAAGTTTCTTCATCAATACAAAAACAGTAAAGAACTTATTCAAGGGCAGCATGGTTTTGAGAGCTGTTGGCATTCACGTTGTCTTCAGATGTAAAAACCACACATGTGCTTCAGAAAGCATTATATGTATCTGATTTTTATTTCATCTGTTTTTGAAATCAGATAATCTGAGTTTCATAAGGTCTATTAAGCATTTTATGTGTATATACATACATCCTGTTTTCTTAAGTAGGGGGAATAGTAGTCCTTGGAAATCTCAGGAAGCTCTGTTTCTCAAGAAAGGTAAAGAGAAGCAAGTCTAAACACAACCCTCCTAAAACATGGGACCTGTTGATCTGCCTGAAGAACTTCAAATGTGCCTTGTTTCTCTGGACCACGTATGTTACTCAGTGTACACATAGGGTGTTAACTTTCATCCTATTTTCTTTGGCTCATATTGTCTATAACCTTTTCTAAAAATTAAAAGTAAAGAGCTAAATCATCTACTAAATAAAATACATTATATAATGATTATATTATTATTTTGAAGGTCACTTTAAATATAACTAATTGGAGACTTTAAAATAAGTTCCAGGTACCTACTTTTGCGGCAAAGCATTCAGTTAATAAATGCACTAAAAATGTTTTGTTCATTCCGTTTGGAGACATCTTTGAAATTTTTTGGCCTTTTGACTAATTACATCTGATTAGAAGACATAACAAAATATAGAGCATTACACAGTTTACATTTATCTTTCCCTTTTTTGGGGGCTGCCAACTACATTTTTGCAAAGAGCTAATCAAGAACTAATTTCTTTTAGGTGCAAATATATTTACAATCCTATTTCTCTGTACCTCCATATGCCCAGGAAGCAGAAAGCCTTGAAAGTTGAATGTACTTTAGGTACTTAGAAAACTAAAAGTAAACTAGTAAATAAACCAAATGAAGTTAGTCTCACCCTTAGGTCTCGGGATTAAAAAAAAATCCTCAAATATGTGGGCTTTGGACTGAGTTACTTATATAAAACTCTTAAGAGGCTTGATTACTTTCAGAGAAAGATGTGATTTCCTTAAAATGGTTCTCCACAACCTTCACTTTCCCTGGGGCTTTCTGTATTTTAGATCAGAATGTCAGCTATGCTAATGTGAAAGCTGATTAGGAAAGGATCAGATTAAAGGTCTGAAATACAAAGAACTATTGAAAAGTAAGTTGCTGGGCACATACTCTACTTGTCTGTTTCAACTTTGAGTTAGGCACCAACATTATTGGTAAGAGACTCTTATCTATTCAGTTTAGAGTTCTTGTTGAATTTGGTAACTTGTTTCCAATTTTATTTAGTTGATACTATAAAGATATAGTTCAAGGAAAAAGATAGCAAGTGGAAAGTAGATCCGGTGAATCAGGAGAGTCTTATGGAAAGCT
The DNA here is from genome assembly GCA_031878705.1 of Tapirus indicus. Taxonomy (NCBI): domain Eukaryota; kingdom Metazoa; phylum Chordata; class Mammalia; order Perissodactyla; family Tapiridae; genus Tapirus; species Tapirus indicus. The sequence continues at coordinate 88,189,654 of CM062917.1, read as the reverse complement.
AGATTGAGAGACTCTTAGGTTCCAAGTCTCTGTTTGTTATCAATTTGAAAAAAAAATCATGAAATTATAGAACCAAAAACATTTCTATGAAATCAGCAACAAGTTGCTCATTTTTTGAATCTCCTCCACTAAGCCAAGAATTTGAGGCAAATACTCTGACTCACCAGGCAGTGACTCAGCAGTGAACTTCTGAGTACAAATTTCATTTACTCTGGAATACTCAAGACTGAAAAAATGCTCCACTCTGACTTATCTGATAGGATATATTTAATTTAAATAAAAATGGGCCACCATATTACTAGTGAATCACAGAGTGAGAAACTTGCCAGTGTCTCAGATCCCTTCTACCTCCTTCCATTTATAACTGGAGAAAGTATCTCATGAAAGGTGCTCAGTAAATCAGGTTTCCTGCCCTTTCAACAATATCAGAGTACCTCCTTGGAAATGAACCCAATTGAAGGTGAAAGAAGACTTCCACTCAGGATTTCCCTATAACTTCTGTTTTAAAAGAAAGATCTCTCTCTCTGTTTTTTTAAAAGAGATGTTCCTTTACTAATGAACAGGGGTTACCACAGGGTCTTGAAAATGAATCACCTAAATGTAAGCAGTTAACTTGCTCAAAATGGTATCATTCACCTAACCCTACAGTAGCCTTATGATAGTCCTAGACCGTAAGCTCTTTATGCATAAGTACCACAACTGTCTTATTTATTTACTCTCAGTGCTAGGGATACTCAACAAATATTTGTTAAATGAATGAAAAAGTGTTTGCAAATATAAAACACATAGACCCTGCCCAAGTTGAGTAGTCACATTTGTCTCTTAATTTTAATTGTCTCTTAATCTTAATTTTAATTTTAACTTAAAAACTAGTGACCACATGCCCTTGTTAAATTATTCCTATCAAGCCTACATCCTTCCATAGTTTCATGTCTTCATATCATCATAACAGCTGTGTAAATTCCTCCCCCACTTGATCCTGGAACAATACTCTTTTAAGAATATTTATAAATTTTTAATTTTTCTCTGTTCTAGGTAGCACTTGTAGAGAATATAAATTATCAACATAATTCAATAACTAGATTTTTTCTTTATTCTCTTCATTAGAACAATGTTTTAAAACGCCCCATACACACACACACACACACACACACACACACACACACACGCACACACAATTTTAGAAGAAATATGCCCCTTATCTGGGAAAAGTTTTAAGATTGTCTACCCTGCATTCAAGGAAATAGAAACCATGGGTTTGAACATTTGCATACACATTGATCTAAGGCTTTCTAATCAACATGCACTCCCCTTGGATACTTCCAGCCATCCAGAGGGGGTTGAGGAGATCTAACAATGGCTAAAGGGAAAACCAGTGATGAGAAGAGCAGAAACTGTTCTCTGAAGAGGAAATCAAAAGGACTGTAAACCCCACATTGGGGATCTCTGAGAAAGGGCCAATATTCATACTCAGACGATTCTTACTTTCAGAGTTTTGTGGGATGGTGAAGCATGAATAAATAGGATTAGGGTACATTACAGCATGTAGTAAAGTTCATGACTACAGGGATGGAATTGGGCAAGGCTTGGAACATAAATAACAAGCCACATTTACTTAAAGTCAAAGAATGTAAAATATTATGTACAGCCATAACAGTAATTATAATTTAAATAATTTTCAGTCTTTCATTTTGTAGTGGAGAAAAACTAGATATAAAGTAAAAAGTTCTCAATTGCTAGAGAATTATAAGACCCTTCAGAATGATTACTCAGGATTAGAATTATAGCACAGTATGAGCATAGAATATTAAAAAGTATTAAACTCCTTTTAATTCAACATGTAAACATATATGAGGCATTCTCATTCAGATACTAATTTCAGAGATGCAAAAATATTTTCCCTATCTGCAAAAAACCATTGTGTCTATAGTTTACCTTATTAGTCATGGTTGTATGTCAGGGTCCAATTCTATGTTAAAAAAAAAAAAAAACACTTCCTAGTTGAGGACGTCAGAGACATTTATTTTCTGTACAGAGGCCAGATCTACTGTTGTATTGGAACAATCTTGAGTTTCATTTGATTCTCCCATCATTATTGTCACAAAATCACCATGAAGTCCTCATAACATACTTTCACACATTCCAACAAGAATTAGTCCCCAGAAAGAAGTTTCTTTTCTTTGGGGATTTAATCATTGTGTAGGTGAGAAAAATGCATGTCCCTGTAGATGTCATTCTAAGAGACTTTAAATTATGATCGCCCCCCCAAGTTAAATTGTTTTTTTGAGTCTTTAACATCTTAAAAAAGTTATTTAATATTCAGGCAAAGGTTAATTTTTCTTTAAATCATATAAATCTCTTCTTTTAAAGCTATTCTTGTTTCTTTTTTTTAAGATTATTTTTTAAAGAGCAGTTTTAGGTTCACATCAAAATTGAGAGGAAAGTACAGAGATTTTCCATATGCCCCCTGCCCCACACATGTATAACCTCTCCAATATCAACATACCCCACCAGAGTCGCACATTTGTTACAATTGATAAGCCTCCACTGACACATCATAATCACTCAAAGTCCATGGTTTAACTTAGGGTTCACTATTGGTGATGTACATTCTGTGAGTTTGAACAAGTGTATAATGACATATAAGCACCATTATAGTATCATACGGAATAGTTTCACTGACCTAAAAATCCTCTGTGCTCTGCCTATTCATCCCTTTCCCCCCAACCCCAACCCCTGGCAACTACTGCTCTTTCTACTGTCTCCATAGTTTTGTCTTTTTCAGAATGTCATAGTTGGAATCATACAGCATGTAGCCTTTCCAGATTAGCTTCTTTACTTAGTAATATGCATTTACATTTCCTCCATGTCTTTTTATGGTTTGATAGCTCATATCTATTTAGCACTGAATGATGGTACATTGTCTGGATGTACCAAAGTTTACTTATCCATCCATCTACTTTAGGACATCTTGGTTGCTTCCAAGTTTGGCAATTAAAAAATAAAGCTGCTAGAAACATCTGTGTGCAGATTCTATTTCTTTGTTTTTTATAGACTTGTACTTGTCTTTAAGAAGATAACACATTAATACATATTAATAATAAATCCAATCAATACTAAAGTATAAAGAGTAAAGTATGAGAGTTCCTCCACCTTCCAACTGTCCCCCATCCTTAGTTCTGTGGCACTAAATTTAACTACTTTCAACATTTGCATTCTATAAAGGCCAAAATAAGTAAAGGTATTTTTAGTGTGGCAGGGCAATTCAAGAACAAATGAAAGCTATTGAGATCTTAAGAATTTCTTTCAATGTGTAAATGAAAAGCTCTTAAACCATCTGAAGTAAAGATTAATATATAAGGTATCCAGGTATATTGTGTAGATATATTTAGTTCATCTAGCAGTATTCTAGTTTGTATAGATGTATCTTAGGCAAATGCATGAGTCGTTGAGATATACTGTCTAGAATATCTAGTTTGTCTATTCTAGTTTTCCTAGATATGTTCTAGAAAAATACTTAATGAAAAAAATAACACTAGAACCTTCCATAATTAGATTTTTCTTAGCAAAAACTAAAGGAGATTAGCTTTATTTTTTTAAGAACTAAATAATGGATCTAAAATAGCTAGACACTAATATATTATTTTTTAAAAAATAATCTCATTCCTCCTATCCTTTTTAATAACAAAAAGTGTTTTATAACTCAAGATAATGTTTCTAGGAAATAAAGGGAAAAAAACAATTTTTAAAAAATATCGTGATTGTTTATAATTTAATAATATTGAGAGCTAAAGCTCATTTTTAAAGTTAGGTTTTAAAACATTAGAGTTATATTTTAAAACAAGAGACAAAAGGCCTGTTATGTTTTTAAAATTCAATGATTGAATAGATTCACAATTTTCCTTTTCTCTTAGAATCTATTTATTTTAGTTTAACTGAAACATCCCCTCCCTGACTTATCAGTTCATGGGTTCTTAACTCCAACAGCTTTCCAGGCCTGAAGAGAATTCTTAGTTCTTTTTCTACAGTTCACCTCATCATTTGCTAACCATATTTCAACAAGCTACTGTGTTTACTTTTCATCTCCTGCTTCAAAATTTTCTGTGGTTTCCCTTCTTTCCTTGTAGAAGTTTTACAAATAAATCTTCAGGGTATTGGAGCATAATGTCTTCTTTGGAAACCTCAGAAAAATAGTTACATACAGTAAAGGATTGGCTTTCTTACTACATTTGGGCAGAAAATATCAAATGAGGGAGAATACTTCAGCCACAGAAAAGTAAATTTAGCCTAAGAAAAAACATTTGAAGCGAAGAGAGTCTACTTCATTTCAGAAGTTAAGCAAAACACGTCAAAAATAAAAGTCTGACAAGAAAATATTAATTATACCTAAGTTTCATAATGACTTCAAGTATGTTATTAATACATAGTTGTCCAAATAAAGTGTTTTAAACTGTTCTTTCCATAAATGCAAAAAATGATTATCCAAAAGTAATACGATGTCTACAGTGACCTCCCCAACCATGCCTACCTCCTGACCCCACACCGTGCTCCTCACTCTCACCCACAGGCATTCTCTTTGTACCTCAAATAGGCCAGCTACTCTCAGGAACTTCGTGCATTGCTGTCCCTTCCTCCTGTGACTCCTTTTCCCCAGGTATTTGCACTGGTGATGTCTTCTCATCATTCAGAACTTAGCTCAAATTTCATTTCCTGACCACATTCTCTAATTACGTTCGTTAACATTGATTTGCTCTCTACCATCTTACTCTGCTTTACTGTTTTGTGTGTGTGTGTGGGGGGGGGGGAAGAACAGCCCTGGGCTAACATCCATGCCCATCTTCCTCCACTTTTATATGGGACGCCGCCACGGCATGGCTGACAAGCTGTGCGTCCGCGGGCGCCCAGGATCCGAACTCGCGAACCGGGGGCTGCCAAGCACGAACTAAGCCACTGCACCACCGGGTGGACCCCTGCTTTACTGTTTTAATAGCAATTATATCTCCCTGAAGTTGTCATGCTCATCTAATTGTCTGTTGTCTGTCTTCCCCCTAGATTTAATCTTCATGTGAGTGGGATCTTTTTGTTTTGCTCCCTATCTATAGCACAATTTCAGAAGACTGAATGTCACATAACAGTTATTGAATAAATATTTTTATAATTATTTAATTCTATTAATGCTTCTTTATAGCATCAACTCTCCTTGACTGGGCATAGAAGATCATAACATTGTACACAGAGAAGGACTTTATAGTCACAGAGCCCAATTATCTTTTCAGTGTTAGCATCACCAATAAGTAAGTGTCTAATTTGAATAACCTGCCCAGATTGAATATCCTATTATGGGAATCCAATGCTTTCTAACAAATGTCTGTTCAATATTATTGTAAAGTTATTTCGTAGAGTAAACCTAAGTTAATTAATTCAACAAATATTTATTTGACTAAGACCTATTCCTGCCAGGGAATTCTCTAGGGGTGGAGATATATCATTGAACAGAAAAACAACAATAAAAATTTCTTGTTCTCATGGACTTTACATTCTAGCGGAAGAGATAAACAAATTAAATATAATGCATTAAAAATGTCAGATTATATGAAAAGCTGATATACAGAGCAGGATGAGTGTGCTCAGTAGTTACAAGGTAAGGGCAGGTTAAAATTTTAAAGAAGAAGTTCAAAGCAGGCCTCACAAAGGTGAGGGAGATATGTAGAGAAATGTGGGGGTCATTCCAGGCAGAGAGAATTGCCAGTATAAAAGCCTTGAAGTGGGGAGAAGGCCTGGATCAGTGGAGCAACAGCAAGAATGTTGTTGGCTATGGTAGGGACTTTACCTTTTACTCTAAGTGAAATGGGAAGCCTTTGCAACGTGCAAAGAAGCAATGTCATCACTTTTATGATTTAAAAAGATCACTCTGGCTGTTATGTTGAGAATATGCCATGAAGATCAAGGATTAAAGCAGAAAGACCAATTGGGAGAATGTTACAGTAATCCTGGAGGAAGATGATTATGGCTCAGATCACAGTGTTTGTGGTTCAGTTGGTGAGAGATAGCCTAATTCCAGACATATTCTGGAGGTAGTGTCAGAAAAAATTTTGTCATATAGGAAGTGGAGTGAGAAAGCAAAAGAGAAGTCAAAGATGACATCAAGTTCTTGGCCTTGGACTCTGGTGTGAAAGATAGACTGAAAGGTCAAGATTAAGCTCAAGGAAAATGGTAGGAAGGCTAGTGCACCAATCCCTCTAAAAGGTGATAAGAACCTAAACTAAGGCCATGGTAGTAAAAATAGAGAACAGAGCAGATTTAAGCCTTATTTTGTGGGTAGAACAATAAGGAAAACACTGACAATGTTAACAATAATAATAACATTTACTGACCAATCACTATGCTCTAGACCTTGTTGAAAACACTTATATAGTAATATATTTAATCTTAACATAATCTAAGAAAGATACTACCCAAGGCAGTTTGTTCATAGGAAGAAATGCCAAGAATTGGTTATTTGGTGTGTGTTTGTAGTAGGAGATGGAGCTGATTGTATTGAGTGATTCACAGCATTTCCATGAAGAAAATTTTGGAGTAGAGTATGTTGAAAATGAAAAACAAAAAAAAGAGAGAGAGAGAGAGAGAGATAACCCCTTTTTTGGGCAATTCCAGTCATCTTACTCATCACTACCAGATAAAATTTTCCTCAAGTACAACTCTGGTTATGTGTATCTTTTCATCAAGAAGCGTGTAGGACCCCTTATCACTCATAGGATGAAGTTCAACGTTGTTAAACTAGAATCCACAGCTTTGAGATTAAACAATCTTTCTAAATTCATTTCCTCTACTCTTTTCCTCATATCTCATGACTCAGTGAAATAATCTCATTTTACAAGCCCCACAGTTTCCTACTTCAGTATGTTTTCGTCTAACTAGAAAGCTGTGACCTTTCTTGTGACCTTTCTCCTCAGTGTTTACCTCCTTCTAGGCCCAGCCTAAGTGACACCTCCTTCTTGAAGCCATCACCCTCATGCCTTTGACCTAGCACAGTATTTTAAGTAAAATTGTTTTATGGCTCCTTATTATTTTTCACATTGTATTATCAGAATTTATTCAATATACCTACTTTAAGTATAGGTAGGAATTTTCAACAAGTAAAAGGAGGCACTGTGTAGTCTAACCAGAGGAAATCTGATGAACTTAAACATAAAATAATAATGGAATTAAACTAAAATGCAACTTGAGTTACATGTTTAGAGCCACACAGCTAGTATGTGATGCAGCTGGGATTTTATCATTGTACTACCATCCCAGTAAACTATATTATGGCATTCCTTGGTGATTTGAAAAGAGTTCCCTATGGCTGAAATTTTGTATGTGGGAGTAGCAGAGAATGAGGCTGTGGATGTATGCAGGGACCAAAGTATCAAGTAACTTAAATGCCATAAATTGTTTGGATTTTATCCTGATGTTGGATGGGGAGAAATGGAAGGGTAACATAAATCTCCTTCCTGTGTGTGTTTGGGTTGTGTCCTGCACAAGGGTTTCACAACTCCATGGATGTCACCTTATCAGATATGTTCATACCCTAGACATGTACTACCTGTGTGAGAGCTTAAGAGTAAGTGTGGATAGTCTAGCCCTCACAACTGAGTCACTGAGGAAGCACCTTGCACTGTACAGTCCCATGCTTCCACATGGCCATGCACATGCTCAGAAGAACACGGGCACACAGATCCATGGGCACAATCAAGTGAGCTCAGCTGTTCCCTGTCTGGACCATGCTTTGAACATCCCCAAGGTCGCTCTTTCCACCTGTTGTTAACATGATGTTACGTGGGGTAGGCGTAGGATGCATAGTGTGCTTGCTGCTGATAGTATGTGTGCCCCTGCAGGGGAGAGGCATTGTGAGTGGGCAAGTCTGGGCACATGTGAACCTATGAGTTCTGAAAAGCTCCTCAACATTAAGATACTATGTTGTGCAATAATATTCTAAATTTAATTACTTTATAAAAAATATGTATGTTTGTATTTACTTACCTATAGTTGAGGAAGGAGAGCTTTTTCTAATCTTTACAAAGGCACCATATGGACTAAAGGCATCTCCAGTAACATAATCAGAGGTTAACTTTATTCAGGCCTTTAACTCTTTCTACAAGTATGTATTAAGTGCTTGCTCCAAGTCCAAACAATAAATTTGGAGATGATATGAAAGATGGAGTAGGTAGAGTTTTCAACATGCAGGAATAGAAGTTAAGAGGATATCACAGAGTCTAGGTGGACAGAAGGAGAGAAACAATGGGAATAAAGAAGAGGATCCAATTCCCCAGATATCTCAGAGCTCAACTTGACAGACCTTGATGGTTATCTGAAGGAAAATTTGTTGGGAAGGGGTATAGAGAAGGCAGAGGATAAAAGAGAGAAAAGTCAAGGATCACTAAAATTCTAATTTCCTGTTTGCAGTCTCTGGGGAGATAATGACAAAATCAAGAAAAAGCAGGTTTGATGGGCAAAAGGATACCATAACTTCACCTTTAGACCCATTGTGCTTATATCTAGGGATTATGTATGCACTGGAATATATGTGTGTTTGTGTGTTTAATCTGTGCATGAGTTCTTTCTGCACGAAACACTATACTTTGTATATAAAAACTATTCAATAAATAATGCTGAATTAATGAAATACTATGACTTTTTATGTTATATGTTGTCATGAGTATTTTCTTAACACCTTTTTAAGCAAGGGACTATATTGGGCTCTGTAGGGCTACAGAAAATCATCAAATTTCATTTGAGAATAAAGTGAAAAGTTAAACAACAACATAATAGTAACAATGATAACGATAATAAACAACTCTAACACATATTGAGCATTCATCATATTCAAGATGCTTGGTAAGCACTTATGTAAATTTTGATTGATTTTCACAGGAGTCATTTTACAGATGAAGAAATTGAGGTACAAGGAAGTTTTAAAAATTTATTGAAGTCACCAATTTTAGACAGAATTAAATCGAGTTTCAAATTTAGGAAATTGACTTCTGAACCCTAGCTCTTAAACTTTAACATTTTATACTAAACATATAATAAAAAGAAAAGTTATATTATTTGCCAAATCAATGGTAAATAACATAAATAATATTTAAGTTAGAGGAAGGACATGGATGGAAGACAGTCTGGGTAGACTTCTCAGAATACAAGGGACTTGAAAGGTCAATTTTCTGTACAACTGGTCATACTGAGACTGCATTCCAAACTAAGGAAAAGTATGACAAATACTCAAGTGAGATATGGATAGAAACAACAAATTTTTCATTGTTGTTGAAGTTGCAGATCTGGTTGGCATTATTTGGACACAAATTTTTACAAGGAGTTTGAGGCCAATAATAAAGAACTTTGAATTATATGACAAGACATTGGATTTTACCCTGTCAGCACAGGGGAAACAATCAAAATTTTAGCAAGAGAATAACAAGTTGGTGCAGTGTTCTAGTAATCTGCCAACAACGCAGGGGATGATGGAAAAAGAAGGGGAGCTGCTAAGACCAGGTAGAAAGCTAATCTAATGACACAGGGATTTTATTGATTATGTATATAATACCAATATGGTACAAGATAAATAAACAATGACATGTAAGACATTTGGAAGGAAGAATCAATGAGACTGGTTCCTTCCTGGTTAGGGTTGGAAGTATGGAGGGAGTAGACTCAAAGTGAGAGAAAAGAGTCCAAAAAAACTGGAAAACAGAAGAATTCAACATTGACAGAAAAGGTAAAGAAAAAAAGAGAGGGACACTATTCGAAGTAAAGGATGATTTTGAAAAAATGAATTTTAGATGATGGAAAGACATCTGAGGTGATACATTTAGCTTGAACCTTTCATCGTTTAGCTCGAACCTTTCATCTCACCAGCCCTCACCTCAGTCTCAGCAAATAGCCATACCTCTTTATTCAAAGAGTTAAAAATCATCGAAAGGAAACGTAACATCTTGACACCAATCTTGCAAACTGATCTGCATGTGTCCCCCTCCTCTTCTCCGTGTCTGGAGGAATGTTCCCTCCTTATCTAAGACCTGTGTCCTAGATTCCATTTTCCCCAGAGATTTTACTCCATGGATTTTCTTTTCTTTCTGAGATTTTCAGACTCTCCCTTTTCCCTGGCTTCCTCTTACTGGTATTTCAACAAGCATAAACTTCTTCCATATTAGAATGAAAAGCATAAAACAAATCCAAATAACTAACCTTTAACTACCCTCCTCCACCATGAAACGTCTCCCCTTTCAGCTAGTGGTCTTTTATTGAAGGTCTAAACACTTACTATCCAATGTAAGCACATTTCACCCACCCTCAGCCCACTTCCATCTATATTGCCCTCTTACAACTCCACCGAAACTGCTCTCAACAAAGCTTCACATAATTGCCTTACTCTCAATGCTGTGGAGTATTTTCAGACCATATCTTATTTGATATCTTAGCAAGATTTGAGACTGTTGAACTGATTATCTTTCGTGAAGGGCTTTCTTTTCAGTCTCGTGAAATCATAATTGCCTTCATTCTATCCCATTTTGTTGGCACCGTGGTCTCTTTCTACATCTGTACCTTAAATGTTGTGATGTTCAGGGCTCAGTCCTTTGCACCATTCCCTCCTAACTCTGCCTACTCTCCCCTCATTATCTTGCCCACTCCTTTGGCTTCAGTTAATGAATCCAATATTATTTTCTCTATCCCATTACCATCATCTAGCTCCAGAACCATATACATCTAGGGATTTCATGGAAACAAGTCCTGGATTGTCTTACAGGCACCACATTCCATCCAGTTGGCCAAGTCAAAAATGTTTAACCTGCACCCCACAGTGCCAATTAAGCATCAAGTCTTGCTTTAAAAATACTACATATTCAGGTAATTTAGAATCTAAATAAACATTTTTGAAGCTTCAAAGTGTAATTCAAAAGTTTCTAGCAATTTTTGTCTCTAGAGATGGATATACCAAGTAAATTTTGGAAGAAATCAACTTGTTTTGGCAAAATCCCTGGAATTATTCTTTATATTACATAACTGTAAAGGAATTTCTCATCCATTGTTCTTGGAAAAAACTGCAAATTTCTACTAATCTCATACTTAATAGTGATTATGACAAAACTCATTGAAATAGTGATTATTTTCAAACATTGGGTGCTTATTTAGCTGAACTGCTTCCTTGCAGAGTGAGAGAAATATTTACCGCGATTGGTTTGTGGAGATTTTTTCCCCTTAATTCTAAATATATATTTTGATGGCACTGTCTCTGAAAAGTATTATTTATGGAAGAAGTGAGGGGCATGTGAGTATGTATGTATGTGTGTGTGTCCATGCATGGCTGTGGGTGCATGCACATGTAAGTGCATATCATAGTTAAAAGTTACCCAGAGGAGATAGGAAGAAGAGATGTAATGACAGTAGGAAAGAAGTACAGAAATAGCTTCACCCCATGTAGATGGTGTGACCTTGAATGAAAGAGCCATATCCTCTTCTAGACTAAAACTTCTGATGTCTCTTCATTCCACATGGAATAGGGCTAATGTTCTTTGTTTAAGAGGTCCCACATCCTTGTGATTTTACCAACAAGTATTTTCCCCTACTGTCTTGGTCAGTTCAGACTGCTATAACAGAATACCATAGACTAATGGGGTTAAACAACAAACATTTATTTCTCACAGTTTTGAAGGCTGGGAGTCCAAGAGCAGGGCGCCAGCATGGTCCGGTTCTTGGTGAGGGCCCTCCTTCTGATTCACAGATGACTACCTTCTCCCTGTATCCTCGCATGGTGAAGAAAAAAGCTCTATTCCCTTCATCTCCTTAAAAGGGCACTAATCCCATCATGGGGATTCTGCCCTCATGACCTAATCTAACCCTAATCACCTCCCAAAGGCCCCACCTCCAAATACCATCATATTTGAGATTAAGGTTTCAACACATGAATTTTGGGGAGACACAAACATTCAGTCCAGATCACCTACCGTTTTTAATGGCTAAACTATAGCCAGGAAAAACAACCTTTGTTTCTAGAACTTCCTTTTCTGAAGCATTTTTATCTTTGGTAAAGTTATCTTGAAATTTCCACTCAACTGTCCAGGAAATTCAATCAACTCCCTTTGCCGTTATAGACAGGAGATCTCAGTTCCACTGCAGGTTCTGTCACTAAGTAGATATGAGTCCTTGAGTAAGTCATTTAGCTTTTTGATGCTTTAGTTTCCTCTTCTACAAAATGAGGATATTTAGCTGCATGATTTCTAAGAAATCCTTCATTTATAAAGTTTTGATTATATGATTCAAAAATGTGGCATGTACCATCCAACGGTCAGTAAAATATTTTGTTTTATCAGTGCAGTTACTTTGCTTTAAGGCTCCACAAAAATAGACAATTTTAGCAAAATATTTTAAAAACAACACTGCTGAGACAATATTATTAGAGGAGTTTTTTAAAAAAAGATCTTGATGAGTAGAGGCAGAGATGAAGATTTTTTACTTGTACTGATTGCTCTTCAAAATATTGGAAACTCTCATGCCAGGGAGCCAGGAATCCTGCAGGCCACAGTATTAGTCCTATCTGTGCTGTGAGAGAATCTCGTAAGCACAGTGCTGGTAGGGGATTTGTATGCCTCTTTGTGATGTGGCTCTGGAAATCTTATGGGACTCTCAGATTGGGAAATAATTGCCTTTTAATGCCAGTGTAGTCTTTGGCAGGAATGCCAAGTTGAGAAAACAGCACACGGCAATTTGAAAAGGACGAATATCCTCTCAGACAGGGACATCTGATCACTTGAGCTTTTCTTACACAGAGATGACTGTCAGCCAAAGCATAAAAGCCCCTCTAAATATTACTGAATGCTGGCAAGTCAACACTTCAGAGTCATAGCAGAAACAAATGCAATCTAAGTTAATAAAATATTTTCTACCGTATGTATTTTCAAACTGTGCATCAAAGAAAATAATAGTTTCCTAATTGAAAGGCTGTATGTTATGATCACACAGTTCATAAACTTTACAACAAGCAAATCCAGGCACTTTCTGCCCATTAAGCCACCTTTTCTTCCCCCTAAGATACCCCAGTCATGCTTTCCAAAACACACTTTATAAATATTTCACAATCAAAACTGACAGAGATACTAAGATGCCTTAGTGACTTTGCTAAAGACTTTCACTTGAATACGTAGACTACAGAAAAATCAAATGAAAGCTGAGATGTTAGCATTAATCTTAACTGCCCATTTTGTCAGCAAATGTCTGACTTGTTCTGTGGCTTGGTGGGGTATAGCAGTTCATAAAAGACAAGGAACATTTTCAAAAAACGCAGACTTCATGTTTACATATGTAAAATGGAAACGTAAACACTGATTTCTTTTTTAAAATATTAGGAAATGCTTGATGACATGCAAGGTACACAAGGGAAAAGAGTACTGAATATAAATACGCAGGGCTGGGACCAGGGTGAGCGTAGTGAGCTGCTCAGGTGCAAAATTTAAAAGGGTGCAAAAAACCCCTCAATAATCAAGATAAGTAATATCTAGTGTGATATTTTAAAAATAAAAATGAAGGCCAAAATTCCATGATAAAATCTAAAAAATTAAATAAAAACAGGATCAGTATTACTTATTTTTTCTTTTGCCTCAGTCTCTAGTATGGCTTGGCTTGGAACTACAAGTACTAAGTACCTTTTTATCATACTGTACTTCAGAGCTTAGAAAAATTGCAGAACTTAAGATAAAAGAGTCCAGCTTCAATGTAACATTCTAATATTGTTCTTTTTTGGCACTGTACACATTTTGCGAATATACAGTGTTTACATTCTAGACATATTAGTTGTGTCTTTCCAAGCATACACTAAGATTTTTAAGGCTGGGATCGTGTCTTATACTTCTCTTATGTGACACATTGCCTCATAGTGTTACACATGTAATGATTGCTTGATTAATCCTTATTAATAAACTAATTGGAGTAAATGAATGCTGATAATATACATGGCTTTCCCCACCAATCCTCAAGTTCTCTTTTTGTAATCAGTGACACCAAAAGAAATAAAGAGTAAAAGAGACTTGTACATTGAGAGACAGGAACTATTTTTGATATATGTTTTGAATGTATTGAAATGTATACATTTCCTCTTTTTTCAAAAGAATTTGAGCTGGCTGCCAAATTATGTGGAAGTGCTGTACCTCTTTGGAAATAGCAAGGAAAATGATTCCATATTTCCAATTTATCAGAGTAACTAAGGTATATTATTTTTGGAAAAAAAGAGTTTAATGTGAAATATAGGATAAGGAAAATAGAGAAAAATAAAATCATGGAGTGTTTCACTTAATCAAATACTTGAAATGGTAATTTCCTTTTAATAGAGAATAGAAATGTGGTTAGCATAAAAATATAGGTAAAAATATGCTTTAATTTTTATCAAGTGCAAATCAATGTAAGAGTACAATGAAACCTCTAAAAGCCACATTGGACCATGTCAGTCATTCGGTCAGTTTATCTATCCATCTATTTATCATCTACCTATATTTTTCATTTTCTTTTGCCCATTACTTTTTCTCATGTTTGACTTACATGTAACTATAACTATTACTGAATCATCAAGACTTGACCTAGTTAGTTTACGAAAAATTCTGTTTTTGCAACATGCAGGAGGAAATTAATGCTTGCAATTTTATACCATTTGGACAAATTGTACTCAAGTCGTCTACACTTTATACCTGGCCTCTGTCAAACAGGCATGCCATTTCTGATGATAATAAATTGCCTTCTCAAGTTCAAATTCTTGTGATGCATAGTCATCTATCTCACATATTCTAGATTTACTATATGGTGACCGTTATGGGTTGAATTGTCTCTCCTCAAAATTCATATGTTGAAGTTCTAACCTTCAGTATCTCAGAATGTGACCTTATTTGGAGATAGGATCTTGACAGAAGTGATTCAGCTAAAATGAAGTAATTAAGGTGTGCTCTAATCCAATATAGCTTGTCCTCATAAAAGTGGGAAATTTGGAAACAGACACACTCAGGGAGAATGTCTGTGAAGAAGAAGGCAGAGATTGAGGTGATGCTTCTACAAGCCAAGGCACAGCCAAGACAGCCAGCAAAACCCCAGAAGCCAGAGGAGAAGCAGGGAACAGAGTCTCTCACAGTCCTCGGTGGAAGCAACTGTGCTGGCACCTTGGTCGTGGACTCATGCCCTTCAGAGCTGTGAGACAATAAATGTTTGTTCTTCAAGCCACCCAATTGGTGGTACTTTGTTACAGCAGCAGAGCAAACTAATACAATGACAAAATTGACTTTTAATTTAGATTTAAAACAACTGAGATTTTAAGAATTGCTTAATGAACTGGCTTGGTGAATTTCATAACTTTTGAAAAAATTATTTGTATGTTGGCTTTATCTCTTACCTTTTCACACACACAGATACACATCCATATGTCATTGATTTAACAGGCAGGTAGGGGAATGATTTCAGAAGTAATAAATTAACTGTTATGTTTGTGATATGCCACATAAGTTCATTTGCATTCAAATAAATTTCCCTTAATCTTGAAACAGATATTATGACAAAACATAAAGCTCAGCAGTATAGTTTTACAAGGAAAGTCTCCCTTCAAGAGAAACATTCTATACTAATATTTATTTTATGTATGACTTATTTCAATAAAAATTGGTGAGTATGTACTATAGGTGAAGTATTGTGATGGAGAATTCATGTGAAGATAAAAGGTATTTACCCCACCTTCAGGAAACTCACGCTCTAGTAAGTTTAAAATGATTTTGACAGAGTATAGTGGGAGTATTAATAAAAGTATGCTCAAGCAGCAGATTAAGCAAAGAGAGTGATTGATTGAATTTAGTGTGGGATCAGGAAAGTAAAAGCTTAATGAGGATGGAAACTGAGCAAAATTTTGAAGGATGAATTCTATCCTTTGGGTGGACAAAGTGCAGTTGGCATTTCAGACAGAGTAACATGCACTATAGAAGTAAGAAACATGTTTAGAGGACTCAGAGTAGTTTGGCAAGGCCACATCATACAATGCGTTCAGTGGATGGGAAAAGCTAATCAATAGGTGGTGATGAGAATTACCTATGTAACGAGGCACTGGGAGATATGTACTAGGGATGTTATCAATCAAATTTTCACTTAAAAAATAAACTCTAATGGAGAATAAGAGGACAGCTGCGGAATGAATAAGACCATAGTAGAGACACCAGTAATGACTGTAATTACGATCATCTTGTATATCCACCTTGCTCGTGCCCTGCTCAGCGCTAGGGGCACCATCCCCACAGACACAAATGCACTGCTGCAGTCCTGCAGGCAATGTTTATGGGGAGGGACATTGAGGCCCCAAACTGATACTAAGGATGTACTGAGAAATGTTAGAAAATAAAATGGAGAACCATTGGATATTGGGGGTAAGGTAGAAAGAGGAACCTAAACGATTTTTGTCTTTAATTGCTATGAATATTCCCAATAAAATAGAAAATACAGTAGAAAAACTAGTTTTGCTTGGAGTCTGCAGAAGACAAATATATTCTGTTAGCTTCTTTTTTCCCCAATACTCACATGTTAATATTTAAATGGCTATGTTAAAAAAACAACTTTGTGTTCAAACTGATTTTGAATCTAAATACCATTCCATTTGTAAAAGAATCCTGGCATATGGCATGCAACTGTCAGCCCTAAAATGTTTTCATCATTGGCCCTCATCTCTTTTCAAAATTTTGGACCATTTAACTCTTTAGAACAAAGAAAAATGGAGTTCAGTAGTCCAGCCAACAAATTTCTGATTTTAAATATTGCTTAAATAAAAGTTAATGCCTTTCACTATAAAGTTCCCTTCTATAGCTAACTGATTGTCTACTTTTGGTGAAAATTTAGTTGCTGACATTTTTTTTTAACATTTAACATTCAATTGATCTATTCTAAGTGCTCTTTTATTATAATAAGAAATAAAATGGAGAGTTGGATATATGGCAACACTATAGTTACAAATAAATGCCAATGCAATAGCCAGGGGCTTCTTATAAAGACATTTATCTATACTAAGTCAGTGAAACTAGAATGTCTGGCCACATTTTTATAAAAGCATTGTTAAAAAGTATTCGGATTAAAACTGAGCTTCCTATGTATGAAGAATTTAGACAATTTTGCCGAGGAAAAAGAAAGAGAACAGTTTGCAGGTAAGTTTAACAGAAAACTGAAGATTGTAAGTAGATACAAATAAGAAGATGAAGTCGTCCCTGTGGCAAACGCATTGACAAAACGTCTGGTTCTTCTCTCATTCATGAGAACCTATTTAGAAAGTGTGGTTTTTGAAAAGTTGGTGGGCCAGTGGGATTGAGTGCTATACTTGGAACAGTTTTCTGACCACAGTGCCAGATGAGAAAATGGCCTGGGGTTTCAGGAACCCATCCAGTTCGGTGGTATTATTTTCCAAAGTTAACATGAAATACCTTACTCAGTCTTGTTTTTACTGGATCAGATATGAATGGATTTACTTTGTTGTATCATTCAGTTAGTTTGAGCCTTGCTGATATGGCACATAAACAAGGTATTTCTTTCCCTTGTTATAGGAAAAGAGATTAAAAGCATAGAACTTTACTTTGAAAAACAGCCCCACTGCTGTTAGTCCTTCCCTTTGTCTCCATGACAGGTTTCACTGTGAGAGAGTACATACCTTTTTCCAGGGCTGGAATTTAGCCCAAGATCATCATTACTTACATGGAAATAACATCCATAAATGTCATCTGGACTTTCTGTTAGAATATATTTTTAGTTTATAGTGTCAAAGAAAACTCATTAAGATACATATTAGGTTTTTTCATTTAAATTGCAGTTGACACCAAACAACACAAACATCAGATATTGAATTCTTTACTATAAAGATTTAAGTTGAATATAATTCAACATTTTTGTCTAAATTTCTTTAAAGTGTATCTCCTTTGATGTTCTTGTCATATGGAATATTTTCATAGCTGCTTGACCAACACAGAATGGAGAATTTAATATACTGACAAAAGTATTTTTTAAGAAGGACTAGATTCATGAAAGGCAACATTTCACATATCTGAAGCTTAATACCTTTAGTCTTGCTTCTTCTTAACAGCTCTGTTTTTTAAGAAAAGCTTATATGAGTTTGAACCAATTGAATTACCCGAGCATCTCTGTATTGCCCTTTTCAATATCATAGACAAGTGGTGATTGTCTGCGTGTTCTTTTCACACGTGTAACAACTCAAGACAAAACAAATGAAAGAAGACTCACCTCATGCCTCCCTTTAAGGTCTTACCACTCTTTGCTAACTCCAATAAGACATTTCAATAATTTAAAACTCATTATATAATCAAAAATATTGGATCAGTAATTTTGTTTTCATTGATGAATTTGAAGTTTACTTTTCTTCTGTCAGGCCAAGAAATCAGATATAGTTACTAAATTTAAAGTTTTACAGGTGTGATATCAGCTCTACTACTCTGTGGCCTAAAGACATATTGCAACCCCATGAGCATGTGGTTGACAATGTTGTATGGCAGCTGGTATGGAAGAAAACTGGTAGAGCACGTCTCGGAGAATAAAACAAGACTTTGCTGGTTGCCACTGTAAGCTTTCTTGTCTTGAATATAAATTGTTACTAGAGCTGTCTTGTTAGCAACTGTCTCTATTATAACATTATGCATGTCGATATTTTTGAAATAAGAAAGCAAAGTTTCTGTAAATATTTACGTATCCTCATTATATTTGATTAAATAGTCCTTCCATTTGACACAGTCTCCCATCTAACCATATACACCTTACAGGAGGTGCTATCAAACCATTTTAAGCACTGTGTTGAAACTTCTGAAAAAAATTAAAATCACAGAATTTATTCATTATCAGCCATCTGATGTCTAAGTTAATGCTAAGAGATCTTAATTTTCAAATAAATTCATGTTTAAATTGACATAATTTTAGTTATTCAGAGATACATGCAACAATTTATTTGTTGGGTTGAAGATTCAGCTACCTCTGAGTAATGCTTTTAGAAAGAGGGTTTTAACTGATACCAGTGTGGTCTTCCTACTTATTTCACAGTATTTACGTGTTACATTATGAATAGCGAGGAGATAAGATATCTCATATTGTTTTATACTGAGGTAACATTATCAGATGTTGAATAATTTCTAATTTTTAAATTTTAAGTTAATTTCCTATTAATTCTTTTTTTTATTGTGGTAACATTGGTTTGCCATTGGTTCCTCCCTCCCGCCTTCCCTTCTGGTAACCACCAATCCAATCTCTGTCTCTATGTGATTGTTTATTGCTGTTTTTATCTTCTACTTATGAGTGAGATCATGCAATATTTGACTTTCTCCCTCTGACTTATTTTGATTAGCATAATACCCACAAGGTTCATTCCTGTTGTCACAAATGGCTGGATTTCATCATTTCTAATGGCTGAGTAGTATTCCATTGTGTGTATATACCACATCTTCTTTACCCATTCATCCCTTGATGGGCACCTAGGTTGCTTCCAAGTCTTGGCTATTGGGAATAATGCTGCAATGAACATAGGGGTACATGTATCTTTATGCATTCATGTTTTCATGCTCTGTGGATAAATACCCAGCAGTGGAATAGCTGGATCGCATGGTAGTTCTAGTCTTAGTTTTTTGAGGAATCTCCACACTGTTTTCCACAGTGGCTGCACCAGTTTGTACTTCCACCAGCAATGTACAAGAGTTCCCTTCTCTCCACATCCTCTCCAACACTTGTTTTCTGTCGTGTTAATTATAGCAATTCTGCCGGGCTTCAGGTGAACCTCATAGTTTTGGTTTGCATTTCCCTGATCATTAATGATGTTGAACATCTTTTTACGTGCCTGTTGGGCATCTGTATATCTTTGGAGAAATGTCTGTTCAGATCTTTTGCCCATTTTTTTAAGTTGGGTTGTTAGTTTTTTTGTATGAGATGTATGAGTTCTTTATATATTTTGGATATTAACCCCTTATCTGATATACAATTTGCAAATATCTTCTCCCAATTGTTAGACTGTCTTTTCATTTTGTTGATGGTTTACTTTGCTGTGCAGAAGCTTTTTAGTTTGATGTAGTCCCATTTGTTTATTTTTTCTATTGTTTCCCTTGCCCAATCAGACATGGTACTTGAAAATATGTTGCTAAGACTGATGTCGAAGAGTGTACTGCCTATGTTTTCTTCTAGAAATTCCATGGTTTCAGGTCTTACATTCAAGTCTTTAATCCATTTTGAGTTAATTTTTGTGTATGGTATAAGATAATGGTCTACTTTCATTCCTTTGCATGTGGCTGTCCAGTTTTCTCATCACCATTTATTGAAGAGACTTTCCTTTCTCTGCTGTATGTTATTGGCTCCCTTGTCAAATATTAGCTATCCGTAGATGTGTGGGTTTATTTATGGTCTCTCAATTCTGTTCCATTGATCTGTGTGTCTGTTTTTGTGCCAGTACCATGCTGTCTTGGTTAGTATAGCTTTGTAGTATATTTTGAAATCAGGGAAAGTGATACCTCCAGCTTTGTTCTTTTTTCTCAGGATTCCATTGGCTATTCGGAGTCTTTTGTTGTTTCATATAAATATTAGGATTCTTTGTTCTATTTCTGTGAAAAATGTTGGGACTTTGATAGGGATTGCACTGAATCTATAGATTGCTTTAGGAAGTATGGACATTTTAACTATGTTAATTCTTCCAGTCCAAGGGCACAGAATATCTTTCCATTTCTTTGTGTCTTCTTCAATTTCTTTCAATAATGTTTTATAGTTTTCAGTGTACAGATCTTTCACCTCTTTGGTTAAGTCTATTCCTAGGTATTTTATTCTTTTCATTGCAATTGTAAATGGGATTGTATTCTTAATTTCTCTTTGTGCTACTTTGTTGTTAGTGTATAGAAACACAGCTGATTTTTATATGTTGATTTTGTATCCTTCAACTTTGTCTTATTCATGTATTATTTCTCAAAGTTTTTTGGTGGATTATTTAGGGTTTTCCATATACAAAATCATGTCATCTGCAAATAGTGACAGTTTCACTTCTTCCTTTCCAATCTGGATCCCTTTTACTTTTTTTCCTTGCCTGATTGCTCTGTCTGGGACTTCCAATACTATGCTGAACAGGAGTGGTGAAAGTGGGCATCCTTGTCTGGTTCCTGTTCTTAGAGGGAAAGCTTTCAGTTTTTCACCACTGAGATTGATATTAGCTTTGGGTTTGTCATTTAAGGTTTATTATGTTGAGGTACTTTCCTTCTATATCCATTTTATTAGAGTTTTTATCATAAATGGATGCTGTATCTTGTCAGATGCTTTCTCTGTATCTACTGAGATGATCATGTGATTTTTATCCTTCATATTGTTAATGTGGTGTATAATGTTAATTGATTTGCAGATGTTGAACCATTCCTGCATCCCTGGAATAAATCCCACTTGATCTGTTGTCTGATCTTTTTAATGTATTGTATTTGATTTGCTAGTATTTTGTTGAAGATTTTCACATCGATGTTCACCAGTGATATTGGCCTGTAATTTTCTTTTCTTTTGTTGTCCTTGCCCGGTTTTGGTATCAGAGTAATGTTGGCTTCATAGAATGAGTTAGGAGGCTTCCACTCTTCAATTTTTTGGAAGAGTTTGAGAAGGTTAGGCATTAAGTCTTTTTTGAATGTTTGGTAGAATTCACCAGGGAAGCTGTCTAGTCCTGGACTTTTATTTTGGGGGAGGTTTTTGATTACTGTTTCGATCTCTTTACTGGTGATTGGTCTATTCAAATTCTCTATTTCTTCTTGATTCAGTTTTGGAAGGTTGTATGATTCTAAGAATTTATCCATTTCTTCTAAATTATCCAGTTTGTTGGCATATAGCTTTTCACAGTATTCCCTTATAATCTTTTATATTTCTGAGGTGTCCACTGTAATTTCTCCTCTTTCATTTCTGATTTTATTTATTTGAGTCTTCTCTCTTTTTTTCTTGGTGAGTCTAGCTAAAGGTTTGTCAATTTTGTTTATTTTTTCAAAGAATCAGCTCTTGGTCTATTGATTTTTTTTCTATTGGTTTTCAGTCTCTAGTTCATTTATTTCTGTTTTGATTTTTATTATTTCCCCCCTTCTACTGATTTGGGGCTTTGTTTGTTCTTCTTCTTCCAGTTTCTTTAGGTACACTGTTAGATTGTTTGAGATTTTTCTTGTTTGTTGAAGTAGGCCTGTATTGCTATAAACTTCCCTCATAGAACTGCTTTTGCATATTCCATAAACTCTGACATATCATATTTTCATTTTCATTTGTCTCCAGGTTTTTTAAAATTTCTTCTTTGATTTCTTCATTATCCCAATCATTGCTCAGTAGCATTTTGTTTCATCTCCACATACTTGTGGCTTTTCTGATTTTCTTCTGGTGGTTGATTTCTCCTTTCATACTGCTGTGGTCAGAAAAGATGCTTCATATGATTTCAATCTTCTTAAATTTATTAAGACTTGTATTGTGGCCTAATATGTGATCAATCCTGGAGAATGTTCCTTGTTCACTTGAAAAGAATGTGTATTCTTTGGTTTTTGGATGGAATATTCTGTATAAACAACTAAGTCCATCTGGTCTAGTGTGTCATTTAAGGCCAATCTTTCCTTATTGATCTTCTGTTTGGATGATCTATCCATTGGTGTAAGTGGAGTGTTCAAGTCCCCTACTATTGTGTTACTGGCTATTTCTCCTTTTATGTCTGTTAATAATTGCTTCATATATTTAGCTTCGCCTATGTTGGGTAGATAGATATTTACAGGTGTCATTTCCTCTTGTTGGATTTTTCCCTTGATCATTACATAGTGCCCTTATTTGTCTCTTTTTATAGTTTTTGTTTTAAAGCGTATTTTGTCTGATATAAGTATTGCTACCCCAGCTGTCTTTTCTTTGCCATTTGCCTGGATTATCTTTTTCCATCCCTTCACTTTCAGTTTGCGAGTGTGTTTAGGTCTGAAGTGTGTCTCTTGTATGCAGCATATATATGGGTCTTATTTTTTATCCAATCATCCACCCTATGCATTTTGATTGGAGCATTTAGTCCATTGATGTTTAAAGTAGCTATTGATAAGTATGTACTTCTTACCATTTTGCTGCTTTTTTCTCTGGATATTTTAGTAGCTTGTCTCTGTTCCTTTCTTCTTCTCTTGCTCTCTTCCCTTGTGGTTTAATGGCTCTCTTTAATATTATGTTTGGATTTCTTTCTCTTAGTTTTTTTGTGTATTTATTATAGGTTTCTGGTTTGTGATTACCATGAGGTTCATATATAATAACCTACGTATATAGCAATCTATATTAAGTTGATGTGCTCTTTAGTTTTACCTCTTTCTAAAAGCTCTACTCTTTCACTCCCCTCCCACATTTTATGTTTTTGATATCATATCTAACCTCTTGTTTGTGTGTTTCTATGCATTACCATCTTATCATGGAAATAGACAGTTTTTTCCTCTTTGTGGTCTTCTCTTTCACCCTTAAATAAGCCCCTTTAGCATTTCTTGTAGGACTGGTTTCTTGGTAATAAACTCCTTTAATTTTTGCTTGTCTGGGAAACTCTTTATCTCTCCTTCCATTCTGAATGATAACCTTGCTGGGTAGAGTATTCTTGGCTGTAGTTTTTTTCCTTTTAGCACTTTAATTATATCATGCCACTCTCTTCTAGCTTGTAAGGTTTCTGCTGAGCAGTCAGCTGATAGCCTTATGGGGTTTCCTTTGTATGTAACTCGATACCTTTCTCTTGCAGCTTTTAGGATTCTCTCTTTATCTTTAATTCTGCATATTTTAATTATGATGTGTCTAGGTTTGGGACTCTTTGGGTCTATCCTTTTTGATGCTCTCTGTGCTTCCTGTACCTGGATGTCTGTTTCATTCCTTAGGTTAGGAAAGTTTTCAGCTATTATTTCTTCAAATAGATTCTCTTCCCTTTTGTCTCTCTCTTCTCCTTCTGGGACACATATGACATGGATGTTAGTGCACTTGATGTTGTCCCAGAAGTCCCTTTGACTGTCCTCATTCTTTTTAATTCATTTTTCTTTTAGCTGTTCAGCTTGGGTAGCAGGGTAACGTTGGCTTCATAGAATGAGTTAGGAAGCTTCCCCTCCTCTTCAATTTTTTGGAAGAGTTTGAGAAAGATAGGCATTAAGTCTTTTTTGAATGTTTGGTAGAATTCACCAGGGAGGCTGTCTGGTCCTGGACTTTTATTTTTGGGGAGGTTTTTGATTACTGTTTCATTCTTCTTCCTGGTGACTTCTTTAATCTTTCATCCAGCTCATTGACCTGTTCTCCTGTGTCATCTATTCTGGTTTTGAGTCCCTCTATGAATTTTTCATTTCCTATTTTGTATTCTTCATTTCTGATTGGTTCTTTTTTATATTTTCCAATTCTTTGTTGGTATTCTCACTTAGTTCATCCATTATTCTCCCCAGATCAGTACTCAATCTTGTGACTCTTTGTTTGAGCTCTTTGTCATGTAGATTGCTCATTTTTGTTTCATTTAATTCTTTTTCTTGGGTTTTGTCCTGTTCCCTTACTTGGAATGTATTCCTTTGCCTTCTCATTTTGCCTCTTTCTCTGTGCTTGTATCTATGTATTAGTTGTGTCAACTATGTCTCCTCATCTTGGAGAGGTGGTCTTATGTAAGAGATGCCTTATGAGGTCCAGCAGTGTTCTTCCCTCTCATCAGCAGCTCCAAATGTTCCAGGAGTGACCCCCATTTGGGCTATGTGTGTCCTTCTGTTGTGGCAGGGTTGCTCTTGCTGTAGGTGCCCAGAAAGGCTGGGCTGTCCCTCTGGCCAGCTGCTTGTAATGCTCAGCTGCATGTGGCTGCTATGAACAGTTCAGTGTCTTTATCATGTGTGGGGAGCCCCAGCACAGTTGGCTGCAAGGTCTAATAGCACATTCCTGTTGCAGTTTTTCTGTTAAGTGAATAGGCCTCCAGTGTGGCTGGCTTTTAGGCTCAGGGGCTAACGATTGCTGGAGGCCTCTGGCCTATAAGGCTCTTGTCAGCTCTTTCAGGATTGCAGCTCAATGGGCTTGGTCCCAGGCAGGGGAGCACCCAATTGTTTCAGACTTTGGAAGGTGAGGCCAATCCCTTATGTGGCTGTTTCAGAAGCACAAGTCTTCTGCAGCTGAAAAGGCCCACCATCCTTAGGGCCACACACACCATCAACACAGTCCTGCCTGGTATGCACACCCCAACCCCATAAAGCAGACCCAGTCACCCCACTGCAGAGGCCCCACACACTCCACCAATGCCCCACATAATCCACCCACTCCTTGTCCACATCCTGCCCTGCAGAGGGGGACCCACCCATCCAGTTGCAGAGAAACCAGTCACCTAGCCTATTGCAGTCCCACAATGCCTGAGGGTTTGCTATTTGGTGGGGCCAGTTCCTAGGGAAGGCTGCCTGCTCTGGCTGAGCTGGATTAAATTGGTAATCTAGTGGGTGGGGCAGATCCTGGGCTGAGAGGCCAGGGGAAGAATTCCAATGGTGTCTTCCAGTGTCTGTGTCAGCATGCCTGTACCAGGTCACAATAATGGCTACTGCCAATGTCTCAGTCTCTGGAGAGGTCTCACCTCTCACTGAGATGCACCCAGAGCCTATCAGGTGTGTCTCTTTTCACCAAAGGGCTGTGTATCTTTCTTTCTGGTGATTTTAGGTTGCTTTCTGAAATGGGTGAATTTGTGCATGGGCCCTTTAAGAGCTGTTTTTTTTTTTCTCCTTATGTCCCATAGCTTTTCTGGTGGTATCCCTGTTGTTGTTAGAAGCCAGCAAGGCCAGGTATTATGACACTCATCTCAGTTGTACTGGGTCCAGAAAATGGTTATAGTGGCAACATTCCCCTACTCAGGTCCCCCACTCCTCCAAGGATGGCTGTGTACCTCTGGGTTGCTCCCAGGTGGCCTTGAAGAACTGCAACTTGGGAAGGTAGCTATTTTTCTCCCTAGAAGTGAATTTCTGCCTCTTCCACCTAAGTCAGGACTGTGGCTTGTTGCAGGGGTTCCTCTTATCCACTTCTCAGTTCTCTCTCAGGGGTCATTGCTCCAAGAATAGTTGTAGATCTGTTGTATCCATGGGACAAGGAGAGTTCAGAGTCTGCCTATGCCGACATCTTGACCTGTGTCCATCCTATTAATTCTATTAAAATTCTTTGCCATTAGTTAATCTGCTTTGGCTATATCAGAAGTTTTTGAGGCTCTCCATCCCTTGCCCAGCTTTTGCTGAACCAGTTATACCCAGAGCAGTCTCTTTACTTCTATTAAAAGTTGTGTTTTATTGCATTTTTATTGTCTGTGTATTTACCTCTATCACTCATTAAACACGAAGTTACTTTATAGGAAAAACCATATTTTAAAAAAAATTTATTTCCCAGTACCTAGCATGGCAGGCATTAAATAAGTATTTTTGAGTGGCCATTTATTAGCACACTGCTTGTCTCCAAAAAGCTCCTTCTTTTCCTTTCATAGCCTTCTGTAAGGGATGTGTAGTATCAACAGGAATTGCTGCACATGTGAAATCACAAATTCATACACTTCTCTGACTTCACCTCTTATTCTTACCCTATCAGTCATTTTTAAATACTTGTTGTCTGACTTTATCAGGAATCTATCAACCCTAAAACTCCTTTATTTCATATATTACTCCTCCTATTTTTCATGTTTCTCCCTGCCCAGCTTGGAAGCCTGCTATTAGCATTTTCATTATTTTTTTCCCAACATCATTCACAACTTGGCCATTAACACTGATCACACATTGATCACAATTACTGTTGCAACTATTGTCCATTTTCCTTAAATCTTACACTAACCAATCACCTGGCCTCTCTTCTTACTTCACAGAGAAAATTAAAGCTAACACAAGAAGATTCTATAAGTTCTTGCCTCTAAACCTCAAATCTTTTCCATGTCCTTTCCTCTCTATATAAAGGAAAACTATTCTGTTAGCTAACAATTAAATACATATTAATATAGGTACATGTAGCTTTGGGTACTTCATTAATTATCTCCTACGTTAAGCTCTTAATCAACAACAATTGGTAGTTTTCTTGACCTTGAAATGCTTATATTATATGCTAGAAAACAGATAGTGAATGTACAATTTCAATACAACCGAGTGTTATTCATTAAGTCAATAATGTTTACTGAGTTCATATTATCTTTCAAATATTATTTTCTTATAGAGAATGCAGCAATCAAAGCAGATACAAATCC
This sequence comes from Tapirus indicus, assembly GCA_031878705.1. Classification (NCBI taxonomy): domain Eukaryota; kingdom Metazoa; phylum Chordata; class Mammalia; order Perissodactyla; family Tapiridae; genus Tapirus; species Tapirus indicus. Next base: position 88,162,428 of record CM062917.1, on the reverse strand, counting down.
TTTTCTTTCTAGATGTTACATTCTCATAGGAGGAGAGAAACAACAACCAAAAAAAAAAAAAATGAGTACAATATATACCATGTCAAAAGGTGATAAGTATTAAGGAGGAAATTAGCATGGTAGAAAGGTGAATAGACACTCCAGAAATGAGGTTAGTGCAGTTTTGAGTAGAATTGTGTCTAAAAGTCACACAAAAATGGTAATATTTGAAACAAATCCTGAAGATGATATAAGGAGAGAGCCAATAAAGATATTTGAAGGAGTGTTTCCCAGGCACACAGAAGAAGGAGAGACTTGGCATGTTCAGGAAACAGTAAGGGGACCTCTGTAAGTGAAGCAGAAAGAGTGAGAGGTGAGAGAGAAAGAGAGCAGGTCAGAGAGGGAATGGGACTCCACTGCAGGAGAAGAGTGACATGTCCTGACTTGAATTTTAAAAGGACAGCTCTGTTTACTCTGTTGAGAAAAGACTGAAAGGAGCAAGGGCAGAAGCGGGGGACAGGTCTAGCATCTATTGCAGTCAGCTATGTAAGGACAACAGTGGCTTGGACCAGGAGAACAGGGGTGGAGGTGGTAAGATGTTGCTGAGATCTGAAAATATTTTAAAGACACAACCACCATTGATGTGTGGTATAAGGGAAAGAGGATTCAAGAATGATCCTAAGATTTTTAACACATAGAATTATCACTTACTTTGTGGGGGAGACTGTGATAAGCACGTTTTGGGAGTAGTTCAGGTTTTGGCTTATTCATTATTAGATGCCTGTGCATTGACCAAGTGAAAGTATCAAACAGGAAGTAGAAGATGTGACACTGGAATTCAGAGGACTGTTCTAAGTCCAGTTGCAGGGTGAAAAAGGAGCATGAAACTGGTGAATTAAATTTGCATGGATAATTAGGGTAGTCTTCCTGGAAGAAATGATTTCGGAGCTAAAACCTAAATAATAAGTGAAGATTAATTAAATGAAGAGCAACTTGTGATGGCTGAGATGATTCTAGGCAGAGGTAATTAATGGTAACATGATAACCTGACATAAAAAGACATTGGTGTAATTGAGGAATTAAAACATGGCTGAAGAATTGAGAACTAACTTTACAGGGTTATGATATGAGCTAGGACATTTATTAACTTACAGACTCTAATGCAAATTTTGCTCTTCATCTTAAGGCTAATGAGAAACCTTGAAGAGTTTTACACAGGCTCACGTACACTTCAGATCTGCATGTCTTAAAGCTAAACCTACTTGAATTTTTGGAAATGGAGGAAACAAGACTGGAAGCAAATGCCAAACAACAGCAATAAAATAAATGAGGAAAAAAGAGGCTACTTGAAGGTTCATGAAGGAGTTGAAGAGATAATAAAGGCAGGCATTACTAATAAAGAGAAATTGATGAATCTGACAGATTTTTGGAGACTTTCGGTTTCTTTGGTTGTAGAGTCAGTAAAATATGGAATTGGTTTGGTGGTGAAGGAAAGGGAAGAAAGAAGGTTGATGCCAAGATATTCGACATGGACAACTACTTAAATGTTAGTTCTGTTTATTCAGCTGGCACACACTTTTGTTGGTTGGAAAGATGAGTTCAGTGCTGGACAGGCTGTCTTCCAAGAGTAAAGTACCTGTATGCCTAGTCTAGAGATCAAAAGAGCTGTTTAGGAAGTTGTCCAGAGAAATTATGAACAGCTGGGTCTATTAATGACATTTCAAAGTGTGAGAGAAAATTTAAAGTGAGGAAAGAAGAGGGCCTAAAATAGAAGCCTGAGGAAATCCAATATTAAATGGCATATAGAGGAAACAGAGTGTGCAAGGTGGATTAAGAAAGAACATCCCACTGGACGGGAATAAAAGCAAAGGAATCATGGTGGTGGAGAAGCCAGGGGAAAAGAACAGCTTAAGAGAAAAGCAGGGAGAATAAGTGCCCAAAGCTGCTGAGAGGCGAGGTTACGTAAATACTGAAAGAGACCTTGGCACTTGGGTACGAGGAGGCCATGGATTATTTTGGCAAGCACCGTTCTCAGCGGAGTGGTGGAAATGGAAGGTAGTTAGTCTTAGAATGAAAAATAACAAGGTGAGGACATGGAGAAGTGAATAGAGTTGTCTGTCAAGAAGTTTGTCTGTGTTATGGACACAAGCTATAGGGTGTTAGCTAGAAGATGTGAAGTGAAGGGAGTAGGTCAGTAATTTTTAGTATGAAAAAGAAATGAACATAATTAAATGCTGATGGTAAGACAGTAGAGGGGAAGAAGTGAAGACATAGGAGAGAAAGGTCATCTTTGGAAGCTAAAGGTTTCTGAAAAGAGAGATAGATGGACTTCAGGGCCCCTTGTTACAAGGATAAATCTTATTATAATAGGGGAGATATTACTAATGATACCACTAGATTTTCAGATTTTGTGGTGGGAAGCAATGAATACTCATTTCTCTGTAAGGGAGATGAGATCAACAGCTAAGACAGAGGGCATTTTTGGAAGATTGTTCGACGTGAGGAGAATGGAGAACTTCATAAATGGTAATTGAGGAGAATGGGAGCTAGAGAGCTAATTAAATAAGCATTATAGAATTGCTGGGCATGTTAAGGACCCAGCTGAGGTTGATAAGCTTGGGTTTATCAGTCTGTCTGCAAATTGGTTAAGAAGCTGCATTTTCTGTTCATTTTATGTTTACATAAAAGTTACTGTAAAATGTCAGCAACTTAATTTGTTTGCTAGAAAGTATGATTAATAAATAGTGTTGGAGTTTTCTACCAGAAACTCAAACATCTAAGATTATAATGTTTTAATTTAAAAAACCCCACTATGCTGTCTTGTTTGAATTAATAATTCAGATTAAAATTTTCAAAGTATTATTTTGTGATTAATTTTACTCAAGTTTTTTGATTTTCTTTTTAATACTTTGGTCATTGGAAGTAGAATTTTCATAGTTAAGATTAGGAAAGTGAAATTATGTATCTTCTTTACAATATTTTTGAGACAAAAGAATATCTCAAATTAATGAAATAATTATTTTTCAATGGTAAAACTTTTTATAGCTGTCTTTATGAGGTTACATTCAGGCAAGTAATGATCATGTACTTGCATAATAGAAAACATTATCATATTCTTAATTGTTCCTTTCCTATCTTTTATGTTTGAAAGAAATGAGGCCATTTGTTCAACAGAAGTTTATCCATAGAAATTTTACAAAGATTTTATATACACATGCATACTACACACACCATACGAAAGTCTTTAATCCTATAAATTATAGATGATATTTCTTTCTTATAATTTAAGAAAAAGGAGACTTATAACTTGCATACAATTTTTCTTGTAAACTATTGCATGTGTTAACCATGATCTCGAAACCAAAGAATTTCTATATAAATGTGCTGACAATGTGAATAGTACCCCAGAGCTGAGCAAGGTGATGCCCCTGATTCCACTTTATGAATGTAACATAATTTATTATTTTTTCTGTTTTTTAAAACATTTTTTCTTACAGTGATGAACAATATTGCTATTAGAATTATTTTGCATGTCTCTTGAACATATACAAAAGAATTTCTCTAGAGTTTCTAACTAGGAGTGGAAATCTGGTCATGGTGTACACAAATGCTAAACTTGACTAAGTAATGCCACATTGTTTTTCTCAGTGATTTTACCAGTTTCTGCTCCCACTGGCCATGTGTGAGAGTTGCTATTGGTCTTTGCCAAGACTTGGTTTTGACAGACTTTTTTTTAATCTACAGGTTGTAAAATCTCATTTTGGTTTTAATTTGCTTTCTTTTATTATTAATGAGATTGAGCATTTTTTCTTATGATTATTGGCCTTTTGTGTTTTCTTTTTTGTTAAGTAGTCATTCAAGATTTTGCGTCTTTTATCATTGGATTGTTTGCCTTTTTCTTACAAATTGTTTCATGGAATATTTTACATCATTTTGGATATGTATCCTTTGATAGTTAACCTTTTCTGAATTATTTTAAGAAAAAGAAAGAGCATTAAAATATATAGTCAATGCAATATTATAAAATGTCATTTCCATTGTTAAAATTATCTTCTTTGTAACAGATGTGAATAATATTATCTTTGTGTTTGGTGTGAAATTAAAAATACAACCTTTATTATTATGTTTTTTGGTCAGCTAGAACAGATACCTATAATACTTGAGATGGGCAGGGAGCAAGGTATTTGAAAGTTGTAATAAAAACCCATTGTAGGAAAACTATAACCTTCATTTTCTTTTGCAAATGATATATAAAATGCAAAAGTTGTTTTTGAGTAGTAAGTTAGGCAATAATTTCCGTAAAATGGTATACTGGTCCTGTAATGAATTAATGTTAATAAATTTATCAGTGACTAGAAAAATTTTTCCAGTATTGTCAAGGCTTCAGTCATTTTCAATGTCATACCACATAGTATAGTTTCTTCCTTTTTTTCTGAATCATTACCTTGTAGTATTTTATTTTCAGTTTTTTAAAGCTTTATTGAGGTATAATTGATAAACAAAGAACTGCACATATTTAATGTGTACAATTTGGTGAGCCTGGACATGGGTAAACAGCTGTAATCTAACCACCACAATCAAGGTAATAGACATATCCAACAACTCCCAGGGTTTTCTTGTATCTGTTTTTTGGGGGAAGATGGGGTGGGTAAGAGCACTTAACATAAGATCTACTCTCAATAAATTTTGAAATGCATGATACCATATTATTAAGTATAGGTACTGTGTTGTATAGCAGATCCCTAGAATTTATTAGTCCAGCATAACTTAAACTTTATACCTACTGAAAAACAACTCCTCCCCTCCCCCTCCTCTAGCCCCTGGCAACCACTGTTGTCTCTGCCTCTATGAGTTTGACAATTTCAGATAACTTATATATAAATCATGTAGTATTTGCTCTTCTGTGACTGACTTATTTCACTTAGTATAATGTCTTCCAGTTTCAGCCATGTTGTTGTAAATGGCAAGGTTTCCTTCTTTTGTAAGGCTGAATAATATTCCATGTATGAATATACCACATTTTCTTTATCCTCTCATCTATTGATTGACACTGGGGTTGTATCCATATCTTGGCTATTGTGAATAGTGCTGCAATGAATATGGAAGTACAGGTATCTCTTCAAGATCCTGATTTTAAATCTTTTGGCTTTATACCAAAAGTGGGATTGCTGGATGATGTAGTAGTTGTATTTTTAATTCTTTGAGGAACCTCTATACAGTTTTCCATTACTGTAGCACAATTTTAAATTCTCACCAATAGTGTACAACGGTTCCAATTTTTCCACAATTTGGCCAACACTTATGCTTTTTTTAAAAATAATAGCCATTTGAACATGTGTGAGGTGATATCTTCTTGTAGTTTTGATTTGCATTTCTCTGATAATTAATGATGTTGATAATATTTTCATATATCTGTTGACCATTTGCATGTCTTCTTTGGAGAAATGTCTGTTCAAGTCCTTTGCCCAATTTAAAAAATCAGGTTATTTGTTTTTTTGCTATAGAGTTGTTGGAACTCCTGACACATTTTGGAGATTAACCCTTTATCAGATATTTGGTTTGCAAATATTTTATAGTTTGCCTTTTAATTCTGTTGATGGCTTCCTTTGCTGTGCAGAGGCTTTATAGTTAGATGTAGTCCTACTTGCTTATTTTTGCTTTTGTTGCCTTGCTTTTGGTGACACATGCAAGAAATCATTGCCAAAACCAATCAATTACATTTCCATAAGCTAAAAAGTAACCACTTGCAACAGAAACTGATAAAACAATACATTTACAATAGCATCAAAAAGAATAAGATATTCAGGAATAAACTTAACCAAGAGGTTAAACACTTGTACACTGAAAAGTATGAAAGTTGATGAAAGAAATAAAAGGAGACACAAACAAATGGAAAGACATTCTGTGTTCATGGATTGGAAGATTTAATTTTGTTGAAATGTCCATCCTACCCAAGGTGATCTACAGATTTAATGCTATCGCCATCAAAATCCCAGTGGCATTTTTTGTGGAAATAGAAAAAAAGTCCTGAAATTAATATGAAATCACAAAAGATCCAGAATAGCCAAAGCAACCTTGGGAGAGAAGACAAAGTCATACACTGATGCCAACTAGCTTAATATAACCTACTATTTGCTCCCTGGGGTCTATCAAGATTAACATGTCCTGATTTGACTGTATATTTTTGTAGGTCTCATATGAATTGAATGTAGTTCTTCATTAATATGTTTCTAGTTAAAAGTATAAAAATAATAAGATGAATATTTAGCATTATTGTTAAATGAAGATACTTTCTGAAAACTACCTAAATTGTTTTATTTTAATGACAGCAAACTAATTTTCACTATCAAAATAATTTCAGTAAACTTTTATAATAATTATATTTTGATCACGTACCATGATACAGGCATTGCATTAAGGGCTATACTTATATAACTTATTTATTATTCAGAATTCTTAGAGGTACTCTGGTATCATAAATTGTTATCTCTGTTTTCAACATGTGAAATCTGAGATTTATAGAAATTAAGTTAATTTGTAGTAGTATACAGCAATAAATGTTAGACATTACTTAATGACAAATCTTAAGAAATTCTTCACTGAATTATTAAAAATTTCAAAAATTACCTTTTTAAAATTATTTTTAATCACCTGGTGTTAATATGAGGAAAAATAAATATTATGATTCTTTGTGACTTTGTAAACTAGCATGTTTGTGAGATCTTGAATCATCAATTTCCAAGTATTTTAATAAAAACTAAATTTTATTATTCACAAAAATAGATTTTCTTCATAATAAATGCATACCCATGTGTCTTTTGAAAATAAGATTTATTGCTATATAACAGTAAAATTGAAATATAGCAAGTGAAGAGCCATTGAAAATAAGATGGTTCTTGCAGTATGAAAAATTTAAACTTGGAAAAACAATTTTAAAATCTATTTGGGATATGCTATCTCACAATTTACTCAAATGAATTATTCTTTTCTAAAAGTTAAATTTTAATACTTTATTAAAGAATTAAATTAAATGTTTAAATTTTATAAACCAAAGGTAGTTATTAAATTGGTTCAGTACCATACTGATAAATTTATAAGAACATGTATTTTCCTGTTTTTGTTTTTTCCCAAAATAAAGTTCCAAATATTGAAACGAAGCCATGTTGGTAAAAATATGGAATAAAAGAAATAGTTTAAGATACACATGTGTACTTCATTTATGAAATCAAAATGTAGAATATGCATTTTCATAAATTTTATAAATTACTGCATGCATTCAATATTCAACAAATATTTATTGAACTGTTATATTGTGTCAAAGACTGTGCAAAGAACTGGGGACAGAATGGAGAAGAAACATATTGTTTCTCTTTCCCACCAGACTTTAAATTCTGAGACCAGTGGAAAAGATGGACAATCATTTAAAATATAATGTGAAAAGAGGCCATGAGAGCAGAAATGCATACTACTTGGGGAATAAAGTCAAATATAACAAAGGGTGACTGAAAGGACAGGAACATTATCCTGAAAGAAATACTGTTTAAGCTGAGAAATCTATGTTGTATTTCCAGTGAAAAGTGAACTGTAGGAAAAGAGAACAATTTGAACAAAAATCTAGACCTATAGTAAGAGAACACAGAACAATCATGGAAATTAAAGTAATTCTGTATATATTTTTAGAAGACGTGAATGGAATTTTGGAAGTCCTAACTTTTTTTCTGTCCTCTAGGGTTTCTACTGAAGGAGAAATTAGACAAGGTGTGATATTAATGAAATCCCATTTTACTAATAACTGGGCTTGTCATCAACAGGACTGGATACAGAGATAGAACAAATTAAAGTGAATATATATGACATAGAAGGACAAAGTATAGTTCATTATGCTCTTTCCAATGACTAAGCTCATATCAAATCCCACCTGATTTGCCCCATAGACCCAGGTGGAGAACCTGGACCACAGTAAGAGCAGGTAGATCAAAGTAAGAGGCAGATGTTGCCCAAATATGCTCATGATACGGAATGCATGAAAACACAAAACAGGTCAACATATGGGCATAGGAACAGAGAAGAGAGAGTGGAGCCGGAGCAGGGCTCTGTGTATATACTGGACAAAGATCAATGAGATTAGGAAGTACTCTTTCAGTATAAGTGTGTCTAGGAAGAGAGTAGCAAACCTTTAACCTGGCAGTGCCCAGGAATGACAATGTTTCAGAGTGTGGCAAGGGGAGGAGGTGACTGAAGTGGATTGGATGGAAGTGGTTTGGACAGAGGTCATCAAGGATCATCCACACAGGAATATTGAAGTCCTCCAAAATAAGAGGATTTATGAGACTTTAAAGGAAGAAAATGACTCAGGTTACAGAGTCTTGCTGAACAAGAAAAGAAGACCATAAATTTGACAAGACAAAAGTACACAATAATATAGACAGAGAGTATGAGTCTCAAAACATGAAAGTTATTTTATAATAGGGTGGAAGAGAAAGATTCTGAAAATGGCATTGAGAATTCCAGGATTTATGGTAGAAATTTTTAGAAGAGATGGAAGTAGGAATTTAGTACAATGACACAGAGAGGAAGCAGAAATCAACATGAAAATGAGACTATAACAGAACATAAATGACTGGAAAGGAGATGATAAGGCAAATAGAGAAATGAGCCATAGAGGAATTGGTGGTGGTGGTGGTGGTGATGCTGTTGGAGCTGGTGGTGCTCATGGTGGTGAGCAAGAAAATTTCTCTATTTGGATTCAACTGTCTTCTAGGTTGAGAAATCCAGATTTGTTCTTTGGCTGCAAGAGAAAACCTCAGTCTTCCTTCCGAACTCCTGACATGATGAGTCCTAGGGAATGACAGAATATGTGTATCCTAAGGCTGGCAAATGGAAGAAATCCCACTGGTCACAGCCTATTGTCTCAGACCCGAGGCCATGTGCAGCCCAGTGGTGTGTTTAATATGTGTATATACTGCTTGTATATAGATCTGATATATGTTTCTTTAAATTAAAAATTCAGACAAGCATCTTTCTTCAAAATGATAAATTATGGATAATAGAAAATGAACAAGAATATATTTCTTTTAATTTTATAACCATTAGATTCAAGTTAGATTCACTTTTTTTCTTCTTCTAAATTTTTCACTTATTCCTTGCCTTTGAGTTTTAAATAATGAAATAAAACAGGAAACAAAATAGACCATATAGGAAATATCATAAGCTTATTATTCGACAGAGGTATGTGCTGTCTACTATTACATGTAATTGCCGGTGAAGACTGGATTTCCCAGCCCTCTTCTCAAATCACTGGAGCTAGTAGGTCCACCCTTAATGAGGCATGCTAACTAGTGAGGTGAATGCAAATTGAACATTGGTGAATCATTTACTTTGATTTGGTTGTCATGGCTTAAATGTTTGTTTGGACTAAGCCCCCATCTTCTGTCCACCATAGAACAGAACCATTATCTTGATATTACAGCTTGATTTATTCTTTTGGGGGTCAATGAATGAATAATGTGGGGTTTTGAACAGGTAGATAAAGTCAGCATAAGAGCAATGTCTGGGGAAAAATCTCCAAACCAATGGCTTTGAGAGGGGAAAAAAACAAAACTAAATGCTTGTGAGTGATTAAAAAAATCTGAATTAGAAACTTAACAACATCTGACCTCAATATAGTAAAAAATGGCTTTTGTTGATCACAAAGTACAATCTTTTATGAAATATCTATATCAATACAAGTTATTGATGATAATAAACCAAGATTAGAAAGTTTGTTATAACCTTAATAATATTATTATAAAACATAATTTCAAAGACAAATGTAGAAAGTGATAGAAGCAGTTGCCAAGTTGAGGTTATCTACTACAAAAAATATGATAAATGATGTCTTAGGACATCATAGAATAACCACATTACTGGAATTTAATAATTATTAGGGAAAAGCAAATCAAAACTACAATGAGATATCACCTTACACCTCTCAGAATGGCTATAATTAACAAGACAAAAAATAACAAATGCTGGAGAGCATGTGGAGAAAAGGGAACCCTCATATACTGCTGGTGGGAATGCAAACTGGTACAGCCACTATGGAAAACAGTATGGAGATTTCTCAAAAAATTAAAAATAGAAATATTATATGATCCAGCTACCCCACTACTTGATATTTATCCAAAGAACATGAAATCAACAATTCAAAGAGATGTTTACACTCCTGACTTCACTGCAGCATTATTCACAATAGCCAAGATGTGGAGGCAACCCCACTGCCTATCAACTGATGAATGGATAAAGAAGATGTGGTATATATATATACAATGGAGTACTACTCAGCCAAAAAAAAGACAAAATTGTCCCATTTCCAACAACATGGATGGATCTTGAGGGTGCTATGTTAAGCAAAATAAGCCAGACAGAGAAAGACAAGTACCACATGATTTCACTGGTATGTGGAAGATAAACATAGGGATAAAGAGAATAGTTCAGTGGTTACCAGAGGGGAAGGGGATGGGGAGGGTGGGCAAAAGGGCTAAAGGTGCACATATATGTGGTGACAGATAAAAACTAGATTATTGGTGGTGAGCATGCTGTGAAAACTGATATATAATAATACACACCTGAAATTATACAATGTCATAAACCATTATGACCTCAATAAAATTATTAAAAATAAAAAATAATTGAACAAATGGAGCAAATATCTTCATTTCCAGTAAATTACACAGTTTTATATCTTCTACTAAGTCCAACAAATCTTTTTTTATATATATATATATTTTTTATTTTTTATTGATGTCTTAGTTTATAACACTGTGGGGTTTTAGTTGTACATTTTTGTTTGTCCATCACCTTGTGGATGTAACCCTTCACCCCTTGTGCCCCCCCACACCCTTCCCCTTGGTAACCACCAATCAGTTCTCTCTGTCCGTGTGTTCACTTATATTCCATATATGAGTGAGTTCATGCAGTGTCTGTCCTTCTCTCTCTGGCTTATATTTCCTTCGTTTCTTGTCCCTTGTGTTTCGGACTGCAAATTCAATTTGGTATTTCTGCATGCTCATTCTCTTGGTTTTCTCTTTATTTGTCATGTGTGGGTCTCTCCTGGTTGTTTGTTTAGTGGTTACCGTGCGGTTTATATAAGCGATCTCCTGGATAAGAAAGTACATTTTCAGATGCCTCCTTTTTCCTGAGGCTGGGTCAGTTCAATCCCTTACCTCTTCCCCTCCTTATTTGTTATCTCTTTATTCCAGATTGTGTCATGAATGTGTGTTTCCAGTGATGAGCTTGAATTAATTTTTGATGTTTTCCAACTGTATTTTGTTCTGGTTTAGTCTCCTTGCTTTTCTCCTTGCTGAAATCTTTGTATCCCCTTTCTCATTTGTTTTTTTTCAGGCCTAAGGGCCTTCTTGAGCATTTCTTGTAGTGGGGGTCTTGTGGTGACGAACTCTCTTAGCTTTTGTTTATCAGGGAGAGTTATTGTTTCTCCATCGTATTTGAAGGATATTTTTGCTGGATAAAGTATTCTCGGCTGAAGGTTTTTGTCTTTCATGGTTTTGAATATATCATTCCAGTCTCTCCTAGCCTGTAGAGTTTCTGTCGAGAAATCAGCTGAGAGCCTGATGGGGTTTCCTTTGTATGTTATTTTGTTTTTTTGTTTAGCTGCCTTCAATATTATTTCCTTGTCACGGGTATTCAAGTTTGCTACTATGTGGCGAGATGATTTTTTTATTCCTGTTTATATATTTAGGTGATCTATTGATTTCATTCACTGTTATTTCCCTCTCGTTCCCTAGGTTGGGGAAGTTCTCAGCTATTATTTCTTTGAACAAACTCTCTGCTCCTTTTTCTCTTTCTTCTCCTTCTGGAATACCTATTATCCTTATGTTGCTTTTCCTCATTGAGTCTGATATTTCTCGAAGAATTTCTTCATTTCTTTTTAGTCTTAGCTCTCTCTCCTCCTCTATCAGGAGCATTTCTGCGTGGCTATCCTCAATAGTGCTAATTCGTTCCTCCATATTGTCAGTTCTGCTCTTTAAAGACTCCATTTTTTCCACTATCTCGTTGATTTTGTTTTTCATCTCCAATAATTCTGATTGGTTTTTCTTTAGGGTTTCAATCTCTTTTGTGACATAATCCCTGAATTCGTTGATTTGTTTCTGTGTGTTCTCTTGTATTTCGTTGAGCTTGTTTATGATAGCTATGTTGAATTCTCTCTCATTCAGGTTATCAAATTCTGTGCCTTCAGGGTTGGTTTCTGGGTGTTTGTCATTTTCCTTTTGGTCTGTAGCCCTGACATATTTTCGCAAGGATCCGACGGGGACGGCTTTATTTTTACCCCTCATGATTAAAGTTAGTCCTGCAGTTTCCCCCTGCTGCCACTAGATGGAGATCGCGAGCGGTTTGCTCTGAGGCGGCTGCAGCCCCCGGAGGGATTATGCTGAAACGCCGGGTGTGTGGGGGGAGGGGTCCTCTCTTTCTCCTGCTTGACCTGGGGGTTTCCTTTCTGGCTCTCTTAGGGTGTTTGCTACACCCCCTAAACAGTCCGTCGTCGCTTCCCAGTGGGGATCTCGCGACAGTCTGTGAGAGCACCTGGATGGCGCTAGTTTTCCCCGCTGTGGGCCGCCCCCCCTCTGTCCGCGAACCGCGCTGTCTTTGCCGATCGATTGGGGAGGGGGAGTACAACCTCCTACCTCTCCTCCCGTTCTCCTGGGCTTCCTGCGCCTCCACTGTCCGATGTATGGCAGCAGGGGTTTCTCAGAAGTCCTTCGTAGTGTTTGATTGAGCTCTGTTGGAATGTGAATGATGTTTTTGTTGTGTAGTAGGGGGCAGAGATTCAAAGAGGGAATCTCACTCCGCCATGATGCTGACGTCACTCCAAGTCCAACAAATCTTATTTTTCTAATATAAAATATCATGTTTTTTAAAGGATTAAATCTTATTACCCAATATAAGTCCATTATTCTTTAGTACATATGCTTAATATTTTGACATCAAAGTTCTAGTTTCTTGAATTTCAGACTGAGATTGTAATAAATCTGTACCTTTAGAGTGTGTGTTCCTTTGCTTGTATTTTTGATCTAAAATAATAACCAGAAGGTTACTTTGTCGCTATCTTTACATCTTTTATTGTCATTAAAAGGGCTCAATCGGTTAATAAAGACATGTGTGATAAGTACCCACCATATCTCCATCACTCTATTGGTCCCACAAGCTGTGGTCAAGAAAAACAGAAACAGAAACTAACAGAAATGAAAAAAGAACTAATATCACATTTTGTGGCACTGATTTCACAGGACACTAGAATTCAGTAAAAGAGAGATCTGTGTTTGCTGGACACAAGCTTCATGGAAAAGAGAGATACAAATTATGGAAACAAAGCTATGGGGGTAATTGCCTGGCCCACTATGAAGAACAACATAAAACAGGTTAAACGGTTTAAACTTGACCAAATAAAGAAAACATAAACTCCACATTTGTGTGTTCCCCTGGGAGATGTAGTATAGACCTTTCCTTTGTATATATGATATATGCTATGAAGTGTGTATAGTGTACATGCATATATGTATAGTGTATATGCATATATAGACGTATATACTATGTAGCGTACACACACACTGATCCGAATTGTCCTGAAAACATAATTGACTCTCTCTTTAGAGCAACAAATCTAGACCTGTCAAATCTAGGAAAACAGCTGACTCCCTTTAGAGAAGCTCTTGTTCCTGCCCTTACCCCATCCCCCACCCTCTGCCCTGCACCACTTTCCATATTTCCCTTGAAAGAAGCTGAAAAGTGTGATGCCAGGATTGTATTATCAAGCAATGACCCATCTTTCTTGGTGCTATTGAAACTGCTATGAAAAAACTTACTTCAAAGGGTAGTGCAAGACTACAACAGGCAGCATTTCTGGGGCCTGTAAATCCACATCGTGTGAGTACCACAGTAACTCATTAACTAAGCCTTTCCAACGTTTGTTTTGAAATAATTACATATGTCTTAGCGTTCCCTGGAAGTGGACACAGATCTGCCTTGGTTGGTTAGTTTTCATTTTGTTGCCTTCATGTTAATAAGTGCAATATTAAAAATACACATAGAAACAGGTTTAAACTTGAGGCTGCCTGTTTGATGTTGAATGGATAGACAGAAATTATATTCCCAAAGAATCATACACATTGAACATCAAACATAATATTGAAATGTCTAAGGTAAATAGAAAAGGTATCATCTTGCTCAGGCTCAGAAGGAATGAGAGAGAGAGGAATTTCCTGAGGACAATAGCTTGAATGGTTATTTTCATATACAAATGTTTTACAATAATTGCAAGTAACATGAAACTCCCTCATCAGCAGACCAGTGTTTTGTGTTTCCTGAAACAATTGGAACCACAGTCATAAACAAGATTTCACTTCTTGCCTGGCTTGTTTCCATTTGGAGACACAGACAGGTATTCATAAGGCTCTGAGATCTGGAAAAGCTGAGCAGCAAACCTGCTTGGCAGAAAATCAAATTCCCTTTTTATTGTTTTTCAAAGAACTGAACACTGATTTTAAAGCTATATTTGTGGCAAAGAGAGTTTAATCTATACCATGTAGAATTGTTTATTTTAATCGCATCCAAATATCATTTTATATTAAAAATTTTATGTCCAAAATGTCAAAAATTTCATTTTCGTGATGCTGTTTTGTTTTTGTGAATGGCAAAATGATTTCTTTAAAATTGTTTTTTGCAAGAACTCCTGACATTTGGTTTTTTGAAACCAAGCAAATATTTCTGAAATATAAAGTTAAAATGCTTATCCTAGCCATACTATTTAATATATCTGGTGAAAGTCATGGCATATGTAAACAATAATGTATAAATATCGTCTAGTAACTATTAATGCGGTAAAAAAATTGTGCTATTCAGCAGTAGCAAAACATTACGAATATCCTTTGTAGGAAAAAAAAAACTTTGTAAT